>CM031606.1:46686718-46796718 GCA_018398815.1 Conus ventricosus
ACTCTGTGTTAGGTTTTCTTATGGGAGCAATATGAGAACAAAAGAGGCTGTTAGCATTGTAGGAAGAGATGGGATATTGAGGAGTGTGAGTTGAGGCATTTCATCATCATGAGCACTGTATTGCTTTATGATTTTCTTCTTTTTTTTTAACTTTTTTTTTAACGTCATTTAGGCATTATAATGATTATAGTGCTAAAACTGCTACATTCAAGACAACAGACTGATCAGAGAAAATGGTAAAATCCATTTTGCAAGGAAATCAATAGATCAGGGAAAACTGATATAAGAGGAGAGGAAAACTCTTCCAACAAGGAAATAATTAGATTAAGGAAACAGGATCTAAATGGCTCCGTCCATCCCCTTTGCCTGACTTAGCCTCTGTTCATCTGTATCTGTAGTGTTTACTTTTGTGAATCATGCTGGCAGTTGCTTTTTTTTTTTCCTATGGGGATGGAAAGGTCGACCTGTAAGTCGATGGAAAAGATGGTCAACTCCTGTCTGATGTGGAAGCTGGAAACCGATGGCCTTTTGGCCAGTGAACAGTGCGGTTTCCGGAAGTACCACTCGACAGTTGACCATTTAATCCGTCTGGAAACCACCATCCGCTACGCCTTTGTCATAAGCAGCATGTGGTCGCTATCTTTTTTGACCTAGAAAAAGCGTACGACACCACATGGAAATCAGGAATCCTTATGGACCTGCACAAACTTGGTTTTCGTGGTCTCCTGCCTCTGTTTATCCAAAATTTTCTGGCTGATCGACAGTTCCAGGTGTGTGTTGGCACCACACTCTCTGACATCCATGGGCAGGAGTTGGGTGTACCTCAGGGGAGCATCCTTTCTCCTGCCCTTTTCAGCATTAAAATCAACGACATTGTCAAATCGGTAAGCCAGGGTTCTGAGTCCTCTCTGTTTGTTGACGATTTTGCGCTGTACGCAGTTGGAGCTTCTTAGGCCAGCATACAGTGTCGACTCCCAACTTTTGTGTCAACAAGATCCAACAGTGGGCCGAGGAAAACGTGTTTACCTTTTCACGTACCAAAACTCAGTCAATCCATTTTCACAATTTTCGTCAATTCTTTGCTGATCCTGAAATTCGTCTGGACAAGTCCACCATTCCAGCTGTAAAAGAATCCAAATTCCTAGGAGTTATTTTTGACCAAAGACTCAATTTTCTCAGCCACATTAAAAATCTCAAAACTTCTTTCCAGAAAGCTCTGATATTTGCGGGGTCGTAGCACACACTGACTGGGGCGTGATAAGAAAACTTTGCTGCACCTCTACAGAGCCTTGGTCCATTTCAAACTGGACTATGGTTGTGCTGTGTACGGCTCCGCAAGACCCTCTTATCTGAAACTCTTGGATCCTATCCACCATCAAGGGCTTCGTCTCTGTCTTGCAGCATTCCGCACCACCCCTGTGTACAGCCTGTACGCAGAGGCAGGTGAACCCTCACTGTCCAACCGCAGGCTGAAAATGTCTCTGAATTACTGTATCAGACTGTTCTTGGAACCGGAGAATCCTGCCTATGACTGTGTCTTTGACCCCCAGTTTCAAAGCAAATTTGAAAACAACCCTAACTGTATTCCGCCGTTTGGTCTTCGTATGCAGCCTCACGTGCGGAATGCAGGTCTAGACCTAGGAGTTGTGTCCGATCTTTCCAGTTTCTGATCAGCCTCCATGGACCTTTCTCACACCAGAGATTAGTTTTGATCTTGCAGCTTTTCACAAAGAGTCTACCAGCTCTCTGGCATACAAGGCCTTGTATGCTGACCTCTGTTCAAAATTCCCATCTTATCAGAAAATTTTCACTGACGGTTCCAAGTCTGAGGATGGAGTGGCCTGTGCAGCCTATTGCCCTGGTGCTCCTTCTCAGATACTGTTAGAACATATACCTCCAGATGCGTCTGTCTATTCTGCTGAACTTACTGCTCTGGTTCTGGCGCTGAGGATAATCTCACAATCCACGAAGAGGGACTTTCTGGTTCTGTCGGATTCGCTGTCAGCTTTGGAGGCCATAGCTGGCTGCAACCTTCAGCATCCAGAACTTTTAGACTTCTTTGAACTTTTTAGCAAGTTGAAAGCGGATGGTTACAACATTATTCTGGCTTGGGTTCCTGGTCATGTTGGCATCGGAGGGAACGAAATGGTTGATTGGTCAGCCAAGAATGCCACAAGAGAGAAATTGTCCAACATTTATATCCCTTGCTCAGATCTGAAACCCAAAATTAACGATTATGTGAGAGACCTCTGGCAGGAGGATTGGAACACACAGACGGATAACAAACTCTTTCAGATCCGTCCAAACCTTAAGGAGTTCCTCCCATCTACGTCTGGTGGTCGTAAAGAAGAAACAGTTCTGTGCCGGCTGCACACCGGCCATTCGTATTTTACCCATTCCTACCTTTTAAAGAGTGAAGAAGCTCCGTGGTGCATTCCATGTCATGTGCCACTCACAATGAAACATATTCTTTTAGAGTGTTGGGACTTGCACGATGTGAGACACAAACATTTTACAGCGGAATCCATGAAAATCCTGTTCAGACTGTTAGGCTGGCTAGTACTGTTTTTGTGAAGAACATGCAAAATATGGGAGGGGGGGGGGGGAATTGGTGGAAGGAAGGACCTTGTTTTGCCTTTCGTTTCTCTACAAAGTCACTGACACAGTTATGACATATGGAAACCTAACTGATTCACTAGAATGCAACATAAGCCCTCTTTATGCCAAGTACGTTTCTTGACATCTTAATCACTATCAGGTGTTTATCCTAGTTGTAAGTGCATCCACTCTGTCATCTGGACATCATCATGGTGAATGGCACCTGACCCTGCAACTCCTCTCTCTCTCTCTCTCTCTCTCTCTCTCTCTCTCTCTCTCTCTCTCTCTCTCTCTCTCTCTCTCTCTCTTTTTCTCTCTCTGTCTCACTGAGAGTATGATATGTTATATTTTCCATCGTGATTTTTCAGCAATTTATCTCATATTGGTTAGATTCGGAGAAAACTGAATTTTCTGAATCTCTGCAGATAAATAGAAAGACCATCATGGAATGGTGTAAGGCTCTGCAAAAATTCTGCTTTAAAACTTGTAAGTTTTAAGGTCAAACAAAGGAGACTTTATTTAGGATGGTCGATTGTGTACATTCAAATTGTTCATCCTGGGCCAGCATCTTTTTGATAAAAGATAGAAAACATGTTGTAGTGAAATCTTATAGCAAGCCAGAAATCTGTTTTGTGGAACACATAGTGACAAATTAAAAATCATGATCTGTTCACCCAAAAACAACATTGTTTGCAGTAAATAACTGTTGTTGTTATTTGTAATACTGAAAGGTCATAGTGATTGTGTGTTTGAGAGGTCAAACTTAAAGACTTAGCATCTGAGGGGTGTTTGTAATAATTTCTTTGCCATGTATGCACATTGTTCTGTCTGATGAGATAGGCAGATGAGATTGAACCTCTCTTGATTCAACTTCTATGGTGGGGACTTTGGCTTGGAAGTTGGACTTCCCTCAGGCTGTTCACTAAAATAGTATACTTCTGAGTCATCTCCTTTCATATGGCATAGTGATTTCAGTCAGGATCATGTGAACTGATGAGTAAGAGTAAAGTACTCTTCCAGTATCGTGCTACTCTTGGTGATGATTTTCTTTTCCATTCTTGAAGGTGTACTGTGCTCCATTCAGTGGAGGCTGCTTCCATGTTTTCAATATCAGCAGTTACAGACTATGATTTGCTGCTTCCTGCCATGTAGGACATTGTTGCTGTTGCATCCAGTGGCATGGTTTTTCATCTGGCAGTGCTAAACACATGCAATCCCTTTAAGCACTTAGTTGTGCCTCCATATCATATGTTAGCCCTGCATTGCATGAGCTCAAAACAAGTGTTACTGTTTACCATGACAGATTACTTTCAAGGGCAGGAGGTACTGTACAAATCTAATAATGAAGCTGATCCTGTGAGGAGCCATATGCCACATGTCATTCCGTTTGAAACTTCTTTATAGTGCACTTTCCCATGTAGGCCCTGTTGACTTCGCTGGACTGCTTTCTGGATTGTTTGCCTTCCTCTTCTCTCTTTATCTCGACTTTACTGTGTCTGTCTTTGTTTTCCCTCTTGCTTACTTGACTTGACTTAGTCCTCTGAATTCCCTGGGGAACATAGGGCCGCAACCACACTTTTCCAGCGGACACGGTTTTGGGAGATCTTCTTCAGCTTGGCCCACGTCATTCCGGCGGCCTTCACTTCCGCGTCGGTACTCCTTCGCCATGTCTGTCTTGGTCTTCCCACTCTTCTTTTGCCCTGAGGGTTCCATTCAAGGGCTTGTCTTGTGATGTTGGATGGAGACTTTCTGAGGGTGTGGCCAATCCATCCCCACTTCCGTTTTCTGATTTCTATTTCTATTGGAACATGCTGGGTCTTGTTCCACAGTTCTGCGTTGGCAATAACACAGAGCTTAATCTAGAGCGCGGGATTGGTACAATCCCCCGAAAATCTGTTCCTTCCCGCAATTATCGAGTCTTAACGCGGGCAGACTCCCGCACATTTGCAGAACTGCCCGCCCTGTTGACTGATCGTTGCGGGCGCTCGTTTGTCTTCTGCTTGAAAAACTGAAACTAGGACTGAGCAGGAGTGAACGATTTCATGATATTTCATTGGCTGTTAGTGTAAATCAACCAATCGGCAGCGTTCATCTCCTCCTTCTCGCTCACCGACGAGAAGTTGCGAGAGTTTAAGGCGCCATATTGGATATTTTCCAAAATGAAGCGTGCACCCACCCTATTCGACTTCGACTTTCGTGGAGGAAAAGTGAAAAAAAAAAAAGATTCTCTGCCATGCGAGGGTGGAGAAGATCATGAAGAAACCACGACTACATCCAAAAGCTCGGAGAAGCAGCCCGAAATTGGTGCCAGTGCAAGGGAACACTGGTTTCAAGACGATTGGCTGAAGAAGTGGCCCTGGATACCTAAGCTGAAGACCGGTGTGATGCGATGTGAATTGTGTTTGAAACACAAGAAACAAAACGTATTTACGTCGCCCCAAGGTGGTTGTTTAATCTAGATGATTTGATCAAGGTGTGTTGAAGTCTGTGTACAAAGGTGGAGGAGGTATGTAACGTGGGGTTGTAGGGGGGGGGGGTGCCCCCCTTTTTTGATATGAGGGGGGGACTGCCCCCCTTTTTCAAAAATCCTAGATTAAGCTCTGATAACATCTGGCCATCTGATGTTCACAGTGTTTCGCAGACATCTGTTGATAAATGTTTGGAGTTTGTGGGTGTTTGTCTTTGTTGTTCGCCACGTTTCAGAACCATACAAAAGGACAGGTTTCACATTTGAGTTGAAAATTCTGATCTTGTTATGGAGTGAGAGGGCAGAGGAATTCCAGATAGGCCGTTGCGTAGTAAAGGTGTGCCTGGCTTTATTGATGCGACTCTTGATATCCTCATCTGTACCTCCATCTTTGCTGACCACACTGCCGAGGTAGACAAACTTGTCAACTTCAATGATGTCTTCCTGTTGTAGTCGTAGTGGGTCTCGTTGCTGGTTGTTGACTCTCATGGCTTCTGTTTTCTTTATGTTGATTTGGAGGCCTGTCTTTCCTGCTTCTTCTGCTACCCGGCACAGCTTCTCTTGTGCGTCTTGCTGTTTGTGGGACAGAAGGCTGATGTCGTCGGCGAAGTCCAGGTCTTCCAGTTGCTTGGTGAAAGTCACTGGATTCCTGTCCTCTTGCCGTCTGTAGACTGCCGCATTATCCAGTCAACGACCATCAGGAAAATTGTTGGCGATAGTAGACACCCCTGACGGACGCCGGTTTGTACAGTGAAGGGCTTTGTTAGCTTCCCATCGTGGACGACCTGGCATGTGGCATCCTCGTAGAGTTGCTGGATGATGGCAACAAACTTGGGTGGGAAGCCATAGTGGTGCATGAGTTTCCAGATGGTATCTCTGTCGATGCTGTCAAATGCCTCTGGAAATCTACAATAAACTGCGTACAAGGGGGTCTGCCCACTCCAGAGACTGCTCGATGATAATTCTCATGGTGGCAATTTGGTCTGTGCATGATCTGTCTTGGCGAAATCCAGCTTGTTCTTGGCGGAGGGTCTTGTCTAGGGCGGGTCTTTAGTCTCTCTAGCATGATTTTGGTCAGCACCTTCCCCGGGATGGACAGCAACATAATCCCTCTCCAGTTTTTACAGGATGACAGGTCCCCTTTCTTCGGCAGCTTCACCAGGTGGCCTCTTTTCCACTCTTCTGGCACTCGTTCCTGCTCCCAGATCTTGCTTAGGAGTGGATGCAGCATCTCTGTTGACGTCTGGATGTCTGCTTTCAGTGCTTCAGGTGGAATTCCGTCTGGACCCGTTGCTTTACCTGACTTCAGTGACTTGATGGCTTTGGTAACTTCCGTCTTGGTTGGTGGGCCTGTGTTTGATGTCCAGAAGCTGGGTTGGTGGTGGAATGTCTGGGGGGGACAGGTGGTGCAGGTCTATTCAGTGTCTCTTTAAAGTGCTCTGCCCACCTTGCTCTCTGTTCAGCTTCTCCTGCGATGGTGTTTCCCTCCTTGTCTTTGACCGGGGCGACTGGGGTTGCTGGTCTTTCCAGAAGTGTTCGGGTAATCTCATACAGTCTTTTCATGTTTCTCTGTCCTGCCGCTGTTTCTGCCTCTTCTGTGAGCTCATGGATGAATTGTTTCTTGTCTTGTCTAGCACTTTTCTTAACTTGGCGGTTGACGTCCCAGTAGTGTGCCTGTAACTCTTGCTTGTGGTCTTGGTCTTGGTCTTGGGTCTGGTTGATCTGGTCTTTTAGGTGCTTCGCTCTGTGATGAGGGTCCATGTTCCAGCTGTCAGCCATTCTTTGTGTTTTCTTTCGCTTCTTTCCAAGCACTTGTGTACATGTCGTCTGCCAGACCTCCCTCAGGTCACACCAGTGGTCTTTGATTGTTTCTTCAGCAAGTTGGTCAAGTACGCTGAATCTGTTTCTCAGTTCCAGTTTGAACCCCTCTGTTGTTGCTCTCTCCTTCAGACTGTGTACATTGTACTTATGTGATAGTCGGCCTGCTTTGGTCTTTGTAGGCTTTCAATTTGGTCTTTGCACAGCTATCACAAGGCTGTGGTCTGATGCTGCGTCTGCTCCTCGTTTCACTCTCACGTCATGTAAACTCCTGCGCCATTTTCTGCCGATGGTAATGTGGTCGATTTGGTTCTGGCTCTTCCCATTAGAGTGAATTCCAAGTCATCTTGTGAATGTTTTTGTGTGGGAAAACAGTGCCTCCGATGACAATGTCGTTGAAAGCACAGAATTCCACAAACAGTTCTCCATTTTCATTTTGTATTCCTGTTCCGTGTATGCCCATAATCATCTCTCTGCCCTTGTTGTCCGTTCCCACTTTGGCATTGAGATCTCCCATGAGGATTTTAAGGTCTCTCTTCGGCACTCTATCCACGACTGTTTGGAGTTGATTGTAGAATTCCTCCTTTTCCTTGGGTCTGCTACGTTGTGGAGGCATAGCACTGTAAGATGGTGGTTTTCCTGCCCTTTGAATTGAATCTTGCAGTGAGGATCCTTGGTGACCACTGGTTCCCAGGACAGCAGTGCTCGCGTCGCCTCGGGTGTCATCAGCAGCGCTACTCGGTGCTGTGTGTGGCTGGTCTTCTTCTCGTCCAGAGTAGATGATGGTTGTCTCCACTTGTCAGCCTTGTTCTTGCTGTTCTGTCCATCTAGTCTCGCACAGGCCAAGGATCTTTAGGTGTACCTGTGCATCTCACTACTCACTTGTGCTGTTTTTCCAGTCTCGTATAGGGTTCTGATGTTCCAGGTCCCTATCCTGGTCTTGGCTTTGGTCGTCAGAAGAGTTGTCGGCGCACTGGCTTCCTGAAGGCTTTCCCCAGCTCGCGTCATGGCTCTGCTAGAGAGAACTCTTCCCCAACCATGCTATTCTCAGAAAATGTCATTGCGGTTTCTGTAACAACATTTGTTTTCTAGGACCGGGTTGTTAGCCCAATTCAAACCCCCAACCTGGAGGGCCAGTTGAGTGCTCTTTGTCTGGTCTCTACCCTTTGACCTGTCTGGCTTGGGTGGCCTACCAGGAGACGAAATCTCCCGCCAGCATAGCTCTCCGGTCAAAGAGACACGCAAGCTCCCCAACCAACGGCAAGGTTGCACTCACTGGGAAGCCCTCTTGCTTATGACCACCGTTTCTCTTTGTTTATCCTAGTGTGTGCTTGTTGCTTTTAGTGGGTCTGGTTATGTTTCGATCTTGAGGCTCTACTTTGTCCCAGCCATTCCATTTTCTGCCTGTCTTCAGCTTGAGCTGTATTGGTTTTGCAAAGTTCCTTGAGTCCTCAAACATGATTAATAGCCCCCCCAACAATGAATTTCTGGGATAGTGTCAGCTTTGCTTAGGGACACTAAATGCTAAGTGAGTGGAAGCAAAAGAGTCAACAAGCCATTTTCTTGTGTTTTTGTTGATTTTGACCTCCATTGAGTCCACTGTATTGGTACTGATACCCTCATAGTAGACACAGAGGACCTTTGGGATCAGCATGAACTGCACACACCAGTCTTTGTATTTGCCAAGGAGGTCACATGGGCCTTTTAGCTGCTGGCTTTCTTCTGTCATTTGTTTGGTTCCGTTCCTCCTTTCAGAGAGACATCATTACCTTCTAAAAAATCTAAGGCAGCTCACTGGTTCTTCTGTGACTGTAAGAATGGCTTTGCTGGCTACAGTAAACGTAATTTTTCAGATGCTTTTTCTTTCAGGAGTGAGAAGCCATGTGTGTGTGTGTGTGTGTGTGTTTTAAGGGAGAGGGAGGGAAGGGGAGGTGGGGGGGGGGAGGACCCACCCTGGATTAGGCAAACTTACTAGTCAGTAGTCGAACTACTTCAGTGTTCAGTTGTGAAATACTGTGTGTTGATAGCGATTTACTTTGTGTGTGTGTGTGTGTGTGTGTTTGAGAATTGATGGAGAATGACTTAAAAATCTGTAATGATTTATTCAAACAAACTAGTTGGCTTTTTTTTCCCTTTGAATGAATATTATGAGGAAGGAAAATATTGCAGTCCAGAATACAAGTGATTGTGTGTTGTTGGTTTTTTTTATTGGGGGGGGGGGGGGGGGGCGGTGGTAAAGTTAAATTCATAACAAAGACTAGGCATATCACTATTAGTGGAGTGTAAAACTGTAAAGATTACAGATTTTTTTCTTAAGTGTACAGTTATAGATGTGTGTCTTGTACATTTGATGTTCAAAAGCCAAGATTCTGTTGTTGTTGTTTTCTAGAGCTGTGCCTTGGGTGTGTCCATGGGATGATAGTGGCCTGCAACAGTCAGCACCATGGCAGATGACCGTGGGCTCTCTAATACCCCCAGCCCTCTGGGTGGAGCTGCTCTGCGTCAGGCTCGAAGACGAGAACAGCGTCTGTTCACAGAACCTCCGCCACCATCTAACACCACACAGGCCTATGGACACAGTTCAGTGGCATGCCAAACCAGCCAGGCTCTCCCACCTCCCTTCATGAGTGGCTTCAGTCTGTAGATGATGCTGTCCTTGCAGCTGGTGTGGGTCCTGGAGTTAAGACTTTTCCAGCTTCCTCCTCTTCTACTGCAAGTTCAAGAAACAGTTCGCTGGACTCTTTTTCTGCTGCTGATTTTTTGAGCTCTGGGATTAGTCAAGATAGGGTGATGAATTCTCGGTCTGCCAACATGGACCAACATTTCGGTTTTGGTTTGCCACAAGGATTTGACTTCTTCGCAGACTTTGGCTCACCTGCTGACTTTGGACATCTGCACTCCCCCCAGTTCACCCATTCCCCAGCTGATCCTATGTCTCCATTATCAGCTGACATGTCTGCTGGACTGCCTTCTGCTGATTTTACTCACCTCCCACGAGATTTTACCTTTCAGTCACATCCTGGTTTTTCCCATCCACCCCCATCTTTTTTACCTGATCTGCCTCCACTTAGTTCTACTGCTGACCCACATCACAATTTCAATGAGTTTTTGACTGCCCACTCTGCCTCTGGTTATTCTCCAAGGGAAGCTGCTGTTGGTGGAGATGGACAAATTGGTTCTTGTCTACCAGCTTTTGAAGGAATCAGTCAGTCAAGACAAACCATGCCAACATGTCATGGATCTCTCCCAGGCCACATTGATGTTCCCCTACCATCACCCACCTTTACAGGATTTTCATCAATAGCTGATGATTTGTTTTTCCAGGGTCCGGTTGATCCTGTTGAAACTTCAAGCCAGAATTGTGTTTCCAGTTTTGAGAGTGTGACACCTCCTCAGAAGAAAATGCAGCGCCAAAATTCAGAGCCTTTATATGGAAGGACTATGGCTGATGAAGGAAAAGCAATGTATGTTGATACACTGAGACGTTTGAAACTCGTTTGGACCATCTTATGAGCCTTTTGGATCTGCAGTTCAGCCACATGACACAGATAATGTACAGACATCTGTGGACGAAGTCCCTGCAAACACTTGCAAACCAACCAAGTCAAAAGAACTTCCAAAAAAAAGAGCGCCCAAACCATCCTACTCGGATGTTGCTAAAGCAAATAAAGGCAAACCACCACATCCACAGACAGAGACTGTTGGAAATGAGACGACAGAGCCAGAAATATTTTCGAAGGTAAGTACAGACCATCCCAGCAGAGAGCACACCGTCATCCTGTCACGCGTCGTTCTTTTACTCATACTCGTATTATGAACCATCGATCCAAGACGATGCCTTCTGATGGCGGCCATAGCTCTTACGTGCAGCCCAACTCACGTTACGGATTAGATCATTTTTGAAGACGTGTCAGGCTTTGCTGGAACAGAGCAGCGCAGCAGCAGCGTTGAGAGCCTGAACTCTCAGCACCATCATGGGGTGGTGAGAAGAAGCAGTAACAGCAGTATCAGCAGTGGCACCAGTGCTGTAGAGGAGAACCATAACATGAGGCTTCCGGCAAGCTCTGCTGCAACTGGGATGGACACAGTAGGAAGCCACTACAGCATCAGTGGCAAGGATGTTCACCAAGACAGGGTGTACAACAACAGCCATATTTCTACCCAAGCAGTGCAGCACAAGCTCAACACAGATCTGCTAGCAGCCCATCACCCCCTGCAGCGAAGACTCTAAAAAATGAAAGGCTGTTTTTTGATCCCAAAAGAATCTTCCAGGGAAAACGGGCTCTAAGATGCAAGGTAATCTCACAGACAAAAGCAAAAGCTCGGAAGAGAGAGGACGCAGTGACAAAGAGAGCGCCGCCAGTAAGGAAGAAACTGTTCTCAACAACGGGAAACCCAATAACACTTCCAGCAAAGCTTCAGCTGCACCACATCGTAAAACAGATTACATCAACAATGACTTGCGAGAAGGGAGCAGTACAAGTGCATCAAGCAGCAGCAGCAGTGGAAGTAAACGCACGAATCAGACGGCAGCGTTCAATCGCCATGGCCACAATTCACGCAAGAACAGCAGTAAGGAAGGGCTGCTGCAGAGTGGTGCAGGGACTGATAGGTCCAGGAGAGGGGAAGGCAGGGGCAGACGACATGAACATGAAAATGATGATGACAACTCCTTCATCCGCAACATCGACTGGGTACTTGTTGGTGAGTGAAAAATTGCAGTAAACTGTAAAGTTAAAGCTTTGACCCATCAGAATTACAACAAGGTTAATTTGACCACAGGATTAGTTTGAAATTGAAAACATTTCTGAAGTTATGATGGATGTATTTGGAAACTGTCTAATCGTGTGGAAGAAACTTAAATTGAGCTTCTAAAATTGGGATACTTAAAAAAAAAAGAAAAAAGTTTATAACTCAGAAACACCAGATGTTAAGCTACAATCTGATTATGGATGGTTTGCTGTGTGCACATCTGTTTTTTTTATGCGTTTTTGTACAGAACTAACAATAGTACTCACTTGTCTGACCACATAAAATCATGAATCTAGCCGTAACCTCAACATGCGTTCACCATTTTTTTGTCTTTTTACACACTGCCACTGAAGTGTTGAGTTAACAGAGCTTTCTGAGTTGTTGGCTATTTAATGGCACTGAGTGCTACAATGCCCACGGTCTGGTTGAATCAACATTAAATTATCACTGTCATTCTTAGTCACACATGACACATGCTCAAAAATAATGTTTTAATACTTTTTGGACTTTAAGATGCTGTCAAATTGCCGCACACTTCTGCAGTAGTCATTATCCCAAAACTGTGCATCCTACTAATAACAGTTTTACAAATAAGCTGAACATAAAATGAAAGGATAACCATCAGTGGGCAGTACAGGGTAGTACAGTAGTTACCTAGTAATGGTGGATGGATGGTATAGGGCAGAGTGATAATTTCAGGGTTAAAGTTACACATTCTCAGACTGGACAACTTACTGTTTTGGATTGGCTTGATTTAAACATTATTAGGGTGCTCAGGATTGGCAGGAGCTGGGCAAGTAGACTTTTAGTGTTTTTCTGCACTGAAACTCTTGTCATCCTTTGTAATGGTGAGGTGTAGGTGAAAGGGGTGGGGGAAGAGGTGAATGAAGGGATGAGGGTGGGGGACATTGTTTCTCATGACCTCTCCACCTCAGCAAGGCCAGGAAGTGCAAGGCGCTAGCAACAAAGCAGTGAGTGGTGGAGCTGACTGAGGAAAGGACTAAAAGTTGGCATTGGCTTCAAAACAAATGCAGCAATCATAGGGGCCATTTGGTACCAAGTTCACTTTGCCATGGACTGTAAACCTTGAGTGGAAGATTTCTCAAAAGGTAATGGATAACTCTGGCCTTGGATGCATACCCCTGTAACTTATGTTTGGAGCTTACCTGACCAGGCTGGATCTCTACAGACCTGGGTTGTATGGTACTGTCATAGTGAAGTAATCGGCACCAGGAGCATAGAAATCAGAATGAAAGCAGCAGTGACAGGTCTGTTGCATTTCTGTCTTTGAGAGAGTGGGATCATCATCTAAAGGGGTTTGACCCGTCATATGGAAAAAGCTAATTTGGCATCATACACTTTACTTTCAAACTCTTACAAGGTGCAGCAGTTGATAGGCTGTCTGTTTGGCCAAATTTGAGTGGCTGATGATTGTAAAGTAATTCTACTCCAGACCTGTCAAGCAGATAAAGTGAGATCACTTCAGTTTCCCATCATGGTAAGGCCAAAGCCCTTGGTGATAACGTCACTGCTGATTACATTGTGTGTCACATCTGTCTCAACACACAGTGCGTTTTCATTGTTTTGATTTTTTGTGTGTGTGTGTGGCTACCTCTAACCTGTGGGTTTTTTTTTTTTACTAGGGGTTAATTATGGCTTGTTCATTGGTAACTGTCTGGTTTAATGATCAACCTTTTCTCCAGCTCCTTCATCTCCTTCCTGCTTAGCTGTAAACCTTCTTGGTTTTGTCTCGCTCAGCTGGGAAGAAGCTGTCCATGGAATTTTGAATCCAGTCATTTCCCATCCTCAGGGATCCTGAGTGTAAATCTCATCTGAAACTAAGACACGCTGGAATAATGGGATGGTTAGGGTCTGGGTATGTACTCGTCAAATGTGAGTTTTAGTTCGGCATGGCATGATTGCCTGTGCATGCACACCATTCTTTGGTTGAGATGCCAAGCTAGAGGGAGGTAGGGGGCAAGTGGTTTGCACTACTCATGCCCTCATGATGACAGTTCATATAATAACCTGTCATTTGCCATGATGACAGTTCATATAATAACCTGTCATTTGCCATGCACTGGCTATACAAGCCTGCATAACTGGGTCGGTGGGTCGGTCAGAGATGGATCATACCCCCCCCCCCCCCTTTTTTTTCTTTCTTTTGGAGACTCAACAAGGAAGGCATGTACATCTATCAGTACTCAGTGTGGCATCCTCAGATCTGATTAGCCATACAGTTGTGTCATATTTTGTACACACTAATGGCCAAAATATGAGATATGATAAACAAAACAAAACTGTTAAAATAAATATCCAGATATGAAATACTTGAACAGCAAACGCACTTTTGGAATATTACCATGGTGTTGTCTTGGTGCACAGGTTTGCATGTGACTAAAGGGCGACAACTCTTGCTCTCTCTTACAGGTAAAATCACATCTGGCTGTGTTTGCTTCTTCAACAAAATGCCAATACATAGGAACCACAGCAGGAAGTAAAGGGCCTGAAATATTTTGTGGGGGGGGGGGGGGGGGGGGGGGAAGTAATGGTTAGAGAACATGAAGTTGCGCCAATGTATTCTGATGAACCAGGAAAGAAAGAAATTTGGTGTTAATACTATGAATATGTCAGTAGTCTTGCTTCCTCGCTGGGCCACTCTTATGCACACATGCCCCTTTCTCTGCTGCACTAGGATTTAGAGGCTCCAGTCTCGCATATCCTGATGAAACAACATACCCCATTGCAGCAGTAAGCTCTTGTTAGCCTTACTGCCTCAAGACTAGAGCACCTGGGTCTGCCCCACTCGGCACATAATCCCTTGTCAGATGAGGTTTTTCATCTCAAATGGGCTTCAGCATGCAAGACAGATCTCTTCTCTGTGCAGTGTCCCGCCTGACCCATCCTGCGTCGTGCCTTGGCCACAGTTGTGGATTCCCCCCACCCCCGTCCTGTAAGGAGACTGCAACAGAGGCCTTTGACTCCACAGTTGATCAAGTGATCTTGGAGACTTTCAGACCATGTTACCGAGGCTGAGGTATCCTTAGGCCTGTCCCTGGGATCACTCACTCTGTTCTCCTCTCCTTCCTCCAGAAAGTGTTGCTACACGTGTATGACCATGCCACTCTTTACTGTGCATATGCAGGAGTAGCTATCTGCATCAAACCAGGGGCACCACTTCCACCCCTCTGAGGAAAGAAGCTGTTGCTGCAGTAGGAATTACTTTCCTGACATCTTTGTCAAGGATAGCCAGGGGGCAGTCATACGGTCCTACTTTTCTGTGGACCACCAGGCACGCACCTCATCCTGGTCCCCAACCAGACTGCTTTCTCAACCTCCGCATCCCTTTCCTTCATTACCTTTGGGACTGTGAGTACCTAGGTCACCATTCCATTCTGGAAGTGTCTGCAACCTATATCCTCTTTGACCTTTTTGCCCAGTTTGTTGTTGAGACATGGCCAGAGGTAGGCACTGCTGCCTCTGTCTTGTCCTAGTGGTAAAGACCAGCAGTTGGAAACTATTTTCGGACTCAATCTTCCAAGCATTTTTTTGCTAATAAGATTGCAGGACACCTTTCAGCCTCACCAAACAGTGCTCCTTAGGTACACTTCAGTACATTGCTAGCCAGACAGGACACAGTCGTCCAAAGATTCAGCCTCCTGATCAACCATCAGTCAGCACTGCAGGCTATTCCAGTCCAATCACAGTCTTTCTTCAATGATCAGATGGGTCACTAGCACATATTGGACAGAATCAAGCCTCAAGACAGTGTCCCACACTGCTCATCCACCGTTTGGACAGATTCCATTGACAAAGCCCTCATGCCAACTTTTTTGAAAGCACCTGCACCAAAGCATAGGCACAGTCTGAAGAGACGCATGCTTTCCATATCCTGACCCATGTGGCTTATAGCGGGTATTGCAGGTTTGTCTGGGACACCTTTGTCATCCTTGTTCAGGCTCTTCATTTCCGCACTTTCAATGGTTTCTCTCTGACTACCTTCCCTGTTCATTTAGGTCATCAAGGATAAGGTATCTCTGACTAGGAAAGCGGGAATCTGCTTGGCGGTCTACTTGGACAAATGGCTTCTCGGGCTGTGAGCCCATATTTTTATCATACAGCCCAGTTGCGGGTGTCCCAACCACTCCTTCCCCTTATCTGGATGCCCTTCAGCTCCTGACTTGTGTGTCTCACAATCGATTTGAAGTGGATGCGTCATCTCTCAGAGTTGCCATTCCTGTTACAGAGCTTATCTCGGGCTACAGCCAGGCCTCAATTCTCTCTGCTGGACATGATGAGCCTGTAATCTCATTATTTTTAAGGGCAGGATCCTCAAGCAATCACTCCAACACAAACTCAAGGCAAGTTAATAGCATCAGATGCATCGGTGGGACTGCTTCATCACCCTGGAACCATATTTTCCAGTGATCTGCAGACAAGTTAGTTGGTCACCACTGTCCTGGCTGTGGTGTCCCAATCTCTTCTCAAACCCAGTAGGCATCCCGTATGCATGGACGTCTGCAACATGGGTTTGGGTGCCCACATGGGATTCTTGCATGCCTTGAGAATTTTGTCCCTCATGAAGCCAAGAGCCACATAAAAAACCTGGAGATAAAATCAGTCCCACTCTCGTTCCTCCTTTTCCAGGAGCTAGTCAGAGGGCAAGTGCTTCTGCCTCTTCACACATACTGCTACAGTAGATTGTTACATGAACAGAAAGGAATGCTGGGGTAGGGGTGGGGGAGCCGTTTCCTCAGCTTGTCCCTCTGGGTGGAAGCTGCTCTTCACTGTTGTCTCTCCTTCGGAGGCCGGAATAGCTCGGTTGGTAGAGCGCCGGACTCATGATCCTGGGGTTGCGGGTTCGAATATCGGTACAGGGGGATTTTTCCCTTGGAGTTAACATTGGTTCTGACTCCATTCCCCATACAATCATTCGAATGAGACTATAACCGAGGTTCCGTGTGTAAACGCACGCACAGCATCTTGCACACACGTAAAATCCCATCACCAGCTTTTGGAAGAGAAGGCCAGTTTGGCCGTTGGTATGGATGACATGTTACACATAGCGTGCACCTTCACCGAAGATGGAGTATGGCTGCCTTAAGTTAATGGTGGGATAAAAAACGGTCATACACACAAAACTCCACTGCCTGTCCATACAGGCAGTGTCCGCAGGAGTATCAGTCTGCGTACGCAGAAAGAAAGAAAGAAGTCTCTCCTTCAGGATCACACAAAGTCAGACATACAGCGGGAGTCAGAACATTCCTGCTGACTCTCTGAGCAGGTCCTTCATCTCCAAATAAGATAGATAGAGCATACCTGTGATGTTCTGCAGGGAATTTTAGGTTGCTTGTGTACATCCATGATCACACACTTCCACCAGTTCTCCTGACTTAAGTCCCTCCAGATCCGAAAGCTTGGGCAAACAGCGCCTTGTCACTGTCTGGGACAAGACATGTTGCTGAAGTGTTTATCCCCTTCCCTATGATCCTCCACAAGGTGATCACTAAGACCAGGCTGGACAATGCTTATATCCTCTATATATTGTTGTTGTCTCGTTCGTCTCATATTATCAATAAGAAGGACATTGCTGCAGGCATCACTTCCTGTTGACTCAACACCATCCTACGAAGTACATAGTTCCGAAGTACTGTGTCTACCCAGCCTCCGCCCTTTTTTGTGTGTGTGTGTTTTTTGAGTTCTTGTCACTTCAGAATCTTTTGAAACAACTTGTGTGTCCTCAATTTTGATGTCACTTGAAAAAGACTCTAAGAGTCTAAACGTTTTGCATTGTTTTTGTTTCCTTTTGATCCCCCTATTGTTTTGGTCTCTAGTACCTTGTCTTCAAATTATATAGTTGTTCTGAAAAAGACCCAGTCAAGTGTTAGCAATGTTCAATTTACACACTTCCATGTTCAGGTGAGCCGAGAACCCTCAAGATTTTAGCGATTGTCTTTCCCAAACTCATGTCCTGTATCAGTGTATGCCATCTTCTGTAACCATCTTTCTTGAGTGTGGATAATCTCTTCATGACCAGAGCTGAAGGTTCCAAGAGGATCTGCTTCATCATGGCTAATTCAGCCATATTCATCCATATCTTTCGCACTGTGAATCATTCAGTGATTGGCCCTCCTGTTACTTGTGATTCTGCAAGGGTTTGACATAGTACATACATTGTATTGGATATGATGCCGAAATGGAGAGCTTTTCCCAAATTCTCTTTGCGGTTTGAAAATACTTGAATACAGAAACCATTTTAAACTCACAATGTCCCCTTGTCCTTCCTTCCCCTCTAGTATTGCGAGGGGATACTTTGGTTTGGTCATCACACAACAATGAGGGAGACAGGAAGCTACCTTGCGTCGTCTGCTAGACAGAAGAAGGTGAACAGGGTGTCTTTACAGTGTTTGTCTTGAAAATTTAGCCAAAGAGAGGTGATCAACTGCCGTAGCTTGCAAGAGTTCAGTGGCAAGTATAATTCAGCCAAACATAGAGAATGAAAAAATCTCCCTGAGTTTGTGGGACTGCAACAAAAAAAGCATGGTGTGGCTTTGAATGTAGGAAAGCCAGAATGTTCAGTGTGAATGGTGAGACTGAGAGGGTGTGTGTTGTGGGGTAGTCTAAGAAACTTGAACTCTAAGCACCGTAACATCTTTGAACTGCAAGTCAGACATGCAGCTTAGTGTTCCTACAAAGAGAGAAACAGAGGGGAAGGCATGGGTGACTAGAATTCAGAGATAGGAGGAAAACATGACTGGTGCCAGAAAAGTGCTCCATGCACTTAATGTGTTGCAGGCATAAATTTTCCTTTTTGCACAAGTTGTGGGCGATTTTTTTTTTTCAATCTTTCAATATCATAAGCCATTTTAACTAAGTCATACTTGAGATAGTCAAAGTTGTAGATGCTCAGAAACAAATTGATTGAAGGAATTTAAAACACTCTCACACATACACTTGCGCACACGCGCACACACACACACAAACACACACACACACACACACACACACACACACACACACACACACACACACAAAAGAGAAAAATCCTCTTCATTGAGAGCTTGAAATGAATCTAAGAAATGATAGCCGCCAAAGAAAAGGAAGTGGTACTGGCAGAATATGAGGAATATGTTAGTGATGGTTTTCTGATCACTGATGATGTTTCTGATCATCTATTTCTTCCATGTGAAAAATTGTTTTTGATGATTTAGGGGCTCTTTCATTATAATGCTTAATTATGACTTTGTACTTACAGTTGTTAATATAATTTTACAGGGAAAAATACTTTCAGTTTTACTTGCACTCTGCACTCGATATTTTGCAGTACTTTTACTTTTAGACTTTTTTTTTTGTTCCTTTATCATGTGTAATTTATGAAAATACTGTTTTGGTGTTATTTATTTATTTATTTTATTGTGTTTAAAAAAACTGGTTGTTATGTAAAAGTAGGATGGTATATATTGTTTTCTTTTTTTGTTGACATGTTTAGCCTTAGAATTGGATGTCTCATTATAACCTACTTAGGTTTTTAAACCAACGTATTGGTTTTTGCTTGGTTGTTTCATGATGGTGCTTGTTGATAAAGTTGAACCAAGTTGAAGATTAAGGTAATTCAGACCTCATGTGATGTAATTAAATCAAAAACAAAAATTGTCTCAGTCTTAAACAAATAGTTATTAGTCACAGTGACTTTTGTCTTCCAAAACATTAATGCTAGTATTGTAGTAACAGCAAATGACATGTGAGCTGTTGATACCTGAATTATTCACTCAGTTTAATTAATTCATTGTCCTTTCTTAATCTGTGGAGTGTGATTAGCCATTGTCCTGGTATTTCTTTGGAGCATGATGGGCCATGATCATGACTCTGTTTTCACTATCATCCAACCATCAGCAGCAGCTGACTTCAGTCTTGTTATCTGATTATTTCTCTCTTGTTCTAGATTCACTGTTGTTTGATTGTTTACTTTTCCAAAGCTCAGTTTTTGAGGGGGGAAAAAATCAGTGAATAAGTGGTGTTTATGAAGAGGGGGTTTATGAAGAGGGGGTGGGGTCATGAGAACTGCAAAAGTGAAATGTCCAGTGCTGAAGGCAGCAATGGCTAAAGTGAAAGTGTGTTAAGTGGGTTTTGGTCTCTTTTGATTCTTAGCACATATTGGCATCATTTGTCGCTCATTCTGTGTTTAGGTCCAGTGTCACAAATGAGGAGATTGGAGTGGTGATGAATCCGTGATTATACTAGCTAGGTACTTTCATAGAACAATTATTTCCACTTAAAAAGCAGTATCAACTAATGATATAAGACGGATCACTTTATTCAGAAATTATTCATTGCTTTTTTTTTTCTTTCTTTCTTTTTTTTTTTTTTAACTTCAGTTGCTTCATAATTTAAAGAGGATGAATGTGGATGTGACATTGTTGGGCATTTCTCAAATAAAGGGTCCAATACTTATTATGACAGTGAGTGTCTGCCTTAAGAAGCCCAGGAACTAAACTTTAGTGACATAAGCACTGAAGAAGAAATTTTTCTACAGCTGTGTGCTGTTCTCGAGTAATATGAACATTGTGATAGGTGGACAAGACTTTTCCAGATATTTTTGTACACTTTTTAGTGTACTTTGGCACCAGTCTAGTTTGATAAAGAGTTTTTAAAAAATGCTGTAATGTAAGCGTAAACCCAGCCTACAGTGAAATATCTTATCAGAGTTTCAAAGTGGAAGGCTAAGGTCATGATGACTTTGTACATTACATGTTTGGCAGGGTTTGTTATCACTGTGTTGATGATTAATTCAGTAAACTTCCTGCACAGACATAAGTATTAGATTATAAATTGTTTGAATGAGAACACCCAGAATTTCTCTGTCTGACTGTCTGTCCTCCTCCCCCCCCCCCCCCCCCCTCTCTCTCTCTGTGTTCATGATAGGTTCATTATGGTAGGTTCTACATGTCATTGATTACTGAATAATTGTTAACTTTGTCCCTGGATCCAGAAAGTATTTGTTTGTGCACCGCTTTCTTATCAAGCAGAAACACCCATTTCTGACCTTAGAGATTGAATCACCAAAACAGAATTTCCACATTCTTTTTCAAGTAATGAAAAATTGGAGACTGGACAGAGCCTTGTCAGCTTTGAATTTAAATGAAAGTCAGTTACTCTGTGTGTTTTGAAAACTAGTCTTTGTACACCAGAATATTGCAAGTTTTTACCTACGCTTTCAGGGGAAGAGGGAGGAAGAGAGACATGTGACTTGTGTATTAGTTATCTGCAAAGATCCATCCCAGAGAATGAAACCAGTGAACCAGTTGAGGTGTAAAGGCAACAACATGGCTGTCATTTGAAAGTGAAAGCGTTGCTCTGTAATTACAAACATTTGTGTGATATATATCACTGTATGTGGTCAGTGTGTGTGTGTGTGTGTGTGTGTGTGTGTGTGTGTGTGTGTGTGTGTGTGTGTGTGTGCGAACATTAATCAGTTAAAACAGACATTTTAATTGGTATTTTAGCAACAAACCTGCAATGATATAACTCCCCCCCCCCCCCCCCCCCCCCCCCCAACATTTACAATTACATGGAAACACACACATGCACACTGTCTCATTCTCCACACAATCAAATACACATTCATTAAATCGGAGAGAGAGAGAGAGATGGGGAGGGGAGAAGGGTGATAAGATAAGATAAGATAATGTTGCTTATAGCCCAGCCGACCGCAAAGGGCCACATCAGGGCTGGAGAAGGGTGATGAGAGACACAAAAACTAATTAATACGGGTACGCTTTTCTTGTCATTACATTTTTTCAGTTTTTGCATCTGTAGTTGATTTTATTATAGTTTGAATGAATGATGTATAGGCTGCTTAATTTGAGAATATGAAAACAAGTATGTCTCTTTGATTTTAAATGCATTGGAGTAGTGATGTTAATTCTTTTTACCATTTAAAACACCACTTGTTCTCTCCCTCTCTTTTTTTTAAATCAGCATATACTGCATTATAACAAATTGCCATAATTTCAAAGCTTGTGATTGACTCAGTGATTGACAGCAGATGAAGATAAAGATTTTTTTTTTTTTTAAAGGCATTGTCTCTCAAATGCAGATGCCTAGAAATATCCATTTCATTGGTTTTGCTTATAAATTATAGACATGTGACCCCATCCTCACATTTACTGAAAATGATTTTTTGATACAAGGTGATCATTAGGCTACATTTTTATGAAAAAAAGGGATACAAAGTTGATAAAATTAACTTACCTGGATGTTTGATCAGCTTTAAAAATGTTCACATTTGGTTCAAATTTCCTGCTTCAATCCACCTGAAAATATGTAATATGAAATATGACTGCTGTGTTTTTTTGTGATGTTCACTTCGTTCAGGCTTCATGCGTGAGTAAAGATGTGTAGCTACATCTATACATTTGTGATTACGTTGATGCCAGAGAGTTGAAAAATAAATCTGAATTCATGTCCTGTGCAGTAGAAATTATGGAAGTGCAGAGTGTTCTAAAACTATTGGTTTAAAATGAAGTGAGGCCAGTTTTTGACTGTTTTTGATCCATATATACTGTTTTTGATCCATATATACTGAACTTTGTTCAGATTTTCAGAATCTGAGTCACAAAATTATCTGGGTTCATTTTTCCTTTCTTCATGGACATTTTTGCCTGACATTGACAGTTTGTTTTGTTGCATTTTTATTCAAACACTTCTTTTAAAGAGTTGTTTTGCATAGTTTTAAAAGTTTGTCATTTCTGATCAAACCTGGTGTTTTTAATTTAAAATGTCTGCACCGAGGGAATGACCTCCTGCATGGGACCAGAACTAGAAATAAATACAAACATTTTCAGTGCAACCTCTTTTTTGAAAATCCTTACAGTTAAAATCATCCTTTGTTTTCAGATTATTCTTCACTCACAGATATCTAAGAATCCCTTGAGACAGCTATGATGACAAGAAATAAGCCCTTGAAGTTGAACACACAAGTCGTTTATGCAAGCAGTGAAGCACTTCACGTTCACTATGATGATGCATACTGTTACATCATTTGCTGAGTCACTTACAAAGACAGCAGATTGAAACAAGTGAAGGTGGTCCTTGGGAGGGGAAAAAATCTGACAGTGCATAAACCATTGCAGATTGTGAAAGTGTGCCCACCACATATCAAGGCAGAAACAGCAGGAGTGTTTTTCTTGGAGTGAGTATCACCTACACCAACTGAAGATGATCAGCGTGTCAGGTCTGTGCAAGGCAGCCAGCTTCTGTTCAGGCCCAAGAGGACACAAGTCATGATCTGTCAGCCGACAGACTTAAGTTATATCCTCGGGTATTGATCATAGCCAGTGCTAGACTCAGTGGGAAGCCTTCTGCTATGGGTTAAACGATCTTGCTCTCAGCTGCCAACTTGTTCTCTAAAGGTTGCTTCCTGAATCAAAGAGATGGCAGCTTGAACTATGGCTGCAGGCAGGGAGTTGCCAGCAGGAAGGTAATTGCCTTTTCTGCCTGTGTTGTAGATGGGTCAAGGGGTTAATCCACAGGACTTCCTAGTTATGGAGTGGTGGGATCTGAGGAAAATTTGCTGTAATATTGTCATCTGGTGCTGTTTTTTTGTGTGTGTGCTAATTTACGGGACATTTACCTAGAACCAGCTGAACCAGTTTCCAGTTTCATTCTTGAATGTGCATAGATGTGTAAGCTCTTGTATATTTAAGTTACGAAACATGTCTCTCTTTCTTTCTCTCTTTCTCTCTCTCTCACTCCGACTTTCCCTCTCTCCTCCCCCTACCTCTCTCTCTCTCTCTCTCTCTCTCTCTCTCTCTCACTCTCTCTCTCTCTTTCTCTGTCTCTGTCTCTCCCCTTCCCCCTCTCGCTGTCTGTGGTTCTAACTGGTGTTCTGTTTTTTTCTCACACTGGCTCTCTCTCTCAGTCTGTTTTTCTCTCTCACTAGCTGTGGCGTGCTCTCTCTCTCTCTCTCTCTCTCTCTCTCTCTCTCTCTCTCTCTCTCTCTCTCTCTCTCTCTCTCTCTCTCTCTGTCTCTCTCTCTCGTCTGTCTCTGTCTGTCTGTCTGTCTCTCTCTCTCTAGTCTCTTCTCTCTCTCTCTCTCTCTCTCTCTCTCTCGTCTGTCTGTCTGTCTGTCTGTCTCTCTCTCTCTCTGTCTCTCTCTCTCTTCTCTCTCTCTCTCTCTCTCTCTCTCTCTCTCTCTCTCTCTCTCTCTCAACTGTCTTAGAACCTTTTTATCATGCTTTCTCTCTGGTATGCTTCTGTCTTCTTATGCATAGCCTTGTCATTCCCCACACAGGTTTGCGTCTCTCCGTGGTTTTGCCAGTCTTATATTTAGGTACACATTTATCAACAGCAGCCTTTACAGTCCCTAAGAGTAAGATACACTCCCAGGCTTCTTGTACGTTTCTGTCTCTAGTCTGAGATACAAGATCATTCTCTTCTACATCTTTTTCATACTATCATAGTCTGCTTTTTTGTAGTTGTAGCGCTCTCTAGACTGTACAGAATCACATAATACATAACACTTGAATGAAAAAGTTAAAATATGATGATGGCTTTTGCCTAGTGGGGATTCATTTATAGAAATGTTTCAGTTTGAAACCAGCTTTGCCGTTCACCTATGTAGACCATACAAATGTTCTCTCACACATGTATACATACACACATTTATGCATGCATATACACATACATACACACATACAGCCCTGATGTGGCCCTTTGCGGTCGGCTGGGCTATAAGCAACATTATCTTATCTTACACACTTGAAATTTAGGACTTGCGTCCAGATGACAGAACTTGCTCACATTAAAAGATAGAGGGAAGACTTTCAAGTTTACCTTAATGGCTAGTTTTACTTTCTCTTTGGTCTTTCGTAGTAATACAATAGTATTGATCTTAAAATTTCTTACCTGATCTGTGTCAAGAATTTGGAGAAGAGAGGCAAGGAGAGTGGTGTGTGTGTGTGTGTCTGTGTGTGTGTGTCCATGAATACAGTTTCTTATAACAGTGTACTTTTGTTTTCCATATCAGGTTCAAGGAATTACACACATTATCTCTGTAATTAGTAGCATGAGTTGTTGTGCAAAGAGCAGTATGGGCTCTCTGTGTCAAACAGACTTTTATCTCGAAATAACCTCTTTATTTATTCAATCCATGTTTAGAGCCCTGCATTGTGGTTTTGTAAGATGATTTTAATTTTATGTTATTGTTTTCTACAGGAGCTTGCTTCTGTGTGTCAGGTAAAATGCAGGGTGTCAGTTTCTGTAAAACAGTGTGAACAGGTCTGGTTGGAATGGCATTTGGTAGAAACAGAACTGATGTTGTTTTCACCAGTCAGTGTCAGAGATATTGAAATATGACCATTGATTTTTGCCTTGATTCCCAGAGTAACTGTATTGCAGTTGTATGATGTTATAACTCAAATCATAAAGATGCAACCATTCTGTCATTGTGTGGGAAGTGGTCACATTTCATTGTGGAGTTGTTGTTGTCGTACCCTGGCTAAAAGACTCCAGGGATCATCCAAACAGCCGAAGTACTTGAACACTATGGTACAAATGCATCAGCTGGGATGAGAACATTACGTGTGTGACCGTTTTTGATTACCCCGCCACATGGGCAGCCACACTCCGACTTCGGGGGATATTGTGGAGTAAAAGTTGCTTTCCTTATTTTTTATTTACTGTTTATGTTTCATCACTCATTTAAGATTTCCATGCGTTTTGTTCTCAGGACCTGGCAAGATGATCTGTGGTTTTTTTCAGATGAGTGGATGAAATACATCTCTGACTGTAGCATGACCTTTGCCCGCAACTCCTTCTCTGCTGTTCTCACCTTGTTTCTCTACCTTCTGGGAATCATCATGTACTTGTAAGTTGCCATCACCTTTGCTTCCAGTTTTAATCTTCACACGCTTTACTTGGCTGTATGCTTGGAAGTTTTCTACTTGTTGATTGGCTTATTCTAATGCAGAATATTTAGCAGAATGTTTTGGGATTTCTCTTGTTTAGCCGCTATGACTTTTTTTCTCCTTGATTATCTTCCTGTTGTTATTGTTCTATGGCTTGTTCAGTTTACTGCAGTAATGGACAAACCTTCATTCAACCAATGTACTTTAGAGCAGTTATGTGATTGTCTGGTCTTATCGGTACATGTGTGTAGTTTTCGTATGGTGTAAGCAAAAATTTAACTAGTCTCCAAAATTATGGTTGTTAGGGTGTATAGATTTGAAATATAATAGCAGAGAAAGCAGTGTATGTGTACATGTTTCAAATCTTTGTCTCCATTTCTTGCTGTCTCTCTGAAGTACATGTAATACTTTGTTGTCCAGCTTTGCAAGAACTGCGCATTGATTGACTTACTTGTAGATGTTACTGTTATCAAACTGAGACAAACAAGCAACTACCATAATACACATAAACTTAAAAAAATAAAAATAAAAAAAAGGAAAAAGAAAAAAAGAAAATCTTTGAATGAACATGGTTTATAAATACAGTCTGAAACCTCCATTGTGTTCATAACTTCATACTGTCGTGTCAGACATTTGTACATTTAGATGTTATATAATAAAATTTCAGATTAGAGTTTGTTTAGCTATGGCAAAGATTTCACTTGTAGTGTATAACCATGCTTAGATATTGAATTTAGTGCATCTAAAAGAAAATAAGAAACGGGTAGTTTGTGATTGTGTTCATAACATCTAAAGAATGTGAAGTCATTTCATCTCTTGGGGGGAATTCTCCTACTCCCAAAATGTTTTAATTTTGTGAAAAAGGAAGTTCTGTGGAGTGCTCTTATTTCTGTTGTGAAGCAAAGGTCAAAACAACATTTTTTCCAAACGAGTTCATAATATCTGAGTGTACAATCAGTACAAAATATGAAGTTACAGGCTCTACACCATATTATTTTCTAGACATTACTATAGATAGTTGTGATTTGGTTAGTAAAATTGTTACATTGGTTGATTTTCACAGAAAAAGCATGAAAAATCAGCATAAAAAGTCAGAATACCTTCTTTTACTGTAATAAAAAGGTTATTAATGGGCAGTCTTGATTTTTTTTTCTTGCTAAAAATTGGTGTGAAGATATGAACATGCTGGAAAAATATCAAATTGTAATTTTGTTAGTTAACACTACCGTAGAATAAAAACTTTGAGCACTTAAAACAGATTTGAATTTTAATTGTGTGTCTTTGGAGGAAACTTTCACTCACACAAAAATCATGCAGATCCTTTTGAAAAACTCTAGACTATAAATAAAGGCACTCTCGTACATACTTTGGCTACTTCTCCACATCATTGAATTATATTCCATCGTTGAATTATAACCATGTCCAACATTAAACTTGTTGAAAACTTGCAGTGTTGTAACTCTTATTCACAGTATAAGTGATCAGTGAAGTAATCACTGTATTCAGAACCAATTCTCAAGAAATTCATAGGTTCATTTCTTTACTTCTCTATGGACAACATATCACCTATATTCAAGGCAAACAAGCACTAGAATAGAAGTTTCAAATGTTATCACAGTGTTCTGGATTTCAGATGAAAAAATCTGCCTCTTTGATTGTTGGAAAGGATAAATGTGTATATGATTTGACTGTCTCAGTTTATGTTTTTATTATCAGCGTATTTATTTTACTGTTATTGAGAGTTCAATATTGCATATGAAATTCTTATGAAAAGTTTCTACACATACCAGATATTTTTAGATTCCACATCTGCCACATGGTATCAGTTTTCAGAACAGTGTATGTAGCAGAAGAAGATTGATAATGTTTACCACATGGATTAGAATTTGGAGCATTTTTGTTAAATTTTATCTTAAGATACATATTATAAAACACATGTCATTGTCATGTCACACAAAATGCCCAAATTGTATAGGAGCTTGGCTCATTCCATTTTGAATTATGGGAGAAAACATGCGACTTTCTCACCAGTTATATCAGGCAAGTAGATTTCATTCATTTTCACAGCAAATGCCAGTTTGTGAATTTCAAACTTCCAACAGCCATAACTAGCTTAATCAGAATTCAGTTTGTGCACATATTTCAGCTGTGGACCTCTTTTTATGCTTCAGGCCTAACAGTATAATGTCAAGCATAGAGCTCAGCTGTTTCATTATCATATCAGAATAAACTTTACATAAATATACCATTGTTTTATTATTGTTATGGGTCATCAGGTTTGTCTGTTTGTTTGCTTGTGTTTTATCTTTCAAACACTCTGGTATTTCATACCTTGCTACCTTGATCATTTTAGCTTTGGTTTTCTCTCCTTGTCTTTTCATGCAGTGCTGAGTTTGTGTTAAAGTCGTCATTTGGCAAGTACATGGGGACTGTTGCTGGGTGAAAGTGGTGAGGTATTTCAGGTGGGGAATACTTGGTAATTCTAGTTCCATGACTAAACAGTTGTTTTCATCAGAAGGGAGCTTAGTTGAATTAAAACAGGCCTCACTGAATGCCTTCAGAAATACTTGACTGCAGTGCAGTCATTCCTTTGGCAGATATTGAATGTCAATGTGAACTTGTGGAGCTAAGGCTGGGATGATATTGGCGTGGGTCTGACTGTGTATGGGGAGAGCAGTGGATGATGGGAATATGGATTAAACTTCATTCAAGTGAGGCCATTTGTAGAGAAGGTATGAAAGATGATACCACAAGATTACGACAGTGTTTTGAATTGTTTCATTTCTGAATCAGTTCCTCATTCATCTCCAGCTTATAAGCAATTTTTCAAAAGCTGGTTTCCTTTTCTTGCAGTTGTTCTTAACTTGAACTGTACTCTGTGAAGAGTACATGTACTTGAGCACTGTGATCAGCGGTGTTGGATTGATGGTCCATCATTCCATAACATCACAAAGTGCCTTTTACTGTCATGTCTTGCTATTTTTGTATTTAACACACAGAGGAATATGCTTATATGTAATATATAATACAATAGTGATCACTTAATGAGCTCAGCAGAAACAAATGCTGTCAGTGTCAGTGCGTGGACTGATGTGCTTATTGGATGGTCTTTGGTTTGATTTGTCTGAATGTGGACACTGAATGTTACTGTGAATAATGTGTACATGTTAGTCATACTATGGGCTCTTAAGACTATAGCATGAGCTGTTCAGATTTTGAGGGAAGAAAACATAATCTTAAAGCATAGCGAAGATGGCTCAAAAAGAAAAGAAAAAGAATGAGATGAAAGATGATGGTTGGGGATGCTGATGAATAAAGTCAAAAGTGAATTTGCCCTGTGGCTGTTTTGTGTTGTATAGAGCAGTGGGTGCCATTCATCTGATAGCCTTGGGCCTCAGCAAGCTGTGGACCATGGTGAAGAGTCGTATTTTCAAAGACCAGCCATCTGGGTCATGGACCAGGTTCCCTGCTGGCCCTGAATCGGCCCGCAAACGGTTTGGTGTGAGGAGAATATCACATTACCAGCTACAGGTAATGCACCAGTGTCGTGCTGTTGAAAAAAAAAAAACCAGCATGTTTGGGACGGTTTTGTCTTGTCAGAAGTTATAACTGTTAGCACATGCTCAGATGTTTTAACAGGTTTGACAGTAGCAACAGTGTTCCTCGATGCAGCATAGATTTCAAGCAGGAGAACTAAGTCCTCTATGAACAAACAAAAGAAAATTGCAAAACGCTCTAGCGCTCTGAGTCTCATACCGTATCACATTTTTCCTATCCATGATTCTGCATTTAAAGCAGTGCCGCCCACAGATATTACGGCACTTCTGCATGCATTAATCATACCAGTTCTGTGGTGGTCAAGTACATAGGTTAACGTGATTTGTTCAGCCAATGTTCTGGTTGTGCATCATGCATAGGCTTTTTTTTTTTGGGGGGGGGGGGGGGGGGGGGACATTGTCTTGAGTGTTACAAATTGTAATCAAAACAAGACATTTGTGGAAGGCACGATTGTCAGCTATTTGATCAAGGAGTGGACTGAGAAGACTACAGAAGTAAGTAGTTTCAGTCAGATGTTTTTGACTTGTTTTCAGAAAGTGAACAGTAGGAGTGGCAGTTGTTACTCTTTCACTTTGTTTAAAAAAAAGCAGAGCTGCGCCAATTGTGACTTTAAACAGTACTTTTTGAATGTGTGCACATCAAGTAGCATGTTGATGCTTCAATAGCACCATACTGCAGTCAGAGCGGGCTGGATTTATTGATTGGATGAATGTTTTATCTTTTTGTTACTTTTTTGAAGAAGTCGCATGGACTTTATTTTGATGGTGTGACAGCCATAACTGATAAATAAGTGATGTGTAATTTGTACCCCTGTGGTCTGCCTGATTGTAGACACCAAGAAATGAGATGCACTACAATTGTGTCCACATTAAAGACATTGTTCTTTGATTATCAGATTATATGCATGACAGTTGAGAGGGACATCATGTGTGTGGTTTTTATTTTATTTTATAGATTTATATAAATTTCTTAGATTTATATGTGCGTGCCTCTGTGTGTGTGTGTGTGTGTGTATAACTGTATGTGTGCGGTTAGTTTTCTTTTGGTTTCTGGCTTGCTGAATAGTAATTTGCCTGTCGTAGAGACCATGAAAGGGTCTTCAGAACTGCTTAGAATCTGTTTAGGCCAGGGAGTTTCATCCCCTTGGACCCCCCCCCCCCCTCCCCCCACCATGGTGTTGCCTTTTGACTCCACTGGAGCCCAGGCAGTGGCTGGACCCTGGACTTTAAAAAAATTCCATGTCAGCTGTTCTCCTGCCTTGATTTTGTGAAACATAAAATAGTATGTAATATTGTCATATGTACATTATTTTGAATACTGCCCTGACATACATAGAAGTGACTGTACATGACTGCTTGTTTTCTGCTTGGGAAAATACACATTTTCTGCTGCTGCATTTATATTTTTTCTCTTTAACCAACACTTTGTTCTATTTACTCTTGCCCAGTTTCAGCCCTGATAGGCCCCTGTGTGGTAAACTGGCAGATAATGATTTAAAACTTAAACTCTTAGATACTTTAAGTTCCAGTGGACACTGAAGACAGCAAGAATAGAAATGACTTGTCAGAGATAGGCTCCCTAATAATCTTGCATGTTCTTTTCGTTTAATGTTTTTGTATTTTATTCTTTTGGTTTGGTTTGGACATAGAAATGAAAAGTCTGTGTTTTGAAGGAAGTGTTTGCTGAACGTTGTTTTGCACTGAGTTGTATATTTGTTCTTTGACTGTTTCTAAGGGGACCAAAGTCTGTTCCAGGTGTGGAGGGGGGGGGGGGGGGTTCTCCCTGACCTGACAGTACTTTTTGTTGTTGATATGTTAGTGGGAATTAGAAAAGATGGTACTTTTTAAACGATGTTAAAATGATAAGGGGTTAATGAGTCATGGATTTCTACTCTCCATTTTTCTGCAAGCGTTCATGTTTTTTTGTTCACAGATTTCGGTGGCAAGGGGTAGAAAGGGAGTTTGGGAGACTACTTTTTTAACAGGGGGAAAAAAAAAGGCAACTTTGTTAACTGTCATGGTGTAATAATTTTGTGTAATGGATCAAATGAAGAGAAACAGCGATACATCTTTGAAACAATGGACTTTTTTAAAAATTGGAAGTACAGTGTAGATTAAGATAGTAAATAGATTTAATACTGCAGATAAAGAAAGGACTGTTGATCAGGTAATTTACTTATTTTCATGTAGACTAGGCAGTAACTCTCATGTTTCTTTCCTTCCTCTGCGACATGTTTCATTTTTTGTGTGTGTTGTTGTTGTTTTTTGTTTAGCATATTGTAGAGTTATGTCTCAATTTATGTTCAGTCTTCTTAAACAATTTCTGGAGTGGGGTATAGTTTTGAATACACAAATTTATTTACGCAATGACTTCCAGAGACTGAATGCCTTTTGGTATTCCTATGTGCCATAGCAGAAGCTGTATTTCTATTCAACCCTTTAATTGTAAGAACAGCTTTCAGACAACAAAATGCAAGTTAATTGACAAGTTGCATCGGGAAAACTGTTACAAAAACCAATGTACTTCCACTATTTTGCCCTCCATGATCATTGGAAATGCTTGTGCCATGGCCCTGTCATGGGGTGACCACCTGTCAGACCCTCCCCTCTGATACCAAATCAAGAAAAACATCCTTTGACCATGTCAGTGAAGTGTCAGTGGGCTTGACTCCACAACAACAACATTAGAAACGTCTGCTTTGCATGTACAAGCACTGAGAGAACTGTGATCAGACAGCCACGCCTTGTTGCCAACATTTGACGGTGACTGACATGAAGGGTGAGGAACTCAACTGTTGAAAGGATTCCACAGTTCTGCTATTAATTCGCTCTGGGTCATGTATAATTGATATAAACGGATCAGCTGACAGAGACTGAAGTGTGTGAGAACATTCCGAGTTTTAGTTTGTTAAGAAATAGTGTGACAAAACTGCTGCGTATGAGGCATGCAGTGAGGTGTCATCTGATATCAAAACAGCTACGTACGAGATAAATAGTATGGTTGTCAACAGATTAAGATAGAGTTTATTGGTATCTGCCTTTTGTTTGTTTTGTTTTTGTTGCTGCCTCATCTTCCATTCCTTCCTGAGCGGTGTTACTTCCCTTGCTGCTCATTTAGGCTCCTCATTACACATCAGTCAGTGTTCTCCTTTTTTTTCTTTTCTTGTTTTTAAATATCTTACATCAGATTTGAATTACTTCAAAACAATTTACAGAAGATTTATACAGAAAATGAACATAGTGAAATAATTACAATTTCATATTTGATGTTGAGGCTTGTCATATGTTGCATATAATGACTGTTGTTTCAGGGAAGAGGCCATGAAAAGACTACTTGCCTGCAAAGGAAAAGATCCATACAGGTGAGAGGTACCTTTTTTTTTATATACCTTATATGAAATTACAGACTTCTTCATGTGTGGACTAATGATTTGCATTCAGAATTCAAGATGGAAAAACTTTTGTATGCTTTGAACCTTTTTAAAAAATTTTTTTTACAAGAAACAAGTTTTCTTCTTTTCTTTTAATGCATTATAATGTTAGCCTAAGCTTGTGTTCCTTCCATTCAATGACAGTACGTGTAAACATGATATAAAATATGGGAACTCGCTCAAATTTCTTTAGGAATCATTGTTAGCAATAGTATTTTTTTTAGATTTTTCACGTGGAAAAGAGATTCACAAATGACTATTGTGTAAAAACAGCCCAGGCCACAAAAATGTGTGAAACATTGGACCACCCTGTTTGGACCACATGTTTCTCAGGGTCTTAAAGCCTCTTCACAGTTGATCAGATCTACTGTCTGTAATGAATCGTGTTAGATCAGCTTGGAAAAGATGCTGTTGGTCATGACATGCTGTTTTTAAAATTAAAAAAAAGCTAGTACTTTTCTGGGACTGGAAACCTCTTGAAACAAATGTGTTGTAATAGACTGTGTTTGAAAATAGGTCAAAACGTGTGAAGGCACATGGAGAAAGTAATTAAGAGTTTATAATTTGTTTCAAATATTTTTGAAAGACCTCTTAAGTATTTCCATTTAGTGTCTGTAAGGACACCCAACAGCAATTCTGTTTTCTTATGAAAGACGGGAGCAAGTGGAAAGAGACTAAGACATACAGATCTGCTATCACACAAACAGATGCAATACAGCATACTGGTTAAGTATTTCCATTTAGTGTCTGTAAGGACACCTAACAGCAATCCTGTTTTCTTATGAAAGACAGGAGCAAGTGGAAGGAGACTTAGACATACAGATCTGCTATCACACAAACAGATGCAATACAGCATACTGAGAACTTTGTTTCCAGCATTATATTCTTCTGCGATTTGAATGGTAATTCTCTGTATGTGCAGTATACTGGGTCTACGAGCAGATGCTTCTGATGATGAAATCAAGCGATACTACCGTAGACAAGCTGTCCTTGTACACCCAGATAAGGTAACAAAATGAGCAATAGATGATGATCATGTTCTTTTCACCTTTTTTGGGGGACTGAAAGTTATGACATCATGTCATTTTTTTGTGGTGTTGAACTAATAAGCCATTAGTTGTTAAATGTCGAGATGTAACAGTTAATGTTGACAGCTTACTGATTACAGGAGAATGTGCTAAGATCTGACTGTGTTCCTTTTACAGAACCAGGAACCAGGTGCTGAAGAGGCCTTCAAGATTTTAGGACATGCCTTCGAGATGATTGGAGAACCTGTAAGTGAATCAATAAACTTGTGTCAATAAACTTGTCACAAAATGTATGTTACCCTTGTAAATTTGTCAACATGCCCAATTTTCATCTGAAAACCCAGTGCAAAATTTAAATGACTATCAGATTCCATTCAGATGGCGGGGGGGGGGGGGATCTAAATGCGCTCCATTACAGATGATGCACTGTGTGGAAAATCAGCTTTGCCATTGCAGGTGGTGATATGGTTTCAATGTTTTGTGCATTGACTTTATCGTATGAATAAGAGCAATATATGCAAATGTAAAGTGTTCAAAGAATCTGATGATGTGTGCATTCAGACATGCAAATGTAATGGTCGCTAAGTAAAGGGTTCCAAGAAAATGGGTCTCTAAGTTTATGGACTTGTAATCTTGATTACAGTATGTGAATATCCATATGTCAGTTTGCACACTTGTCGATTTTTTTGTCATTTAATAGTGATCGTGGAAAAATGTGGATAGATCCTTCAGGTTTCTAGATTAAAGGTGTGGTAAGCTGAAGAAATCACACACAGTATTATTATAAAATTGGCTATTACAGAAATTTTTAGAAGTGAATTGAAGAATTTATAACCACAGGAGTACTACCCCAGCTTATGAACACCTGTGTTATCCTTGCAGACAAAACGTAAGGAGTATGACGCCCACATATTTGAAGCCAGTGAAGCTGAAGCTGCTATGGTAAGTGTGCCCATAGCAGAGTTGCCTACCGTTCCTGAGCAGCCGTATTTGATCCGGATCTAAGTAAAAATATCCCCTTAGTCCGGAAAGTACGGTTATCGAAAGTATGCTCCGGAGAAAAACAATCGCCGTGGAAAATTTCGTGGGGGGGGGGGGATTTTGGCTTGCCTTCACCAAGTGTGAGTTCGAGCATGCGCAATGGGAAACGCTTTGTAAACCAAGTTTTCTGATTGGTTGACCCACTTCACTTCACTTCCCTTCAAGCTCGCTGGCTGGCCTAGGCCTAGTAGGTGCAGGCATTCAAGTTTCAAAATGGCCAGCAAGAGGAAGCAAAGCGATCAGTGTGGTTCTTCTGAAGATCGTTCTGAAACTCCACCACGGGATGTGAAAAAAACCACGACGAATGCAGGCTTTCAAAACGGATTATTCCGAGAAGTGGCCCTGTTTAAGACCTGGACAGAAGGGGCAAACATTCGGATTTTGCTCTGTGTGCAAGTGTGACTTTTCCGTCGCTCATGGTGGAAAGGACGACTGCCGTCGGCACATCGAATCGAAAGAACATGCCGAGTATGAGAGCAAAGCCAAGGAAGTGGGCAAATGCCTGAAAATATCAGGATTTTTCACTTTGAGTTCTTCATCCAGCCCTGATATGGCTCTTCGTAGTTAAGTTGGCTGGACTATAAGCAACATGAATTGAATTGAATTTGTGTGTTCATTTATTGTATGTGCATTACAGTCTTAACAGGCAGACGCACTTGAACTGTCTGTTCCTGACAAAAATCCTGTGTTCCTGATTTCTGAGACATTTGTTCCTGATGAGCAAATTTTGGGGTAGGCATGTCTGCCATAGTGCCTATAAGACGTTCATCAGAAATCTGGTGATGATTGTTAGTTCGTAACATTTTTAGATTTTGAAATTGAAGAATAATAGTTAACCCTTACACTGGTTATTTACCAACATACTACTTAGTATGTTGTCTGGTGAATTAACAGAAGGAAAGTTTGAAAAAAATAGTTACATTCGTATAATATGCATAACTTTTCAACAGTTAGTATTTGAACATGACATGCAGAATAAAAATTGTTAATGTTTAAATAAAGAATGATATAAAACAGATCTGGTGTGTTTGTGAGTGTTTGATTAGGTGCCTGCCAGTCTAGAATGTGAAAATCACAGGTGAAAACAGGTGGCACATCCTGCTTGTCATTCTCAAGAGCTTGTTCACAAATAATCCAGTCAATGATGTTCCACAGTATCCAGAAATAAGTTGCAGCCTTTTTCAAAGGAAAGTCAGTATGGATTATACCCATCTTCCATGCAGGTAATCCAGGTAAAAATGAATAAGGTACAGTTCAGTTTTCACATTGAAATCACATGCTCATAACACAAGAAAAAAACGAAAATGGTCACTATTAACATATGTAATAGCCCACACTGTCGTTGTTTATAAACTAAGCTGAAACACTGAAAATCCATGTTCCAGGGCTCATTCAGTCATTCATGCAAATTAGTTTGTCACTGAGCCATAGTTTTGGATCTGTGTGTGTCTGTGAAACTAGGCTTGCAAGGTTCACCCAGCAGCCCGAGTTATGTCACGACAACGGGTGGCGACCAAGACGTAATGGCGCAATTTATGTCGTGACACCAGCTAAAGGGTGTCAAAGAGTAAATGTCAAATATTGATTGTCAGAAAGGAAACTGCATCCAGAACATTCTGGAAAATAAGTGGCAGTTTGTCCACCCCCTTCCCTCCTCTCCCACACAACTTCTCTCTCTCTCTCTCTCTCTTTTTTGTTGTTATTGTTTTGTTTTTTAACCTGTTCTCCAAATGCTTCTTGTATAATAACACACACTGTCAGACATTTCTTTTCAGAGTTGAAGTGTACTGTTGTATAAATCTGCTTTCATGATTTGCCTCATGTTTTCAGAGGGAGTTTTCTGATCTGCTGACCAAGCTTCAAGAAAAGGTTCAGGAAGTGAGTATGTTTAAACTTCTTTTTGGCTTGGGTTGAAAGATTCAAGAAATCGGCATGTTTAAAATTTCCTGGTGTTTGAAGGGTCAGGCAGTGAGTATGATTGAAATTACTTGGTTTGGGGTTGGTAAGGTCAGAAAGTAAGGGTGATTGAGAGTACTTAGTATTGGATTGAGAGATTCAGGAAGTGAATGTGTTTAAAACTGCCTGTTGTTGGAAGGTTCAGGAAGTGACTGTGTTTAAAACTGCCTGCTGTTGGAAGGTTCAGGAAGTGACTGTGTTTAAAACTGCCTGCTGTTGGAAGGTTCAGGAAGTGACTGTGTTTAAAACTGCCTGGTGTTGGATTGAAAGGTTCAGGAAGTGACTGTGTTTAAAACTGCCTGGTGTTGGATTGAAAGGTTCAGGAAGTGACTGTGTTTAAAACTGCCTGCTGTTGGATTGAAAGGTTCAGGAAGTGACTGTGTTTAAAACTGCCTGCTGTTGGATTGGGAGGTTCAGGAAGTGAATGTGTTTAAAACTGCCTGGTGTGGATTGGAAGGTTCAGGAAGTGAATGTGTTTAAAACTGCCTGGTGTTGGATTGGAAGGTTTAGGAAGTGAATGTGTTTAAAACTGCCTGGTGTGGATTGAAAGGTTCAGGAAGTGACTGTGTTTAAAACTGCCTGGTGTTAGATTGGGAGGTTCAGGAAGCGACTGTGTTTAAAAAGTTCCTGGTGTGGATTGAAAGGTTCAGGAAGTGACTGTGTTTAAAACTGCCTGGTGTTGGATTGGAAGGTTCAGGTAGCGACTGTGTTTAAAACTGCCTGATGTTGGACTGGAAGGTTCAGTAAGTGACTGTGTTTAAAAAGTTTCTGGTGTTGGATTGAAAGGTTCAGGAAGTGACTGTGTTTAAAAAGTTCCTGGTGTGGATTGAAAGGTTCAGGAAGTGACTGTGTTTAAAACTGCCTGGTGTTGGATTGGAAGGTTCAGGAAGTGACTGTGTTTAAAACTGCCTGGTGTTGGAAGGTTCAGGAAGTGAATGTGTTTAAAACTTCATGGTGTTGGATTGGAAGGTTCAGGAAGTGACTGTGTTTAAAACTTCCTGGTGTTGGATTGGAAGCTTAAGGAAGCGACTGTGTTTAAAAGTTCCTGGTGTGGATTGGGAGGTTCAGGAAGTGAATGTGTTTAAAACTGCCTGGTGTGGATTGAAAGGTTCAGGAAGTGAATGTGTTTAAAACTGCCTGGTGTGGATTGGAAGGTTCAGGAAGTGAATGTGTTTAAAACTGCCTGGTGTGGATTGGAAGGTTCAGGAAGTGACTGTATTTAAAACTGCCTGGTGTGGATTGGAAGGTTCAGGAAGTGACTGTGTTTAAAACTGCCTGGTGTTGGATTGAAAGGTTCAGGAAGTGACTGTTTAAAACTGCCTGGTGTTGGATTGGAAGGTTCAGGAAGTGACTGTGTTTAAAACTGCCTGGTGTTGGATTGGAAGGTTCAGGAAGTGACTGTGTTTAAAACTGCCTGGTGTTGGATTGAAAGGTTCAGGAAGTGACTGTGTTTAAAACTGCCTGGTGTTGGATTGGAAGGTTCAGGAAGCGACTGTGTTTAAAAGTTCCTGGTGTGGATTGGGAGGTTCAGGAAGTGAATGTGTTTAAAACTGCCTGGTGTTGGATTGGAAGGTTCAGGAAGTGAATGTGTTTAAAACTGCCTGGTGTGGATTGAAAGGTTCAGGAAGCGACTGTGTTTAAAAGTTCCTGGTGTTGGATTGGGAGGTTCAGGAAGTGACTGTGTTTAAAAGTTCCTGGTGTTGGATTGGAAGGTTCAGGAAGTGAACGTGTTTAAAACTGCCTTCTGTTGGAAGGTTCAGGAAGTGATGAATGTGTTTGAAACTGCCTGGTGTTAGATTCGAAGGTTCAGTAGTAGTAGTGTAGGGACGCAATCAATACATAGGCCGTTAAGCCTTTCAATGTCCCCTCGTGTTATTATACTTTTATGACAGGGTTGAAAATGCATGCAATATAAATTTTCCTTCTTATTTATCAAAGCTTCTAAACTGTACTTTAAATTTCAAGTCTTCATTCAGCAAATTCTTAAAAACATTAGTATTTTTAGCAAATTTAAGTGCAGTTGGCAAACTGTTCCAGTTAGCAATAACTCTGTTACTGAACTTGAGTCTCCCCATATTAGTATGAAACTGCTTAACAAATATTTTGCCTTCCGAATTTCTTGTTCTATCTGTTTTAACAGCCTTAAAAAAATAGTCCCACTGTATGTCCGTTTGCTGGTGAAATATTTTGAACACTTCAATCAAATCCCCTCTAATACGTCTACCTTTTAAAGAGTGCAAATTTAAGTAATTTAATCTATCTGTATAAGACATGTTTGTACATTCTTGCAAGATTTTAGTAGCTCTTCTCTGTACTCTTTCGATTGCTATTGACTGTCTTTTCAAGTGTGAGTACCAGATTATATTGCCATATTCAAGATGCGGTCTAACCATAGCTTTATATAACTTTAAAAACGTTTCTTTATTTAGGTAAATAAAAGTTCTTTTTATTAATCCAATCATTTGGTTTGCTTTATTTATAGACTTTTGAATGTGAGTATCAAAAAGTAAATCTTTATCAAAGATTACACCCAGATCCTTTTCTTCCTCACATTTCTGTACCAGCCTATTTCCACCATCTATTTTCATGTTGTATTCATGTTCTGGATTGTTTTTGCCAACATGCAAAACTTTACATTTTTCAACATTAAAATATAGATTCCACTTGTCTGACCAGTTTTGGAGGCAATTTAAATTTTCTTGCAGACTAATATAGTTATCTGATTTGTCATATATTTTTGTATCATCAGCAAAAATTTTACAAAAACTATTTACCTCATCTGGAAGGTCATTTATAAAAATAATAAACAGTACAGGTCCTAAAATGCTCCCTTGGGGAATACCACTCATAACATCTTTCTCTGTCGACATACAGTTACCCACTCTTACTCTTTGTTTTCTATTTGACAAAAAAACTCTAATCCAGTTTAGCAACTTACCTACTATACCGTATGCTTCCATTTTTTTCAATAATCTCTCATGCGGAACCGTATCAAAAGCTTTACGGAAATCAAGGTAAATTATATCAACAGAGTACTTATTCTCTAGCATGTTAACTAAATCTTCCATAACTTCAAGTAGTTGTGATATGCAAGACCTTTTTTTACGAAAGCCATGCTGGCATACTGCAAACAAATTATTATCAGTGAAGTGAGATACTATGACATCTCTTATAATGGATTCTAGCACTTTGCATGCAATGCAGGTTAAGCTTACCGGACGATAGTTGCCTGGCTCAGATTTTGACCCTTTTTTAAAAATAGCAGTAACTTCTGCCGATTTCCAGTCGAGGGGTAATTTTCCTGTCTCTAATGATTTATTATAAATCTTATTGAGCGGTACAGCTAACTCCTTACTTAATTCTTTTAGAACTTTAGGTGGTATTAAATCAGGTCCCTGCGCTTTAGACTGATTCAATTCAAACAACTTCTTCTCTACTGCAGCTGAAGTAATTATTATATCTGTAACTGAAATTCCATTAGATTTACTACATTCAATAAGATCAGGTATCATCCGTATGTTATTTGTATCTTCATTAGCAAAGACACTTGCGAAGAACTCATTTAAAACTTCAGCTTTCTCCATATCTGACTCGGCCAACCCTCCTTTACCATCATTTAGAGTATTTACCCCTGTGTTTACTTTTGTACGTTCTTGCACGTATTTTCAAAAACATTTGGGATTTTTTTTACATTGTTCTGCTATTTTACGTTCATAAGCTTTTCTTGTTGATTTGATTTCATTTTTGCTCTTATTTCGCATTCTTGCATATTTACTGTATTCTTTCCCATCTTTCGTCAATAAATACCTTTGAAAAAGATATTTTTTCTTAATCATTTTAAGTACTTTATCATTCATCCAAAGTTCAGGAAGTGGTTGTATGATTCAGATTTCACAGTGTTAGATTCAGTGATTCAGAAAGTGAGTATGATTCAAATTCCCTGGTGCTGGATTGGGAGGTTCAGAAAGTATGATTCAGATTTCCAGGTTGAAGGTTCAGGAATTGATATTATCAGCTCATTTAGTGAGTTTTCTCCCCTTTTTCCCAGAGATATCCCATTTTACAAGCACTTGTGGAAAAAAAAACTCACAAAAAATACAGGACACAAGTTCAGAAATTTAACCTTTTAGAACTGATCATTGACATGCTAAAAATATTGAAGCTGTTACAGCTTTGTGGACATGTGGAAAATTCTCTTAATTTTGCGCTCAGCATTACTGTATAACACCTAGCTTTATTGTGTGTCATCATCATCACTGCCACTGTTACTGTTGCCACTGTTGTAGTGTTTTACTATCCTCTCATTGCTGTCTTTCTCCCCTTCTGTCCATATAGCCACTATCAATATTACAAAGATGATCATCATATTATTACTTAAAGTGGTAGTAATTGTCTCTTTATTATTATTTTCTGATAATTTTCATCATTGTCATCACTCTTATTTTTGTTATTATTATCTTTATTAATATCAGTATTATCATTATTATGTTAACATGCATTGTGTCTTTCCCAGTAGCCTCGTTTTCATTCCACATCCAACGAGAGGAGTAGTGATCGTTTGTTCTTTGTTTTCATTCCACATCCAACGAGAGGAGTTAAAGTGATCGTTTGTTCTTTGTTTTCATTCCACATCCAACGAGAGGAGTTAAAGTGATCGTTTGTTCTTTGTTTTCATTCCACATCCAACGAGAGGAGTTAAAGTGATCGTTTGTTCTTTGTTTTCATTGTCTTGAATGCTGTCTGTCGCCTGAAGTAGATCAAAGAGGTCGAAATGCATCATGTTTTGTCTTGTAATTTGTTTGTGTCTTTGGTTCAGCAGAATAGTAATTTTTCTTTTACATTTTATGGTATTTAATTGATACATAAGTGCAGGTGCTTGTGCTACCATTATTTCTAACAAGGAGTGTATTCTTTGCTAGACTAGTCTAATGAGTTCAAGACAAATTGTAGATCACTTGCATTACCATTGTAATTGTCATTTGTTTGAAGGAAAATTACTTCATGAGAGACTAGACATAGGAGAATGAAATTGATCCTTCAAGTGGTTGATGTGTTGCATGATCTTGGAAGCTGTGTGGGGAAGAGACAGTGTTGATATTGCTCGCATAAGTTTATATAACTTGTGTCTATGTCTTGTCATGGTGCAGGCAGCCAACATGATGCGCTGTGATCACTGCGGTGGTAAGCATCGCCGCATTCCTGTTGACCGTGCCTGGTACTCAGCACGCTATTGTGATAGGTGCAACATTCACCATTCAGCCAAAGAAGTGAGTGTATCTCATTTTCAGCTTTAGAGTCAGTGTTGCTGCTTATGTAAGTGTTGCTGCTTCATATAAAAGGTCAACAATGAATGTAGCAATCTTAAACACATGTATAAGAGCTTAAACACACATGAATGTGAAGAGCATAAACATGCATGAATTTGAAGAGCATAAACACAGATTTGAAGAGCTTTACCACATGTAAATTTGAAGAGCTCAAACACATTTGAATTTGAAGATCTCAAACAGCCTGTCCCTGGAATCCACTTTTTTATTCTATGTCCCGCGAAAAAAAAATTCGGGAGAAAAAAACAACAACAACAAAAACGAAGTCGAGTTCGTCAGCTGATCACCGACTGACCGACTTCGGTCGTGGCCATCCTGACCAAATCCGTCGGAAAGACCCGAACATTGCCGAACTGACCAGTGCGCATGCGCATACACCGTCTTCCCGAGTTTTGAAAGCGAGAAAAATGGACACGAAACAGGGAAAGCGTAAAAATGCCGACGGCGATCTCGACTATGGGGCTTCTCTCAAGAAGAAGAAACGTCGGCAGACATTCCTGTCAAAATATACGGAAACCTGGCCGTTCATCAAGCGTGGCAAGATCGAGACTTACGCGTCTTGTGAAATTTGTGCGTGTGAGTTCTCCATCGGATCTGGAGGTAGGGATGAAATAACCCGTCATGTCGCCACTGAAAAGCACAAGAAGAACACAAAAATCCGTGAGAGCGAGAAATCTTGTAACATTAGCGGATTCTTTCAGCGCGCTCAGACGTCAACCAGTCAGGGAACTTTTGACGTCATAAGAGCTGAAACGATGATGGTTGACCTTGCAGCTGAACTGAATTTGCCGATGGAGCTAAACAGAGGCGTTAAATTGATGTTTCCTGACTCGGACATCGCAAAGAAGTTTCAGTGCGCTAGAAGCAAAGTAGCATTGTAGAAGTTGTACATAGTGTAAATAAAGGTAAGCTTTCACTTTAATGTTGATGTGGTTGTGATATGTGCTACCGCTGCATGTGTCCCTGGAAATCAGTCAGTGTCCCTGGTTTTGAAAAAGTATGTCCCTGAAAGAGGCGGAAGGGGGTAGGCAGCCCTGCACACATACTTTGATGTTTTTACTTAAACTTTCTGTTTAACAAAAGCACAATATTGCACAATGGATCTGGGTACATTTTTACCCAGTGCGAGTGGCAAGTCATGTGGATACAACTTTGTGAAACTGAAACATTAATTTGAAGAGCTTAAATGTGTACAAATTTGAAAATGTTAAACACATGAATTTGACAAGTTTATGCAGATATAGACAAGTGATTCTAATATGAAAACATAGCTGCCAACTGTTACGGGAAAATCGGGACATATCGTTTTTTTTAAATTTGTCCCTATTTTCGTTGTTTGCTGAAAAAATTCCGGTTTACGAGTTTTCAAAAAAAAAAAAAAAAAAAGCCCAAAATTAAATAAAAGAACGTTTGGCAACTGGTCCGACTGAACAGAAAGCGTACACTCGGAAGTCAGCATGAAAGGGGCATAACTAGGCCCATTCCGCGCATGCGCATAGCTGCTGTTCAAATAGTCAACATGGCGTCTTCAAGTGGTAGCACGGAGAAAACCACAAAACCTAAACGATTCCAGCGGTATCTGCCAGCTTATAAAGACAAGTTTCCATGGGTCACTTCTTGCCCTTCAAAGGGTGAAAAGTTTGCTTTCTGCACCATGTGTCGATGTCCGGTGAATATTTCACATGGGGGAAGAAATGATCTGGCCGATCACGAGAAGACCACGAAGCACAAAAAAACAACGAAGCTGGGGAATCGGCAGCCGTCAAAAAAAACATAATGGTGGCAAAGGCCAATCTTCATGGCTCTTGCTATGAGCAAAAGTTCAGCCAGGAGTTTCTAAAGAAGGCCGTCCTCGACTGCACAAATAGTATTAAAAAAAACCAAGATCTTTGAACACAGGCTGTCAACTCAGGGTGTGGGAGTAGTGGTTGGATCATGACGACTGGGGAGTGGGGAGTAGCTTGATGGAGCCTTAGAACTGGGGTGGGGGCGATGGTAATTAAATGGAGCCGGAGGACTGGGGATGAAGTTGTTTGAGCAAGATTGTGGGGTACAGTTGATGAAACATAACTGTGTTGTGTTGTTAATGAAACATGACTGTGGGGTGTAGTTGATGAAACATGACTGTGGGGTATAGTTGATGAAACATGACTGTGGGGTATAGTTGATGAAACATGACTTTGGGGTATAGTTGATGAAACATGACTGTGGGTATAGTTGATGGATCCTAAGTCCTATGGGGTGTAGTTGTGAGATCATAAGGGCAGAAGGGTGAAGTTGATGGAACTTGAACTGAAGAATGTGGGTGTAGCTGATGGAAGCCCAGGATTGGGAGGGCAGAGCATCTTTTATGTTCATCCTACATCAATATGGAAGATAAAAAAAGCTGTTTGGGTAAGTCTTATTTTGTGTGTTTTGTATATTAATCTATAGAAAAAAATATGGTGGCTACCTACATAAGAGGCTTTTTTTTACACAAAATATTGCATTGTATGCAACATACTAATATGCATGCTTTTATATGGTTTAATAATAGGCTTGCTTTTGATTAGTTTTCTTATCAGGAGATGAAAAATATGCCTGTCAGAGTGTAAAAAAGGCTTCAGCTTCAGGGGGCTGCGCCCCCTGACCCCCGCTGATCAGGAGGGGGGCCAGCCCCCCTCCCGAACCCACCCCCCATGAGGTGTTACTCTTTTGGACTCTGGGAGGTTGGCAGCTATGTGAAAAGTGAAATAACAAAAATGTAATATACAGACAATAGCATGAATTAAATGTTTTTTTTTCTGTAATCCATTGGAAATGATTCTGCAGCTTGTGGTTGCAGCTGTGAAGGGATATTTTCAACAGGCGTAAGAAGATGGATCACTGGTCCTCGGATGCAGAGAGAAAGATTACTATTGTTTGCCTGATGTTTTCATTTCTTTCAATCTCTTTGCCCATCAGGTGGGTTATCAAGAGATTTTTGGGGATCATGGAATGATTTGGATCTCTTGCTGTTGTGAGAGAAATATCTTTCACTGTTTGGCTAACAAGATGAGTTGGCAAAAACTAGAGAAGTATTCCTTTGGTAAAGAGTGCTTAATTAAGACTGGGCGATGAGGCGACTGGCAGCAGCACAGACACAATAAATATGGCTAACATTCAAGACATACTGAAACTGATGAGCAGTAAGCAGCGGTTGATGTTATACTGCTACTGCATGTTGGATTAACAAACCGAAACAAACAAAAACAGCTGAGATTCTGTTTCACATTTGTGTGTAGAAAAGAATGCAGACAGCATGTAAACATCTGTGAGACAGAAGGTAAATAGCAAGCAACCAAACATCTGTAGGACTCCATTTTTTTTTTTCACTCTCCTCTTTAAGTGCATGATGGTAAAAAAGAGTAGCAGTTGCCACACTTCGGAGGAATACATGGTTGTGCCGTAACATTTCAGCTGTCAAGTTTGGAAATGAAATGTACCAAACTACCAGTTTGCTGTTACAGTCAAATTTTAGGTGTGTTCCCCCCACCCCCCCCCACCCCCACCCCCAATCCTTGCAGGTTCAGAATTTATGGATTTTTGTTAAAAAGGAAAAGAAGATTGTCATGTGTGTAGTTAAATGTGTGTTTAGAAGTGCATTTTACTCACAGTGTGTGCTAGTAACTTTCCTTTTGTTAGGGTTCATCAAACAGAAATCCGCTTGTACACTCATGAAATGAGAAAAGTTCATTTCGCCCTGTAAATTTTTTTTTTTTTTTAATTCATTTTGTTTATTTGTTACATGCAAACAGAAAATTTATGCATAAGTCAGCAGGAAAATTTTGTGTGTGTGTGGACAGGGAGATGTGTGGGCCGAGAGTTCTATGCTGGGATTTCTGTGGCACTACTACGCTTGTATGGACAACAGCATATATGATATAACCGAATGGGTGTCTTGTCAGGTAAGTTCTGGCATTTTGGTAACAAATGTACAATGATTAAGCATGTCAGTTGTCCTCATTTTAGCTGATTTCCTCTTTTTTTTCATCTGATATCCTCTTAAATGCTGCACACGAAACTTTCAGAATGCCCCCACCCCCCCTGTTTATGATGGTTAAGGTCATCTGCGTTATTGTTTTAATCCAGTAGAAATACTTGTTTACAAACCACCTGATTATCGTGAATGATGTAAGATTGTAATGAAATAATTGCATTATGTGTATTGATTGTGGTTGTGTTTTCTGCTTCACTTGCATTTTGATCATTCCTGCAGGTTTGACTTTGGTAAGTGCATCATGTGCTAGACAGCCAGTATCAAGAGATTGTGTACTCACTGTTTATCATGGATGTCTGGAGAGATATGTGTACTCACTGTCATCATGGATGTCTGGAGAGATATGTGTACTCACTGTCATCATGGATGTCTGGAGAGATATGTGTACTCACTGTCATCATGGATGTCTGGAGAGATATGTGTACTCACTGTCATCATGGATGTCTGGAGAGATATGGATATGATTGCAGAGAGACCATTTCAAGCACATGAAGGCCAACGCTCACCCTGTCTTCTATCGCATTCAGACCGACAGCAGCCGAAGACACCGACAAGGACAGTCAGGGTATGTAGACTTCTGGCTCTTTTAAGCAATATGTATTTTTCTTATACTCAATCAAACCAGTGCCTTAACCCTTCTTGGAATAGTTAACCCCTTTGCTAACTAGGACACAAACAACTGAAGCCTGGCTGACTTGCCTCCTGTGAATGACATGTCTGATCAGATTGTTTGTTCATCTCAAGTCAATTTTCCATTCCCCTCCTGGCTTTTAATAGCGCTTTTAATCTTGTTTTCAAATAGATGCTTCATACTCGCCTTTCTGTTCAGAACTGTCATACTAAATTCTTGCAGACTGCTTGGCGTGTTTGCTAGCTCTGTCAGCCAGATTTTTGTGGCATATGCAAAATGAAGACACCAGTAAAAGTGTTCTAACCTTCAGGCTTAAATGCGGCTATTCTGTAGCCAAGTGGTCTATGAGTTGATCCTGTCTGTGATCTTTTTTGGTCTTGCAATATTCTTGTGTGTGTTGTCCAGCATGCCATGTAGATGGTACTGATTCACACAAGGATTTGTGTTATCAGTGTAATCAGTTACTTGTCATGGCTGAGGTAGTCGCATATGTTTGCTATCCTTCCTCTGTCCTTCTGCTGCTCATGGAGTAATGGAGGATGGCTCTGCCACAGGCTGGCCTGTGTGTCTCCAGAGAGTCACAATTCAGAGGTCATTGCTGAAGACTGTTCTATGAATTAGCGCACTTTCCACATTTGGGTCTGAGAGACTGAATTGGCATATAGGGAGAAGAGGCCCAGTAACCAGTCAGAAGCTGTCATTCCCAGGGCTGTTCTGACACCCCTGTGGAGCCGTGTCCTGGTTGCCAAAGAAAAGGGGCATGGGTGCCATTAGCAATCACAGGGTGCAACACACACGGCTGAACCAACCTCGCCCAGCCATTGCATACCTTGACATCTTACCAAGGAATTCCAGATGCTGGTGGTTCATCTTACGTGGACCACACCCAGTGATCATCCACAATCCTTTGCCCTTGAGAGCAACTGATGGTGGTATCCCAGTGTGGTCAGCTAGCAGGTAGCAGGGAACCAGTGAAGCCACCAAGTCACCCTAATGTCTCCTTCCCCTCCCCTTCACACACCTGTCATTCTTAGTATTGGTAACAGCCTGTCATTGCCATGGGTCACCAGGCACATCAGGGTGTCGAGTGAGAAAATCAGCCTTACTTGTGGTTGGCACATTACCTCACATTCATCACTTTTCCAGTGTTTTTGACCTTGCAGTGCCTGGTGTCCTGCCCAGAGATGCTCTGAATTTCACCCACTCTTGCAAACAGCCTGCAGGGGACAATGCTGTCCTTTGTACAGGAGACCTGGCCTCCAGGCCACTTGCCAAGGTGATAGACTACACCCGCCCTTTGATTCAGGATCTCATATTATTATGGACAGCTGCGTGACCTCTTCAGCTAAGGCTGTGGTTTCTTCGCGCAAGCTGTGCTGTTTTTGGAAGTCTACCCCCACAGAGAGCAAGAGCACCTGTCTGGCTGCCAGAAATCTGCTCTACTACACACAAAGGGGTAGGTGAAGGGGTGGCAGCAGGGGGAGGGTCATGCCCTCTGATGGCCACCACAGGTGAAAGTGGCCCTCACTTTCTGGGTCTGGAATTTTCCCATGTGGAGTTTGACTGGAATTGTCCTGTTCTGAGGACAACCCCTAGACAGCCATCAGGGAGTCTAGTACCATCCCCTTTGATGTTTTTGATGTCACTATTCCCTCAGCCTGGTGGATCCATGGCCCTGCATGGACATTGCATCATTCCAGTTCACATCCCACTGCTGTGACCTTTCCTGTTCCCGGCCGGTCATGAACATTCTCTTGTTGACCTTTCATTTGGAGAAAAAAAAATTATCTGTGAACATTACCAAGCTGTAGTCAGTAGATTCATCCCTACAAAATGACCAACTTCTTTCTTGTGAGAAGTTTCTTCTGCAGTTATTTTGCTCGATGTTTCAGAACTTGAAGGTCAGAGTACAGATATTTAGACCATTGTATGAGCAATAATTTAGCTGTAGCCCCCAAAAATAAACAGATGAAACAGTTAGTCATAGTCCCAAAAGTGATAATGCCCCTTTGTGATGGTTACAGGGAAGCGGACCTGGAGGACTTTATCAACCGTCTGTTCAATAAGGCGTCAATGTCCCTGATGGGGCCTCTCACTCGGGCTGGCAGTTTCCATCCCAACAGGCCGGAGCACAGTCTGGCTGGGGGGCTTCCTCCACATCCACCTCCTCCTCTTCCAGCTCCAAGCGATCCCGACGGAAGAAGAAACGGAACTGAACCCTTCTGCAAGAAAAACAGGAGCTGACTATGACTTCTATCGGAAACCAGAAAATGGGAACCAATTGACAGATGGATATGGACATGATGGAAAGATACAAGCATGGCATAGTGTTGGAGTTCCTTGCTGCAAGCAGAATGATCATTATGCATGAAGTAGCAGTGACAGGACTGCATTGGATATCAGTGGAGCAAATGCCTATGCTTTATACAGATGAATCTTCTTGGAAAAAGGAGAGTGCATACGAAACATGATGTCTACGCTGTTTGTTGACTGCATATGTCTTGGTTTCATGGTGAAGGGTTGAAGAGGTACACAGGATGCTCAGGTGCCTTTAGTTCCTTTATTTTTCCGCATATAACTGAATGTGTCTGGAATCATCTGTAAAAATCTGTGATCAGAACTTGTCAAGACAAAGGTGGAATTGCTTGAAAATGATCTTTATCACTTATGTTTTCCTGAAAGATGAGTTGCAAAGCAAATGCACTTTTTTTTCAGTGATCGGTTGAGGAGGGTCAGGAACAGAAACAGGTGCACCATCAACGTACCAAAAAGTATCCTGTGTTCTTGGAAAGAAAAGTTCCATTAGTTGATGATTGTTTGAAGTGATCATTGTTGATCGAATTGATGACTTGATCATTGTTGAATGAGTTGATCATCATTAAAGCCACTGATAGAGAAGTGAAGTGATAAGACTAATGATGTTCATGTGGGCTCTTGGAGAGGAGGGGGGGGGGGGGGAAATTCCACCTTGCCCTGCATGTTTCTGAAGAATATGTGATGTCCAGTTCACAAGAATGTAGCTTGGTTCGGAGATGCTTTTGACAACACTACATGCATGATGACCAAGAATATCCATCCTGTCGCTTGTGGACATGTAAGAATGGGAAATAATGATGTTGATATTTCATCAGAAGTATACCAAGTGCCTGCTTGTTTTCTGTCAGACATACAATTTTGATGTTGGCATTGTATACATTAGTAAACGTGTTGGTACATTCTGTGACCAAGTCTTGCGTCTCTAGCCTGGTTGGTCAACTGGGCTATGAACATCATTATGACTAGGATATTTTGAATTTCTGAACTTTTGAAGAAAAGTATGTTCCTTTTACTTCTGTTTGTCAATGAAATATACTGAGATTGTAAGTTTGTGTTAAGTGTATGATCTAGTGCATAACACTTGATGATACAGGCATGGAAGACCCCGAGTTGAGACCCATGCTTTGGTTAGTGTGTGTGTCTGGTTTGCCTGCTGGGTCTCTTTGTGCTAATGGTGAAGCTATTTCAAGAGACCTGTATAAATGTATATGCAACTTAGACTGGGCTGTATGTTTGTGAACATAGTCTGATGTGGTGTTTGGGGGAAATAGTGCCTGTCTGCTTATAGGGATTGGGAGATTTTGTGTGTGTTAAACATTTACTAGTTGCCATTTTGTCCATGAATAAGTAAGCCGATGTTGGAGGGAGGAGTTGGGGAGGGAGAGGTTGTAGGGACAGAAAGTCTCTTAAATTAGCATCTTCTGGAACAGCTGTTCCTGACGGACATGATTTGAATACATTTTGTTGGTCTGCTGATGGTGACAGTTTGGGGATGTGCTGATCGTTGGAAAGGATCATTTACCGTGGCTGTTTTTTCTTTTTAGTTTATTCAGTTTTCAGAATTCTTTGACATCCTTGGGGAGTTGTCTCAGGAGGCTTTCGTTGTCAATCAACTTGATATTTTTGCCAGTAGAGGCAGGCAGAGGCGGTGGCGGTTCTTGTGTGATTAGAACTTGGCACACCCCACAACCTGGTTGTACAGAACACACAGAATGACAGCTCACTTGCAAGCTGGTTGTTTTTTCTTCATCATGGCGGTGGTGGGGATTGTAGATTGATCAGTTTGAAGAACTGGATTCACTTCTCCATTTTGAAAAGAGTCGTTTTTCTCCCCCAGGATCATTCTGTGCATAATACGATAATAGATGCCATCTTTGTTGCTTTCATGCCAGATACCATTGCACATGGTGTTAATTCAATGGCTTTGTGCTGAAGCGTAAGCTACGACATGTTCCTCACACACTGTTGTGCCAAAGCATTAGCTGAATGTAGAATTTTCTTTTTTAAATGCACAGGTGAACTTCATTCCAAGGGAAACCACATAGATATCTGTCCATAATTTGGGTAATCAGCCTTGCTGACACATGTGTACAGTTCTTGACAGACCCTACAAATGCTCGCGCTTGATTAGTTGATACAATCAGTTTTTCCATGTCTCAGGGAAAATCTGGAAATAGCAGTAAGTAATACTAAATCAGGAAATGGAGTTTTTCTGCCTGTCTCCTGCTTGTTTCCTGACCTCTAGTCAGGCACACATGAACTCATATGGCTGCCTGCATCCAACCAGAGGTCTTGTAGCTATCTGGGTTCAGTCTGCCTTAGTCTGTGCATAAAAATAAATAAGTATAAGGAGAGTGTTTTGAAGCCGTTTCCTTGCTGTATCCTGTACTGCTTTGAGCAATTGAATTACAAATGATTTGGCTACTTTTCTCTTGTCAACATCATGAGCTGTTGAAGTACCATTACCATGAGGCAAGTTTTAGATTACATCATTGTAGATGATCTTGGCAAATAACTCTAAAAGTGTATTATAAAAGCCGTATTAATTTCCATTGTAGCAGAATACACATTGACTGTGACACATACAAGTTTTGCTCTTTACTATGTGTAATAATCAGGCTTGAGAACTTGAAAAATCTCTGAAAATGGCTTGGGTCCAGGTGCCGTCTAGACCCTGGTGGTGTCTCGGGGCAACACTCAGGTGGAAGATCCAGGGGTTCCCCGGCCCAAATGGAATTTAAGCAGTTTTGAAGCTAATCACTTTGCAGCAATTAAAGAAACCAAAAGTAAATAACTGACCAAACACACACACACACACACACACACACACACTCTCACTCACTCACACACACACGCGCGCACACACACACACACACACATGCATGCACACTTAAATTTCTTCTTTTTTTTTTTTTAAATCGGTGTTTCTTCCAACAGCCATGCTGTTGGCAATAAAAGAGTAATATCCTTCATTGTGGTCCGGATTATTGTGCAACTGATTGTTTACAACCAAGCTGACCACGTTACATATCCTTATCTGGGCTGTCATCTGTTAGAACTAAAGCCATGCATGTTTGTTTAAAAAAAAAAAATGTGTGTGTGTGTTAAAACATAAATCTGATTAGGAAATCTTGTCTGCTCTGATGCAGTCCATTGCTTTTGAAGCATCAACTGCTTGTAATGAATGTATACAAAGAGCGCTGTCAAAACAATGATCAGCATAGTTCAGCTCTTTTCAATAAACCGAACAAATTACAATGTACTATTCCCAGCTCGTTAACTATCCCAAAACAAGTCAAAAACTGCTGATTGAAATTGCTCCAAGTGCTGTTTCAGTCCACTCCCATGTCCAACAGTTGACAGCTGCGCCTTCCACAAACATCTAGCCCTGATTTAAGATTCATGACAGGTAAAACATATTTCCCCACAAAAGATGAAACCTATACATGATACACAACAAGAAAAATGGCGAAACAAATCATGTTCGCCTATTTATTTGCTCGCAACTGAGCTAGTCTGATTAATGTATGCAGAATCACCGCGGGTAGCATTGTCTTGAACATAGAATCATGAAAACTTGGAAAATCTGGATATGGTGCAAGACCCGAGTGATTAAATGTTTCATAATTGTTTTCCGGCAGATTTTTTTTTCTTTTGGTGTTCTGTTTTTCCTGCTTCTGAATGTCAGGTGTTTGGGGGATCTGAGGAGAGTTCTGCAGCCAGAATAACATAAACTTCCAAAAGAAAAAAGTTAAATGAAATGATAAAGGATCTGTTCAGTCCCTGTATATCAAGAATTGTGCGTCACTGGATAAGTCAAACACAATGGAATATTAGTAGATTATATATGATTTTTGTTTCTGTAGCTGTGTGCCCTTTTCTAATGTGCAAATCCAGAGTTGATGACAGTTCACGTATGGCAGCCTTGATTTTTCAACCGAACAGCCAAAACATGCTGGGCAAGTAAGGCTCCTCAGCCAGCAAGGTTAAAGAGGTTGAATATATGCATGTTAGGACAGAATGTTTCTCAGGTTATTAAAATCAGCTTGCTTTAAGAGATGTAATAGACAATTTTATATGTTTTAAGTGATGGCAGAATTCATTGAGCATCTTGGGTCATTTTTGGAGGTAAAGGTGGTATCCAAGAAACAAAATGACAGAAAAATGGTTTTAGTTTAGACACATGATGATAGCGTCCATTGTGAAAAAGATGTTTTACGTATGAAACGCTATTCGTCCTATCCCTTTTTGAAACCAAATGTGTGTTCATGCTTTTTTTTCTCTTTTCAGCAGCGTATTTGCTTTGCTGACTGGTCTCCTGCTAAAGACAGGTTCTGAAATGGTTCAAAACACTGAACAAAGTGTTGTTGTGGAAGACATAATACAAGAAATGAAACATACTTTGTTTTTTGAAAGAAATGTATCAGAAGCCTTTGTCCTTGAATGTTGTATGAAAATCGTGTCTCGTATGCTACAAATTCTGCAATTAAATTTGCAACCTGCGGTCGTCTGGAAGGAAGGCATGAGGTGTGGAAATGGTGCTTCCATGTTGATCCCCCCAAAAGTCTTTTTTTGTGTGTGTGTGCGCAAGTCACATTTGGGAATAGAAATATGAATCGGTGCAGTCTTATGACTTGATCAGTGTTGTCAAATTATACCAACACCATATAGTCTGCAGCAAAGCTGTGGTGCTATGCAGCATTGCCATCCCACATTCAATGCGTTTGCAGCAAACAATCAATCACTCAAGCTGAAGGGGCGGGAAAGATGGGTGGATGGGTGAGATTATTTTTGAAAAAAGAAAAAAATAAGAGGAAGAAGAAAATGGAAGTAACATCTTGGGTATTAAGTTCTTCAAAATGCTGTTATTTCGGGTCAAGTCAAATACGTTGCAAACAGATTTGATGAAGTGACATTGAATCATTTTCATCCCCATTCTTCAGTAGCTATTCTGTTGGAGAGTGTCAGGAATACGTTTCTAGGAAATGATGGTAAACGGTTCATGCAGTGTCACAAGATATCGGTAACTATTGGTGTGAATTGACTTTAGTATCTATATGTCTTTGGTTGGAGACATGGGACAAAAAAAAAGTTTTAAAAAGTTTATCTGTCAAACAAGTGTCAGTGCGTATGTGCATTTTATCTTCTAAGAATAGTAACAACAGCAGTATAGGTAATTAAACAAGCCTGGGCAGGTTTGAATCTTTGTTTTAACTTTGACCTTATTTTTGAATGTCAGTGTCGCCGTTTGTTAAATCTTTGTAATACAAATGACATACATGTCAGTCTGATAGGTGCCGGAATTTATCTCTTCAGTGACCTCACTTTTGAACTTCTCAGCAGATACAAAAGATTACAAACAATGCTCAAAGGTAAATGTGATGATTTTGCCAAGATGAATTTGCTAACATTGAAGACGGGTTTAGTACTCCAGAGGATTTTTGTTTCTCGCACAAGCATCCCCACACTCAAGGTAGAATGTCAGTGCAGTTTTGATCTATGAAAATTGTCCAATATCTTCAGGACTTTGAACCACTTGAATAATGCCTACTTTTCTGTTGCATGGACAGATAGTTGTTTGAATGTTATTTTTCAGATCATCTTGGTTACATGTAATGTGTGGAGGATGGTTTCCCTCTCTGTCTGATTGCTGTGTGAACTTCATGCTCAGCATGGTGAGGAATAGTAGGACGGAATGATGATGACTTACTTTTTGGTTTACATGGATGTGCTCCGATTTTCATTGAGATTACACACACACACATATATATGTGTGTGTGTGTGTGTGCACGTCTATGATACTGGGAAACAGGTTAATGTTGGCCGGTAACTGACTTTGATAATCAGTTAAAGAACTCACAGAAAAATGTGTATGCAGTTGATGGTTTGACATGATGTGTTGTGCATTTGTCTTGTGATATAAAAGAATATTGCAGGTTTTGCGTATTTTATGTTATTTAAGTTGAAGTGTCGACTCAAAATGGTGCCAAAAATGGGACTTTGTAGTATTCCAAGTAACGTTGGCATACTTCCGTGCAAAGTTCTTCAATGCTAAAATGTCCAGGCACTTTAATTCAGCAAGAAAATGAAAGTTGATAAATGAGATTTTCTATTGAATAAAGTGAAAGGAATGAAAAAATGTGTATTTTTGAATTAGTCCTGTCGTAAGTTACTTTCGTTTCCATATTCAGCTACCTGGGTAAGGGGTTATCTACTAAGCATACATGCTTTTGAGAACACAAAAGATAATCGTTCATTAGTGGTACTTCACTAATTCGTCCGAATGACCATAAAATGTTTGAAAACACCAAATTTTAACCAGTAATCCAAAGGATTTTTTCGATCGTGAATGGCTTTGTTTCCATCTGTAACTTACGGAATGACGGCCAACTGAAAACACTGAAATCACATTCTAGGCAAGAGATAGTGTCTGAAAATTCTGTGCATGCGGCTTTCACCCCATCAGATGAACCAATCGTATTTTATTTAAGAAAAACTGGTTTTCGTTGCCCGTTCCTTTAGTGTAACATAACGACACTGTGCTCCAACTCACTGCACACAACAAAGTTCCATTCTTCACTCTGAGCTCTATTGTCCATAAAATGGTAAGTTTACTATTTATTAATCATTACTGCAAACACATTGTGTGAGTTGGTGAATTATATCGACAATCAGCTTAAATAGGCATCAGATTGAAAGCAAGTGTCCATGTCCCAAAGCCGGTTCCTAGTATCATGGATGTGCATATATATATATATATATATATATATATATATATATATATATTGGGGGGGGGGGAGGAGGAAGTGTTGGGCTCAAACTTTTGTTAAGTGGGTCTAGTGACACCCTTATACTTGTTCAGTCTGTCAGTGATGCTTGAAAAACAGAGAATTTACAGGCAATAGATGAGTAAAAAAAAAAAATATATATATATATATGAAGGTATCGCCTGCCTTTTACTGGGGCTAGAATTACAACAGACTGGATATATTTGGGACAGAAATGGATACTTGTAATCTTGGTTCAAGTTTTAGTTATTGGAGTAAATCTTCTTCCTCCACCCTGCTCCCTTTTTTATGTATTGTTATTAAGTAGTTGAAGATGTTATGCTGTTTTGTTTGTGTGAATTTGAATGTGAAAGGAAGACAAATTGTATTTCAAATGAAACGAAGTATGAAGTAATTGAGAGTTAGTTCATTAATTTGCTTCATTTACCCTGTGTTCATTTTGCAAACTTAAAGGTTTGAAACATGTTTTCTGTTTTAGAAATATGTATATTTATATGTTAAAATAATGTCATTACCGGGCTTATTAAGTTTATGACATGATTTATAATCATGTTGGCAAGGTGACTGAAAATAAATTTTCTCGTCAACGTTGTATTGGATATTTAATCAGCTTAGAATGTGTCTTTGTGTGTCAGTGGCTGCATTTTATTAATCTTTACAAAGTACACTTGGGAAGACAAGTTATGTTCTGTTCATTCTATGTGAAATTTTTTCTTAATTCTGAGAGAAATAGCTGCATTTTATTTAATATTTACAAACTACAAGGGGGAAGTTAAGATGTCTTCTGTTAACTGTGTGATTGATTTTTTTTCATTCTAAGAGAAACATTTTTGGGGTGGGGGGGGGGGGGGGGGGGGGGTGGGGGGATATCATTCAAATAAAAGGATTTTTTAAAATACACATCAACAGAAATAAGTAAATTTATGTAATGTAACGGAACAGTTTTCACAGAATATGTTATCTTTACATAGAACTCAAGTCCTTTTTTCTTTATCCTTTATACTTACTTAATCCTCTTCGCTCCAACGGGAGCATAGGGCCTTCACTGCAGATTGCCAACGTGTGCGGTCTTAGTTTGAATAGCCTTCCCCAGTCTGTGTTGTCAAGACTTTGTAAATTTCAGGCAAGTCTCTTATTCTATCTGCAGTCATGTGAAAAATGCAGTTTTCACAATATTACCATAATGACATAGGTGATCAACTCCACCAGTCCAATTAGTTGAAGGAAAGCACAGTGTCCTTTCCTTGGTCATTAAAGATGACTACCTCTAACCTGTGATAAGAAGACTTTTTGAGGGTTCATTTGGTCTCCTCAAGAACCCAAGCATTAAGCACATGGTTTTGCTTCATTCATGGATAGAAGATGTGGGGTGTAAGACTTGGGGAAAATAGCTCAAGCTTGTTGTGTTCCAGCATTGGGGCTACTCCTGCCCGATAATTTGATTCCAGTGTATCCTCTTTGCTTCTCAGTTTTCTATGGAAAAAAGAGACAGATCTCTTTAGTTTACAAACAGCTACCATACCTTCTGGAACTTCTGTGCTCATGGTTTCTGACACTGTTGTTGACTCTGGCTTTTCTTTATTGTTGTCTGTTTTCAGTGTTGTCTTCCGTTTTTCTGCCTTCATGGACCATGCGCCCGTCACTTGTGGACCATTCTCCTGTCACTGGGAACTCTGTTTCACTTCTTTTCAGATCACATTCTACAACATGCAAAGTGTTTATTTCAAATCTGGTGACTAGGTTGTGAGAATTGTACACAGTCCAGAGTTGAGCTTAGCTCTCATTCTGCGGTCTGTTTGCCCATACGTTTTTATTAATTTTGTTACTTTCAGATGCTTTCTGTACTTATATTTGTTTTTTAAACCTGTGAATGATTAATGAAGTGGAATGGTTACCATGACAGTTTTTGTTGCTGTTTGAGAATGTGACCTTATTTTAGGAGAATACCTGACACCCTCCCCTGCTTTCAGCCCTTCAAAGTCCAGTGGACACCAGGTGTCCATTTTGCAGTGTCAGTTTGTGTATATGGCCTTTTCTATGAGTTTTGACTTTTTTTTCCAGATTTTTTTTTCAAAATGTGATTTTCATATATAATGTGAAGGGAATGCTTGGCGTTCTCCACACAGCCTCATTGTATATGCCATAAGCAGACCTGTCTACCCTACAATTTTTTAGTGTATTTTATGAAATTTGAATGGGAAATACGATAATATGCTGAGTACGACAAAATCGGCACATTAGCTACCAAAAAAAGTATTATTTTCCTGTTTGAAGATGCAAGTTTTTGTCCCTAGTTCCAGTTTGCGCATACTCGCTTACACATGGTTGGTCATCTTCCATAGTGAGTGACTGACACAGATATTCACTAAGAGAATGCCTCCACCAGCGAAATTACGCATTCATGTGAGTGATGAAGAGCTAGATGCTGAAAAGAAGTTGCCAGAACGAGGGAGCAAACTTTCCTGAATGCATACCATGCAAACGTGCGTGGAAGGGCTTAGTCCTAAGCTCAGGAAAGGTCCAACTTTCATGTTGTGCACTTTGTGCAAAACGGCTTTTAGTTATGCTTATGGAGGGTGCATAAAGCATGTTTCATCAAAATTGCATAAAAAACTATCATAAGTGGTGAAAGGAACTGCTTCAATTGCACAAGCATTGAAAAAGGCCGAGGCAAAGTCTAGTGGGGGACCTGGAGCAGCAGGTGACAAACGCCGATATGATGTGTAGGCTGGTGACCGACACGAATCTGTCCCTGTCAACGACCGATCGTCTTGTTCCCCATTTAAGAAGATGTTTCCTGACACTAGTGACAGCAAAATTGCTCAAGGTGCGTCTGTTAACTTCTACTGTTAATTAGCTCCACTCTCCCCACCCACTGTATGAAGGGTATACATGTGTGTGACTGTCTGTCACTGTGTGGGTGGGTGGGGGGGGGGGGGGGGTGAAAGGGAGGAAGGCATTATAATATTATTTCTGTTAATGAGATGGTCAGCTAGGTAAGTGTACTTGTGCTAGGTGGTTTGAGTGTGAGTACAGCACAGTGAGTTGGCTGCAAGAATTGCGCGATACAAGATCCATATTATAAAGTTCAAGGTAAGAAAAATACTCTTTTTTGTCATGGAGTACTAAAATTTACTCCATGGAATACTAATGGTTCAATTTTGATGTAGACAGGTCTGCATAGGATGTCAGTAGCTAAGCCGCCATGTTGTGATTTGCTTTTGTTGGTCTCTTTTTCAGAATGAAAATGCTGTTCAGGATGTGACTTTTTTTCCAAATGAATTTAACAGCCTTCTAACAGCTCTCTGTGGTCAGCTGGGCTATAACTCTGAAAACTGTAACTCTGAAAAGGCCTTGTGAGGTTGGATCAGTTGTAATTGTAAAAACTAGAAATAATAAAACCCCACAAGTCTTGTGAGCAGGAGTAAAGCACTAAACTGACCTTGACCATTGAACCAAATGGCTGCTTGGGAAACCTTGGGAGACCACTTGTCTGCCTGAAGGAGTTAACTGGTTGGGTTTAAGACACCAGAATCATGAGGCATTTCAAAGCTGTCAGACCTGTTATGTTCCACCATGCACTTCAACTCCTCTGCTGATCATTTGATTTAAGTCCTCTTCAGTTCTCATTTATCGACAGTTTAGTTCTAAATCAAGAATTTAGAATTTTCAAGACCTAACATTAATGTAGACTATTTTTTTTTTTCTTTTAAAAATCACTAAGTTTGCACTTTTTGGACTTAAATAAAAATAACCATGCACGTGATGTATCTGAAGATTGAGTCTGTTTCAGTCATGTTTATTTTTCCATGCTTAAATATGCATAACTGGATGTTACTATGCCCTTTTCCAAATAAAATCTTGATTAAAAACATCTCCATGGTTTTCTTATGTCTCATTTTGCAGCAGAGAGAATTTGGCAAAGATGAAAAGAGCTGTATTATGTCACAAGAGAAATATGCAAGCAGCCACAACAGGAACCCCCCCCCCCCCCCCCCCCCCCCCCCCACTGCATTCATGGGAGAAATCCTTTAAAATCTGCTGCAAGTTGGAGAGAAATGCAAATAGAAAAGGAAAATAATCAAGGATTCTAGAAACACTTATAATAAAGAATTTTGATTGCATAAATCACACAGTACAGGACCACAGCTGCCAAACTTCCCTGAGTTTGAAGTGCCCATTCACTGCATTTTAAAACAATTTTTTAATCAGTATTTCAACAACAAACACTCTTGATTTTCTTTTTGTTTTGGGAACTGGTTATCAAAGTCAGAAGCAAAAACATACCACTGGTACCAATTTAAAACCAAACAGAAAAGGTGACATTGAACACAGGGCTGGCAGCTGCAGCACCGCTACACAGCACTACAGTACTGATGTACAGAGCCATGGTATATCAAATCATAATTCCAATCCCATTGATTTATTGCCCTCAACACCAGAAACAGATTGGTCTGATGCTTGCTTCAACCAACTCTAAAGTTAGTCAGACATCTGAACAGCTGTATACAGGTAATGAAAACCAAGCAATCCAATCCAAACTGTGAAATAACAAAACATGAACTGACAAAATTTCAACCCTAAACAAATGGGTTTTTTTCAAATCATGTAAGCAATGTATTAATTAATGTCAATGAAAAACGAAGAACCTTATACTACCTCATGTAAAACAGAATGCTTCATGGCATCATTCTGAAACCAAAAATATATGAACTATTTTTCATTTTTGTAAAAATCAGGAAATTGTAGTTCAATGTGTACACATTAAATGATGTTGATGTTGGTGCCAAGTTTCAAATGTATTTTTAAAACACACACACACACACACACACACACGCACACACACTACATAGATTTCTACTTAAATGGAATAACATGAAACTTATCAAAGTTTCAAATGCGCAGAATCAACTCAAAAAGTGCAAACTGCATTCAACAAATTTCCTACAACTTCCAGGAAAAGGGGGGAAATGGAAACCTAGGGGGAGTCTGCTCTGTTTAGCATGGCAAAAATTCACTTCTCTGAAAGAAGAACAGACACAAAACAGACTCCCAATGCCACTTATTTTCTGATATTCCGTATCTGGGCTCCTAAACCACTCCTGGCCAAATGCAAAATAATTACAAGTCAAAATGTTGGACACCTTAGTTTCATCAAGAAATGCACCACGCAAAAACTGTGCCCTGTGGTGCACTAGCTATAAGGTGATGGCAGGCCTGTGTAACTGTAAGGGATGACCACATATGACCTGGGAACATGCCTAGCATTACTTGTCATTGAAGTAAAAAGTATCGGAGGGACAGAAGAAACCTGCGCAAGAAACACAAGGCAACTCCCCATGACACTTGAACCTGGCCAAAGATATATTCATGCATGTATCATAGTATATGACTGCACATTAAGTGTGCTTTAATTTGACAGAATACTTTGTTCTGGTTAATCTACCATAATTATGACTGCACAGTAGGCGTGATGCGATACATGTCAAAAAGGACTTTTCATCCCTAAGAACATAAACCCATTGCTTCCGTTGTCTTAACTGTGATCTTCGAAACCTCGCAGTTTATCTATGATGTGTAAAGCTTTTACTTTGATTTGGGTTTACATACCACTCTGTTCAATTCTCTGGGGAAAAAAAAACGCTTAAAGGAATCATTACTCACATGTATACAAGTGTTACTGGTTAACATCTTTTAACATGATCCTTGAACAGCGGATATATCCGCAGTCAGTAATGAAAGCCTTTAAACAACAGAAAACACACACACGCCTGAACCCCTCCCCCCACCCCCAAATCCAAGTAATCAAATCCTGTTGCTAAGAAAAAGGTGACAACAAAAGGCAAAAAAACACATGGAACCCTTTCAGAATCATCAACACACTCGGGGGGGAAAAAAAGCCCTGTCCGTGACTAAGGAAACAAACATTGCAGGCATCTATCCACAAACTGTACACCAATGTATAACACAATAGCCTGACTACTGTGTCCAGCAGTCGGTCAAATCTAGGCTAAGCCGAAGGTGCCAGCCATTCTATTTGAATTATATTGCCCACAGATTCAAAGCCAAATTCTGATAAAGCACATGCTAACACATCTTTTGTCAACCAAAATGGTAACAACAAACATGTTGTAAAGGCCAAATAACCACATGGAAGTGAGGAACCCTTTCTGAGTCAGCAACTCACTCTGGAAAAAAACCTGTCCATGACAAAAGAAACTAAACATTGCAGGCAGCTATTCTATCTACAAACTGTACATCAATGTATAACATAATAGCCAGACTAAAGTACTGTGTCCAGCAGTCAGTCAAATCTAGGCTCAGCCGAAGGTGCCAGCCATTCTGTTTGAATTATATTGCCCACAGATTCAAAGCCAAATTCTGATAAAGCACATGCTAACACATCTTTTGTCAACCATCCCGCTCCAGGCATGTCAGAACCTGACCTGTACCTTCTGGCCCATTCAATGGTGAACAGAACTGTTTCATAAGAGGTGCTAAGTCTAATGAACTGAATTCAAATGAAGTGTTCAAGAAACCTAACATCTAACAAGTGGAGTGTCTTACAAGTTTACACAAGTACAATTCCACCACTGAACATGCGCTCTGGCTATGAGTATTCTCTATCAAAGCATTTAGAATTCCACACTTGTCACAAGCACTGGCTTTTAACCAAACCATCTGTTTCTGATCCCCACAGCTACAACCCTGTTTCAGACTTTGCAACACAACAGACCCGCATTCAGGAGTAATTCACTATCAACAGCAGTTCAACAACAGTATCAAGTTCATGCACATTTTCTACGTAGGTAACAGGTTTGCTTTACATTCCAATCTCGCACCCGTGTTGTATGACCGGGGTAACAGAGGAGTAAAAGTTTATCAACTTTGTTTAACATCACAATACTAATTTTCAAATTCAAAACTAAGTCACTGTCAAACCTGTCAGCAAACTCGATCCAACCGCTGAGGGCATTACAGAAGTGGCTGGAAAAACCCATCTAAGACTTTCAGAGGCCCAATACATATGCAGCAGTACACTTTACTCTTAAATCTAAACCTCGGCGGTTGGTAAATTCTATAATTAGTATAATACTGACTTCTGTTTCACTTTCAATGAACAGTGCTGTGAATGAATGGAGACAAAACATATATCATGGGAAAGGAGAGGGAAGAGTGTAGTACAAAATACGAAGTATTTATTTAACATTTCATTAGTCGATCTCAAGTTCCAGCAAAACTGCCAAACTGTGACTTAAACTACAAGTCACCCAAACATTTGCGGACTTACTGGTGCAGCATGAAGTGAACAATGAAGGGAGGGAGGGGATTGGAACCAGGGGAAAAAATGAAGAAAACTGATCTCTTCTATTTACTACTGTCAGCAGTGCTGTTAATTTCATTTTCACTTGCTCACAAATATAACTACTCAAAACAGCAAATAACAGTCACATTCATTTTGAACACACACACACACACACACACACACACACACACACACACACAAACAACAAAAAATGATTCAAGCACTTGAGTACAGTACTGGCTGACAAAGAGAAAGCAGCACAGTATTTGGATTAATCTAATGTGGGTTAAACATGCAAGGATTTTGTTTATTCTAAAACTAAAATGCATTAATTTAAAAACCTTCACAAAAACTGTTTAGATTGAAGAGACATTGACAATGCAAGATTTCTTTCAATCTTTCTGATTATGACAGCAATAAGTAACTTGCCATGTGAAGACCAACGGAAAATTGTTCATTTCTAGTTCTACTAGTTCTTTGATCTTCACAATACCAGGAATGAAATTTTTTTCTTTTTCTTTCTGCGTACGCAGGCTGATACTCCTGCGGACACTCCCTTTATAGCCAGGCAGTGGAGTTTTGTGTGTATGACCCTTTTTTATCCCGCCATTAAGGCAGCCATACTCCATCTTCGGGGAAGGTGCATGCTATGTGTCACGTGTCATCCATACCAACGGCCAAACTGGCCTTCTCTTCCGAAAGTTGGTGATGGGATTTTACGTGTGTGCAAGATGTTATGCGTGCGTTCACACACGGAACCTCGGTTTATAGTCTCATTCGAAGGACTATACGGGGAATGGAGTCAGAACCAATGTTAACTCCGAGCCGAGGGAAAAATCCCCCTATACCGAAATTCAAACCCGCAACCCCAGGATCATGAGTCCGGCGCTCTACCAACTGAGCTATTCCGGCCCCCTTGAATGAAATGAAATTATGGTACATCGTTGTTTATTCAGGGTAACTGAATCCGGTTTCATTTTACCCTTTGCAATATCAGCTAAATTTTCTTCTTCTTTTTTTTTTCTCAAACACTTAAAGCAGCCATCTTCACACACTTCAGAAATTATCAACTGACATCCAAGAAAATAATTCATGTTATGCTGTCACAGTGAATTTGGGGAGGGGGAGGGATGTTCAAAGATGATGTATCTCATGATCAAACCACTTTGATATTTGTTTATAAATTTGAATTTACTACATTGTAAAAATATGTTTATGAAAGTTCTGGACAAACAATCAAATGGACTGATTTTGAATGTTTCCATATACTCCATCGACCTCCAGCTCTGATGCATGAGGAACTTGCCCAAGAGAAGTATTGTCTAGCCCAGAAGGGGATCGCCTCAAGATCCTGGTGGAGGGTGAAATTTGGACAGAAAGTGGTGAAGTCCTGACAGACAGGCTGAACAAATGAAGAAGACAGAAAATGTTCCAAAGCTGCTAGCCATAAACAACCTGGAGATTGCCCCATGACCCTCAAGGGGAATTGTGGTGCCCCCCCCCCCCCCCTTCCCCTCCAGAGTCACTGGCCAACCCTGAGTATAAAAAAAAATTAAAAAAAGAAGGTAGGAAAGCAATGCCATGGAAGTGGGGCGTCAAGTCTTCCTACTTCATCACCTTCAGTGAATGTGGCAAAGCATGCCAACTGGAAGGGTCCATACCCCAAAAGGGCATAAACTATGCAGTTTGTTACATGAACAACTGGACTATAAATAGGTCCTAAAAGATTGTATGTTTTGTGCCCTTTTCAAAATTAGATCATCTATCATCTTGCGATTCCATAAAGAAAAAAAAATGCATCTGCACTGGTGCTTTCATCAGTCAGCATCTATAGCATGTAGCAGTTGATAAATCTTCTGCTTTTAATTTTGTCCGCATTAACAAAGTGAATGTCTGCTTTTTCATCACTTCCCCTCATGTGCACTACCTAACTGTGTACAGATATCATTATCAAAGTTTGGTTATTTGTGTTTTGGATTTATTTTGGTTTCTTGGTTTTCTTTTTTTTTTTTTTTTTCTCTCCCAAATCAGGTACATTGATCATTGAGGAACAACAGCTGCATTAAATCCTGGGAAATTTCACATCACATTATAACCTGTAGTGTATGTCTTGGAAAATGAAGCAGACTGCAGCTTTACTGAGTATAAGGAAGGAGGGTAAGAAGTCAGCTGTGTGTATGTGTGTGTGTGTGGCACTGTGTGTGTGTGTATGTGTGTGTGTGTGGCACTGTGTGTGTGTGTGTGTGTGTGTGTGTGTGGCACTGTGTGTGTGTGTGTGTGTGTGTGTGTGTGGCACTGTGTGTGTGTGGTGTGTGTGTGTGTGGCACTGTGTGTGTGTGATGTGTGTGTGGCACTGTGTGTGTGTGTGTGTGTGTGTGTGTGTGTGTGGCACTGTGTGTGTGTGTGTGTGTGGTGGCACTGTGTGTGTGTGTGTGTGTGTGTGTGTGTGGCACTGTGTGTGTATGTGTGTGTGTGTGGCACTGTGTGTGTGTGTGTGTGTGTGGCACTGTGTGTGTGTGTGTGTGTGTGTGTGTGGCACTGTGTGTGTGTGTGTGTGTGTGTGTGTGTGGCACTGTGTGTGTGTATGTGTGTGTGTGTGGCACTGTGTGTGTGTGTGTGTGTGTGTGTGTGTGGCACTGTGTGTGTATGTGTGTGTGTGTGGCACTGTGTGTGTGTGTGTGTGTGTGTGTGTGTGTGTGTAAATGGGGATGAGGAGCACAGAAGGGCAATGGAGAAGATGGGAGGCACTGCATACTTGAAGGGGAGGAGAAGGAAGGTGGAGAAAAGGAAGTGTGGTCCCATGGAATATGTTAAAAAGTCAATATGAACATGTAATATACTGTGCAACAAGCAATGTATAATACTCTTCAACCAAACATATCTCACTCACCCACCCACCCACACACACACACACACTCCAGCTCACCTCTTACCATTCTCCTTTCCACCCACTTTCCTCTCATTCTTTCTGTCACTTTCCCTTCCCCCTTCCTGCCCCATGTTTTTGAACTGTGCTCACTTCCCTTCCCTTTTCATGGCATTCTCATGCTGACAGCTGGGGGTGGGGTGGGGTGGGGGGGGGGGTACTGTTTTGTGTATGTCTCTTTACTGTTAGTATTGCTAAAAGTTTGCTGAAAATTTGTACCATGTATAACATCTGCTGTACTTCAGATTTTGTGTATTTGAATTTTGCTTTGTGTGTTTTAAGAGTACAGATATAATGCGAGATAAGATAATGTTGCTTATAGCCCAGCCAGATATAATGCGAGTAGTTCCCACTTCAGTGACACCCAGTACAGCCACACCCAGCTTAGAATTTGGTGAAGTGAGAAACACTTCAGTGGCATCCCATCATGGCGACACACTGGTTTTTATTTTTCAATACTTGGGTCTACTGGGCTAAAAAAACAATCTGTAGGCAACCTGGTCACAAATTTGCAGCTCTTTCTCTCAGTATGAGTGGGAGCATTTAGTGCATGCATGTGTGTGTGTGTGTCAGTATGTGTGTGTGTGTGTGTGTGTGTGTGTGTGTGTGTGTGTGTGTGTGTGTGTGTGTGCGCACGCCTCTGTGTGTATGTGTGTGTGTGTTTGATAGTGTGTGTGTGTGTGTGTGTCCGATAGTGTGTGTGTGTGTGTGTGTGTGTGTGTGTGTGTGTGTGTGTGTGTGAGAGTGTGTGCGTGCGTGCGTGCGTGCGTGCGTGCGTGCGTGTGTGTGTGTGCCTCTGTGTGTGTGTGTGTGTGTGTGTGTGTGTGTGTGTGTGTGTGTGTGTATCCGATAGTGGTGTGTGTGTGTGTGTGTGTGTGTGTGTGTGTGTGTGTGTGTGTGTGTGTGTGTGTGTGTGTGTGTGTCCCTAGAAAATTTTAATATTCCCTAAAAATACGTTTACAACTTTGTAGACAATTATGAATTTGTTACCAAAACTTAAAAAGTGTTCCTTTTCAGAGTTAAAATGATAATCTTCATCATTTTGCCACCAAAGCAAACTGATCATGGATCTGCTGTTTGATCCCAATCTGCAATAGCATACAATAGCTTCATCCTCATTTGCCACATTCCGTCTTTCCATCAAGTTGGATTGTAGTTTTGGGGCACTAAATTCTTTAATAATCTTGTTGGGCAAGTCTAGATCCACCATTCGCTCTGCATCTGCACTAAACATTTACGAGTTTCATCTCCTTGGCATTACACCATCATTTGATCTGTTTGGTTTCCAGTAGTTCTTTCATCCTTCTACTGTCAGACACACTAACCAGCCAACAAATAATATGTGAAAAACATAACCCCCTGGGTGGAAATAACGAGGAACCAAGGCTCTCATTCAAAATGAAAATATAAAAAAATGTGGGGGCATTTCAAAGAAAATTACAGGATAGAGTCAGGGTTCTTTTCTGTAACTGCCCAAACATTTGTACCAAGGGCTGCTTCATGGACCTTGTGTATAAATTTCTGCTGCATCAATCAATGAATTTGCCTGTATTCGGCCACTCCATAGGTGATCAGAAGCTACCCTGATCGTTGAAGTTAACTGCCAAAGCATGCCAGGCTGGGAAAGTTACACACCCTGTAACTTTGTCAGGAATGAAAGAGTTTAAGCGGGATGCCATCATCATACAGTAAAACACTCCAACATCTGACTACCTACATGCCCACCTACAGATCTACCTTGAATTCCAATGTTGATGACCTTCCCCTTAAATGTTGTTCCACAGTAGATGGTAGCCAGACTCACTGGAGGTGATGTTTTCTTTTGAAAAACAAAAACAAAAACGCAGAGTGCTGGGATCCTAATCAATATTACACCGCACACTTTGCTCTATAGCTGTTCTTGGAGATCATCATTTATTCCCTCTCTCATCCCTTTCAAGAATTCAACCCTCCCTCAACACACACTCCCATGAACCATAGATTTACATTGTTTTGGAATAAAGTAAATAAACTTTTAATTATAAAATTTCAACCATGCAAAATCCTTTGAACACTTTTACATGCTGAATATTTTCAGTCATTTAGACTTTTACATACACCAGGTGCGCAAATATTCACACTGTTATTAGTATATATAGTTATGATGAAAGCCCAAAATATTACATCTTTTTTAAACAGTTAACATGCCAACAAACAAATCATGCAGATTTAAGAAAAATGAAAAAGAACAACAACTAGGGAATGTCACAAAAGGAATGTTTCAGAACAATTATGTGATATGGTATCACAGCGTTTTACATCAGGCCTCCAGAGACACTGGGTAATGTTTCAAACAGATTTAAAACAAGAGGGGAAAAAAGCAACTTGAGGCAACTTAGGGACACTTTAAGAGTGTGAGTTGGAAAGAAACACACTTTGCACAGAGCAATCCTCATCTCTAATGTGTATACAATGAAAGGTTATCACATGGTTCTTTCCTTATACAAACACAAAAAAGACCATGAAACTAATACAACTGAAAGAAGGAACAGTTAGATATGGCATGCAGAAGAAGTTCTACAGTTCAAAGGGCAACACAGTTCCGCAGAACAAACATTGAAGAAGACTTCCCACCAATGCACTGAGAACAATACAGAACAGTGACCACCCTGATAGACATAAGACACTGTGTACAAGACAGAAAGACTGCAGGAAGTAAACACAGAAGAATGGAGTACATGTCACCAAGGTTTGGTCACAGCCAGACCAATATTGGGCACTGAGTATGAAGTGTTCACATCATCAAAGCATCACAGTCTTCAACGTGCACAATATGTATACTCTTCAGTGACTGTCACAGAACTCAATGTACACAGTAAGTATATAATCTTCAGTAACTGTCACAAAGTTCATATTATACACTGTATCAGTGTGTGTGTGTACTATTTAGTGACTGTCACAGCTTTCACTATAAATCATAAGTTTACTGTTCAGTGACTGTCAGAGTGTTCAATATGTACTGTAAGTTTAGAGAACGTGAAAAGCTGTCAGTGTCCTTCTTCTTCTTCTTCTGCGTACGCAGGCTGATACTCCTGCGGACACTGCCTGTATAGACAGGCAGTGGAGTTTTGTGTGTATGACCGTTTTTTATCCCGCCATTAAGGCAGCCATACTCCATCTTCGGGGAAGGTGCGTGCTATGTGTAGCGTGTCATCCATACCAACGGCCAAACTGGCCTTCTCTTCCGAAAGTTGGTGATGGGATTTTACGTGTGTGCAAGATGTTGTGCGTGCGTTCACACACGGAACCTCGGTTTATAGTCTCATTCGAAGGACTGTATGGGGAATGGAGTCAGAACCAATGTTAACTCCGAGGGAAAAATCCCCCTATACCGAAATTCGAACCCGCAACCCCAGGATCACGAGTCCGGCGCTCTACCAACTGAGCTATTCCAGCCCCCGTCAGTGTCCAATATGCACTGTAAGTTTACTGTTGAAAGCAGTGTTCAATATGCAATCTATGTGTTTTTTGTTCAGTGACTGTTGCAGTGTTCAATGTGTACTGCAAGTTTCCAGTTGAAAGCTGTCACAGTGTCCAATATGCACTGCAAGTTTACTGTTGAAAGCAGTGTTCAATATGCAATCTATGTGTTTTTTTGTTCAGTGACTGTTGCAGTGTTCAATATGCACAGAACGTTACTGTCCAGAGACTCACAATGTTCAATATACCCTCTTAAGTATATGTTTGGTGATGTGTACTGTTGAGTGACTGTAAGTGTTAATATGCACTGTAAGTGCACTGTTCAGTAACTGTCTCTGTGTTCAGCATATGCTGAAAGTCTACTGTTCAGTGACTGTAAGTGTTAATATGCACTGTAAGTGCACTGTTCAGTAACTGTCTTTGTGTTCAGCATATGCTGTAAGTCTACTGTTCAGTGACTGCATACATACTTATACAGTGTCTAGCTCTCCTGTTAAAGTCATTTAACAGGCGCAAACAATACAGTGTACCGTTTCTGGAACAATTTATCATAATGACACTAACTCACCATAAGGAGGGGGAAAAAGGCAGAGTCCTGCTGGAGGCACTGACAGTGACACATGTTCTTCAAAAACAGCTGCACCCCTCGTTCACCTTAGGACCACCAGTCAGTCAGTCACACTGGGTGGGGACCATCCCCGGCACACACATAATGTATCTCTCCTCCACAGTCTGCTGCTCAACCTCATGAGCCAGGGTCACCACAGTGGCCCCCCCTTCACTGCCATGCATCATAGACACATGCTGCTGGATGCTGGCGTCATCGGAGAAGATCTCACCGCAGGCAGTACACTGGTAGGATCTGTCTGTTGAGGCCACCTGTTGCTCCGAGTGCTGCTCCGAGTGCTGCAATGCCACATGTTTGTCCAGGATGGCCTTTTCGTAGGTCCAGAAGTCACACAAGGGCTGCGGACACATGAAGAAACGGGATGTACGCCGTTCTCTGTGGGCGTTCACATCACGTATGGTGATGGGCTGCCCGGCGTGCTTGGACAGATAATGTGTTTTCATGTCCGGCAACAAGTCTGTGTAAACATTCTGGTCACAGTATAAGCACATGTAGGCCTGCTCCGTGGACTCGGAAGGGACATTCGCAACTTGGGATGTGGTTTGTGTGTGAATCTTGGCAGGTTTGCTGGGCTGGGGTGTCTTTGTAGTGTTCCTCTTACGGCTCTTCACTGGAGCAGGAATGTAGTTGGAATCAGTGTACGCATGTGGCAGAGAGCTATGGGTTTTCCTATAGTGACTGACCACATCTGATTCATTGTAGTTATACACCATGCACTTTAAATAAGGACATGCAAAGAAGCTGCTCTTGTGGTGCATCTCCCTGTGGTATATACTCCTGAATGGGAAGGACACCATGTGACTGTGTTTAGAGAGGATATGGGTTTTGATAGAATGGAGAGACGCCGACTGGAATTTGCAGACGGCGCATTTCACATCATGGCTGTCACACCAAAAATTGGTCTTCTTAAAGTGTGAAGTTCTTGGTTTTGTGTGGTGGTGTTTGCCTTTGTTGTGATCCTGTCCTTGTGAGGTCGGTAGTTTTTCTGCCTCAAGTTTGTGTCCTTGTGGTTTTATGGCAGGTTCTACAATGTTGTGTGGAGCATCAGCTTTGGGAGGTGCACACGAAGCATGCATTTCCTCCTCATTCCTTTGTTCAGACAGTGTGTCAACAGTTCTGGATATCTCATCACTAGCCTGAGCTGGATGTGCGCTTTCCACAATCTCCTCAATATCTGTTGATGTGTGTGAGGGATACAAACTATCAGCAGCAGTGTCCATGTCCAGAGGCGCACCAGTGGCATTCATGCCCTTCTTCACAACGTTGTTGACTGGAGCAGTCTCTCTTGGGGACACAATGTGTTTACCGTCAGCAGCATTGAGATCGGTGGACATGCGATTCAGACAATCAGACACATTGATTAGTGGAGCAGAACTGAGACACATCTTGTTCTCAAAGCTGCTGACACTGGGAGGAACAATGCTTTGTAACATACCCTCTCCAGAAGGGTTCTTAGCCAAAGTAATGTTAGGTAAGAATTCACACTTTTCCGCAGAAGTCATACCTGGAAAGATATGATCTGGATGCTCTATGGAAGTACTAGCATTGAAATCTGGACAGGTATGTGATGCCTCAGTTTTTACCTGATCGATGAAAAGGTCAGTGTCCATCACGTCATCCCTTTCGGGACTGTTCTTCAAAAAGTCAACAGCTGGTAGAGTGTCTGTTTTCACACTGTTATTACATGAGTCAAAGACTGGCTGGATATCTAAAATCTCACCACTGTTACCAGAAGACCTGGAATCTGGCAACAGGTCTGGTGGACATACATTGTCATCGACTGGGTTTGAATTCCTGGAACATAGGTGAGTTGAATGCACATCTTTTTTAACATCAGTGTTACTTGCATGGACATCTGTTTGGCACATATTACTGGAGGCAACACTGGCACCTGCTGAGCTGGCTTTCAGGTCAAAGACCTCTTTGCTGGTCATAAGCTGATCAACAGTTCCCAAACTATCTTCAGCAGTGCACAGATCATCCAGATTGATGGCCTCATGCATATCCTCTTCATGGACCATATTCACTGGAGGCTGGAAGTCATCAGCAGAGTTAGGGTGTGGAACATTCTGTGTTTCCAGCAAGACATCACACTGATTAGAGACAGTACATCCCGTGGTTTCTGTATTCTTCTCAGAAGTGGTGGTGACCGGAGGCATGAGGTCATCATCCACACAGCTGCCCTCTGCTGCATGTTTTGTTTGTTCTAAGCACACATTATCTGCATCGCTACTGGGAACAACAATGCTGTCTTTCTCTTTCTTGGCGGCTGCAGGTCCAAAAGAGATTACACCATGTTTAGACTGATGAGGACAAAATACAGCATGCAGATCATGGTCACTCTTTCGCTCTCCTTCCCAAATGCACCAACGACAGAAGTACAGCGATGACTTCCTCCTCTTACGGTGGGCCAAGACATTTCTGATATAAAGGCACTTTGTACTGTGACAATCCAAAACATGTTGCTTTGTTTCCTCTTTGTTGGCAATAAACTCACTCTTGCAATAGATGCATGAAAACTGAGTTGGGTTTTCTTTACAGCTTGCAGTCACAGAGGAAATGGCAGAAGATAACATATTGTGCTCAGCCAGACGTGTTGTAGCCTGCAGACATTCAAAGACAGATTTTTCAAGAAAATCAGTAGGCTTTGGATTTGGCCAGGGAATGCATTCTTGAGCGTGGTTCAGAAAAGACTGTCCTGAGGAAGATGTGAAATTACAGTCAGATTTTGAGCATATAAACACTGTGCTGTTGTTGGCATCCAAACCATTCAGACTTTTCCCCTTATGGTGGCTAAAAATGTGACTGCGGATATCCGCAAGACAATGAGATCTGTAGAGGCAGTGGAAGCACTGCAAGTCCATTGTGCTTTCCACTGGAGTATGCAACGTTGGGACGCTGGTGTGAACAATGTCAACAGATACACCAACATCCACTGACTTCTGATTGATAAGCACAGGTGGTTCTTCAGAACCGCAAGTCTCAGCTGGCTCCTGTTCAGCCACAGACATTGTCCCAGTGACAGAGAAGGCCTCCTCCAAGGATGCTATCTCACAGCCTTTATCAACAGCAGGACAGGACATTTTCCCATCATCATATCTTAAAAGTGGTGGGGCAGAGCGCTCATCAAGTTCACAGGGCGATATACACTTGAAAGGCTGTCCTCTGTGGCGACGCAGGCAGTGCCTCTTGATACCATTCTGGGATGCACAGGAGAAGGAACAATAAACACAAATCCACTGTGAGGCACCCTGCTGCATGGACCCTGGGCCAACACTGCTCAGGTTTGGTGGTGAGGGTGTGGTGGTACGGGAGGTACAAGACAAACCACTGCTGCTGGAACAACTTGCAGGTGGCTGAAAACTGTGTGAAGGGAGTGCCTCAGGCATTAAATCTGGGGGGAACACTGATTCTGAAGAAGTCTGCCTGGTAGGAGGAACTGAAGAAAAACCATGGGAAGAAGCCATCTGGTCTGACGAGTCAGGGGCAGGTGTGCTGTGTGGTAAAAGTAGTGTGGAATCAGAATGTTGGGACATTACAGATGAAGATGATGCACAGCTGTTCTCCAAGGATTTGGGAGATTCCACTTCCCTCACCTCCTCCAAAGGCGGTGGACTGCTGCCCTTGCATGTCTCTTGCACAGGGTTTTCCTCTTCCACCATCACTTGCTCCTTATCTCCTAGATTCACACTAAAGATTACATAATCCTCACCATACTTGTTCTCCACAGTTGGTGTGCCACTGCCATGACCCGTTTTGACAACTTTATGTGCTGACTGTCCACTGTCATTGTCCCCATCACTTGGCGATTTCCTTTTGCGCTGATCATCAAGCTGATGTTCTTTCGGATGTTGCATACGTAAGTAGTCGGAAAGCAATGTGCAGTACTGTGTGGCAGCAGCTGTCTCCTTAAAATCTGGATGAGTATGAGTAGAATGATGGATGACATCTGCTCTAGAAAAAGACTGATAGCAACAAAATCTGCAGTGAAAGCGGTGTTCCATCATATGCTGCATGAGCAGAGTCTTGGTAGCTGTCGAGAATGTGCAGAAATTACACCAGTAGTAGCTGATGTCAACGGAGGACACCACGAATCCTTCATTGTTCACAAATGACGTCTGAGATGAAATGGCACATATCATTTCATGCTGCCTGACATGAAAAATCTTTTCACTTGCCTGGCTGCCTACCTTGGACTCCATCAGTGCCAAACCAATATGAGAATTGTCGGTCTCTGGTATAGAACACTGTTCTGTTGGACTTCGAGGTCTCAGCAGCTGACCCACAGGGACAAAGTCTTTGGGCGATGTTTCTCTAGCAGGTTGAGAATCAACACCACTGCTAGACAGACTGATATGTCCCTGAAATCGGGGACCAGCTGAAAAGGTTACTACCTGGTCATGTCTGGGCAAAACATCTGTTCTCGAATCCATTTTCTCAGGAGGAAAAACCCTTTGTAAGACAGACCAGGATTTGTGAGCTGCAGAATGAGATGCATGAGCCCTTGTACCAAACATTTCCCCTTCAATTATGTTTTCAACAGCATTGTGAAGATTTTGTTCTGCCTGGCTGGAGTTCACTCTCTTATCTTCTATAACTGTCTTTAATGTCTGTCTGTTGATTGAAAATGTGTCCATGTTAAACTGCTGATCACTACTGAATCACATGAAGATCCAGCAGACTGGCGCAGAAAGCTGCCATGGTATCCCATAGCAGACAGAAGCAGCAGCGAACACAACTGCAGCTGAAACAGCAAAATAAAAACAAAATGCCATGTAAAACAGAATATTCAGACAACAAAATTATTCAAGCAAATCTCTGGTATCAATTGCAGGCTAGTAACTACTTGGTACGTTAAAATCAGAATATTTATCACACTATAGCATTCTATTTTTTTTCTGTCACACACCCCATGCCCTCTCAGCACCTCTACTCCCACACAGCTCATTTTGGTTTCTCCAAACACCCTTAACACTAGATCTCCTGTCCTGTCAGAATAGACAGTCTACCAGAGGGGACAATGCACCGCTGTAGAATTACCTCAGTGGTATTGAGGGGTGCCTGTCCTGATCCAACATACCCAGGACACCACCTCCTGAGCCTCCTGTTGATGACTGCAACTACTTTGCCATGGAGCTAGCATACATACACATCCCCACACAGATCTGTCTTTAAATTATCAACTTGCCTGTGTACACAAACATACACACACAGTTAAAACACACACTTCACATACAGACTCAAAGTGAGAGAAAGAGAGATGAGGTGAGGAGATATGAAATGAATAAGCCACAAAAAAATGAGTGACTGATACTGACTGAATGAAAAGGAAAAGCACTAAATGTATTGCTGGCAGGCAGCTTTTTCTATCAGCTCTACCCAACTGAGCAGCCTGTGGTGTTAACAAGTGTGTGGACTGTGAAGCACTTAAAGTTTAGTCTCTAACCAAAGATGCCTGCTAAATAATTACTCCAAATAAAAACCATAATGATAATAATAATCATAATAAAGATATGACAAAGTACAGGTTCAAGTAGATTTAACTTGTATCAGGAAACAAAACTGATGGTCATGAAAATTTTCAAACACTGCAGAGTTTCACCCATCTGCAGCCTGAAGTTAAGTACTGTGATCATGAAGAACTTTAAGAGTGCAAAGTAGCAGTGTACTTTTGGGTGGAATGATTGCTATGTGCTTCTGCTTTCCTTTTGCTACAAAACAGCAGACCTAATCATGATGTATCACATTCACAGGAAACTTACTGGTTCAGTAGAAGGCAGCATATGCCCTCCTTACATCAATTACATTCCCTGAGATCTTCATCATTATTGGGTGTAAATCTTTCACAGAAACTAAAACACAGAGAATATTTGATCTCAACTGACAAGTATATCAATTTAATTATTCAAAAATAAAATAAATGAAAATAACATTTTAAGTTAGACATAAATCCAACATCACTGTTCACAAATACTCAACAATTATAAAACTGAAACAAACTGCATCTTTGCTGAAAACAACCCAATATACAAACAAATACAAAAGAGGCTGCAACTGTGCAAACCAACATTTATTCAATGCACAATAAACAGACAGGTGAACTGTTAAATGCTTCCTGTTGGATGTCACAAATTTGTTACATAAAAGATGCACACACTAACCTCCCAAGATGACTGTCGACTGCGTTTTTTGTTTGATAAGTATTCATGTAAGCAGCAGTTCAGTAAATCATATATTACAACTCTGGTATATTTCTTCCCTCTGTCTTACATTGCTATCGATTTTTATTTCAGAACTTGCCACATCACATCAAATTAATACACATGCAAAGTAACAACACACACACACACACACACACACACACACACACACACACACACACACACACACACACGTGAAAATTTCAGGCAAACAACTCCCTTCATCTGAAAATAGAACCTAGCAAAGATGTATCTTGAACAAAAAGTGCATTACAATAAATGTGAAGACATTTTAACATCTATGTCATTGGATTGCTTTGTGTGATCTAATACAAAACACCTAATAACTATAAATTATCATAAATAAACTACAACAACAGACTTAGTGAGCTATAATGTTTGTTATTATAGCCCATCTGACCGCACAGATTTTTTTTTCAGGGCTGTCAGACTCATGTCGCATCCTGAACAGGTTAGACCATCAAAAACAAAACAAAAAATTAATCTGAAAAAGAAAAAAGTAAATACAGATGTAACACTACAGACATCCCCATGGCAGACAAAACTGGGCTGTGCAGGAAGTGCAAGGCATTCTTGCTAGTTTCTCACTCCCAGACTAAGCCAAAAAGGTTTGGGTTTTTTTTATTGATGAAAAAGACTGTAACCACACCAAAAAAAAAAAAAAAAAGAAAGGAAGAGTGGAAAGCCGATGCCCACTGTGCTACAAATTTCACTATGAAGTCGATGGATTACAACAATAACAACAAAAACTGGCAAGTCATAAACTATAACCACATAAAAAATAGAAATAAATCAACAAGAATTTCCTGAATAAAGATAAGAGCAGTTCAAAAACTTATGGCATGTCACAGCCACTTTAACAGACAGACAACAATGAAAAACTTATGGCATGTCACAGCCACTTTAACAGACAGACAACAATGAATAACTTATGGCATGTCACAGCCACTTTAACAGACAGACAACAATGAATAACTTATGGCATGTCACAGCCACTTTAACAGACAGACAACAATGAATAACTTATGGCATGTCACAGCCACTTTAACAGACAGACAACAATGAATAACTTATGGCATGTCACAGCCACTTTAACAGACAGACAACAATGAAAAACTTATGGCATGTCACAGCCACTTTAACAGACAGACAACAATGAATAACTTATGGCATGTCACAGCCACTTTAACAGACAGACAACAATGAAAAACTTATGGCATGTCACAGCCACTTTAACAGACAGACAACAATGAAAAACTTATGGCATGTCACAGCCACTTTAACAGACAAACAACAATGAATGAAGCTCCTTTATCGCACACTTTATTGCAGAAAGGTGGGTCACATTCAACAGAAATTTGGGTCAAATGGGCAGCTTTATTCAATGTCTCTTTATCTAAGAAATAAACTGACCTGGTCTTACAAAATTTCAAAATTAACAAGAATCATATGCAATAATTACTGGAGAATAATAAACTTGCTGCATAAAAGGCAACAAAGTCCTCTGAATCACAAAATGTACTGGAAATGTAACTCATACGCAGCAATACTACTTTACCAATTTACCACACACACACACACACACACACACACACACACACACACACACACACACACATTTTGCCAAAACTTATTTTGGGCTGATCACGTGGCACTCTGTGTTAAACACCATGATTCTGTAAGTTTGTTTTTTCTTCATAACACACACACACAAACACACACACATACTTTCAGTTTCATCAATCAGGTGTCACTGCGCGCTAACTAGTCCACATGTGCTACACAACATCTATCAAGTTACAAGACCACACTGCGCATGACTTGCAGCTGATGGATAAATAAATCAATCCAATGACTGAGATGAGAGAGCTTAAGAAGGTCTCATGGCTACAACTTAGCAGATGTCTGACCTGCACATTAGCCCAACACGCTGGTCAGACCTTGGGTACCTACATAACATTGTGCCATTATTATCATTGTATGTGCTTGTGGTGAGAGTACACATGTGTGTACCTGTATATGTACGGATTGGTAAGCATGGGCTTACATGTGTGTGCATGTGTATGCGGTGCATGTGTGCATGTATGTGTGTCTGTGTGCGTGTGCGTGTATGTGTGTGTGCGAGTGTGTGATCAGCGGGCTTGTGTGAGCATGTTCATGCATGCACGTATGTGCGTTTGTGTATAAATAAGTGTGCCTGTATACATGTGCGCGCACACTCACGCACGTACACACACAACACACACACACACACACACACACACACAGAGGAACAAGGTAAGCAAAACAAACCCACTTCTAGAGTCCTGTCACGATTTGGGTGAGACGGAACGTGTATTGTCAGTGCAGCAATGCAGAACCTGTGTGAATGATAGCAGCGAGATGATAATCATGACTGTGCTTTCATCTGAATGTACTCAGTTTCCGTATACATGCATCACTCAATGTAACACAGAAATACATTTTTCTTGCTTTGTTGGTTGTGGGTTTTTTTTGTTCGTTTAGTTTTGTTTTGCTTTTTAGGGGAATGGGGTGGGGGTGGAGTGCTGCAGGGGTGGTGGTGATAGGAATATCACACATAAACTAACAGTACACCGACTGCAGCTGCTGCATATACTAACTATACATAACATGCATCTTTTTTTCTTTCCCTATGAAGTGAACAACTAATCACAGAAAAGGCAAAGAAAAGAAACAACCACAAGACAAGGAAACAGGCACTATGCTGGTGTGTGCAGTATGTGAGATTTGTCATGAACATCTAGATATTTTATCAAGCACCAGACTGCCATGCACTCCATCTGAAACTTTGGTTTCACTGCCTTCCTTCAAGTTCAAGGTTGACACCCTTCACAATGTGTACAGCACAGTTGCCACTGGAGTGTTAGCACACTTCCCAATCAATCTGTTCAGGTTAACTCATAAACATATCAAACTGATATTATTTTTTAAGAAAAAAAGATTTTTTTAAAAGAGAAAGAAAACACCTAAATCCACTGCTCTAATTTATACACATTTGTGTTTGAGACTGCGCAGTGTCAAAGTAATCCCTTAGATTCAATTTAAAAAACAAAAACAAACTGTTTGAGTGGAACAAATTTTCAGTTTATTATTTTGAATATTTCTTTAGACTACTGAGTTGGCCAACTGATATAAACGCGCATCACATATCTACAAATCAAGTTCAATTCAAAACGTCTTCAAAGTTACCACACTTGGACATGCACTCCACTCCTACTCTCTCATTCAGGATAAAAACAGTAGTCTCAATGATGGCAGGGTGGAGAAGTTTGTAATCGGGTATAAGTAGCTGAATGAAAACCTTGGGGAAGGGGGGAGGGAGGTGAGGGTGGAAGAGCAGGCAGGGTTCCAGAGGAGAGTACTTAAATTATGCTCTCTCTCACACAACACACACACACCACCACATACTTTACCTTCTCTCTCTCTCTCTCCCTCTCTCTCATGCACACACACATACACAAACACACACACACTTTACTTTCTCTCTCTCTCTCTCTCTCCCTCTCTCTCATGCACACACACACACACACACACACACACACACACACACACACACACTTTATTTTATAGACAGCACAATTCTGAGACAAACACTGAATATGCATGTGTACATAACACATTTATCACCATCCTAAAAACTTGATGCAGCAGAAGCACATTTTCTTCTTAATAAAAAAAAAAATCAGATGAAAAACAAATACTGTTGAACTTCTCTTTTTAAATTTAACTAATGTGTCCACAAAACTGATGTTAGACAAAATATATGAACGAGCAAGTCAGCCTATAAAGAACTCTGTGTGTATGTGTGTGTGTGTGTATGTATACATGTGTGTGTCTGTGTGTGTGTGTGTGTCACTCTGTGTGTGTGTGTGTGTGTGTGTATGTTTCTGTGTCTGTGCGCTCTGTGTCTGTGTTTGTGTGTGAAAGCGACATGGATTGAGGGAAGAGGGGCGGCATGTAATATGTGCTTGGTAGAGGGTGTTTACATGTATGTTAATCTTTTGTGTTTGTTTCAGGTAAGAGATGCATGGAGGGTAGAATCAAATATTCTTCCTGGATGGAGAGAGACAGACAGACAAGCAGGAAGACAGAGACTGAGAGAGAAGCAGACAGACAAGAGAGAGAGAGACAGAGGTTGACAGACAGACAGACAGAGACAGAGAGAGAGGCAGACAAGACAGTGAGTGACAGAGAGATCAAACGGATATTTTGGCTGTGACTGGACTCCTCCCTACACTGGAGAAAAACAGACAGACAGACAGACAGACAAAGACAGACAGACAGACAAAGACAGATAGAGTGAGACAGAGAAAGAGAGAGACAGAGACAGAGAGAGAGAGCGGACTGTTTGGCTGTGACTGAGTTCCTTCCTACAGGGAGACACACACACACACACACACACACACACACACACACACACACAGTATGGGCTGTTTGGCTGTGACTGGGTTCCTGCCTATCGAGAGATAGAGAGACAGAGACAGAAACAGAGAGACAGACTGTGGACTGTTTGGCTGTGACAGCTCCTTTTTACTGGGAGAGATTGATACAAAGACAAAGAGAGACACGGGGAGAGAGAGAGAGAGAGAGAGAGAGAGAGAGAGAGAGAGAGAGAGAGAGAGAGAGAGAGACTAGAGAGAGAGAGGGAGAGAGAGACTAGAGAGAGAGAGGGAGAGAGAGAGAGAGAGACACACACACACACACACACACAGAGAGAGAGAGAGAGAGAGAGAGAGAGAGAGAGAGAGATAAGATAATGTTGCTTATAGCCCAGCCGACCGCAAAGGGCCACATCAGGGCTGTCACCACGTTAAAATCAACTCACCAGAGAGAGAGAGAGAGAGAGAGAGAGAGAGTACCTGACTGCATGAAATAATGTGTGGTGATTTACAGTGATGATTACTTAGTAACTCAAGCTCTAAGAGAGAGAGAGAGAGGAGGGAGAGAGAGAGAGAGAAACAGAGTTCCTGCTTTTCCAGCCCCCCCCCCCCCCCTCCACTTTTACCATTCCCTTCCCTGACCTTCCCACCCCCACCCATCCTCTTTCTGTGTTTCTAAACCTGCAAGTCTGAATCAATTCAAGCAGAAAAGCCATGATGTATCTAGGCATAACAGTTTCAGCTTTTTATTAGATATAGCATTTCTTTTTCTTGCATAAGAGAGGCAATGGTGCCTTTAAATTCTTTTATGGTAATAGGTGCAGGGTATTATTTTCGAAAAGATCATATATTCCATTACTAGCCTCAATTTCTCTAAACTTTTTACAGGTTTATTTTCAAAAAGCAGCCCTGATGTGGCCCTCTGCGGTCGGCTGGGCTATAAGCAACATTATCTTATCTTATTTTCAAAAAGATCATAATATACTCAGAGGCATAAAAAACGCGAAAAAATTGAGACAGTGCACGATTGTTCACATTGTGAACAGGACGTAAGCAATGTCGTTGGCACGTGCAACATTAGCAGTGCGTGGTGTCTTGGCCGGTTGTAACCTCGTAACATGGGTGAATGTTGCCGGGTCAGCGTTTTTGGCACGAGGAGTGCATTTGCCATGTGGACTACCTACGCCACGTGGATCAATGTGAATTGCAACTCAATGTGGCCCCCATTGTGGGGCTATAAATTTCCAAACCCAAAAAGTTCAAATCATCCCTTCCAGAGGCGCCAACATAATGCCGAGACTTTCTCGTCAAGATCGTTGCATAGCAATGGGGCAACTGCAGGCGGGGTTCCAATGAGGCAGGTCGCTATCGCATTCGGAGTCCACATTTCCACCGTCTATCGCCTTCTGGACCGCTTTCAAGCAAGAAACACCACTGATGACAGACCGAGGAGCGGCAGACCGAGGGTCACCACAGCAGCCCAAGACCGCCATCTTCTTCGTCAGAATCGACGGGAGCCTTACCAAACCGCTGCCAACACAGCCAGGAACACCGTAGGCAACCATGGCAGGCCAATCAGCAACAGGACCGTGCGTCGCCGACTGAACACAGTTGGTCTCCAATGCAGGCGTCCAGCCCGGCGACCTATCCTGACACTCCAGCATCGCCAGAACCGTCTGCAGTGGGCACAGATCCACGTGCATTGGCGCCATCGGGACTGGGGCCGAGTCCTCTTCAGTGATGAAAGCCGGTTCTGCGTCGACCCAGGCGATGGCCGCATCCGGATCTGGAGAAGAGCAGGGGAACGCTTCACGGATGCCAACATCACCGAAAGGGACCCATGGGGTGGTGAAAGCACCATGATCTGGGGGGCTATCGGCATAAATCGCCGTATTGGGCCAGTCATCTTCCAGAATGTGGGTCCAGGACGTGGTAACGGGGTCACTGCTGTTCATTACATCGACCAAGTTCTGAGGCCCCACATCCTGCCGCATTTCCAGCGGCATCCACAGAACCTGTTTCAGCAGGACAACGCAAGGCCGCACACTGCCCGTGCTACGCAGAACTTCCTGAGGCAGAACAACATCAATCTGCTGCCTCACCCAGCCCGTTCTCCCGACCTTAACCCAATAGAGCATTTCTGGGATGCCCTTCAGAGGCAGTTGAACCAGCTCAACCCCAGACCCCAGACAGCAGCTCAGCTTGCTGTCGCTGTGGGCCAGGTGTGGTGGCAAGTCCCCCAGAGGCAGACCAACACTCTGGTGCGCTCGATGTACCGCAGGTGCACAGCTGTGATCAATGCTCGAGGTGGTCACACCAGATACTGACATTCTGCTGTTAACACAGGGTCAAGGTCAAGTTCATGTGACCTTATTTTCTACCAGAATGAACTTTGAAAGGACACTTTTGCGGTGTTCGATTGCTTTTTCTCACTTTCTATTACCAGTTCAAAGGAATCGGTAGCCAAATTACATCAAAATTTCTATACAGTTTGTTTTCGCGTTTTTTATGCCTCTGAGTATATATATATTCCATCATTAGCCTGAATTTCTCTAAACTAAAGTTTTCTCTAAACTAAAGTTTTCTACAGGTCTATGTTCAACCATCTACACAGCACAGCAAACATTACAAACATTTCTGCGAAACATTCCATGTTTACATGTACAGACTGGCAAAGTGCAGTTGGAGAGAACATTCAGGAAGTAGAACACCATTTAACATCACATTAAGCTTTCTGCGAACCTATGGCAGGCCTTCATGGTCTGAAACTGCACTCTCACAGAATCTAAACCAATTCTGCCTGTTTGCTTGTTCCATTACTTGTGTTACAATGATGTTACAATGATTCTTTGACTTTTTCAAAACTGTTCTTCATTTCTGCCATGTTTATATCTTAATCAAATATTCTTTACGATTTCCCATTCATTTAAATGCCCGACAAGATTCATTTCACCTTACACTCTGTAAAAAGCTTTTCATTTTACTATTTCATATTTGGAACTGAGAGATCAGCACATTGTGAAACTGCTTTATTGAAGGTTATGTTTCTGTTGTTGTTTTTTAAACTGTTTGTTTGATTTTGGAATTTTTGTTCCACCTCAGCTGCATGCCAGTCATGAAAACCTTTTCCTTTTTTTAAGTATTTCATATGCATCTCTTCATAGGTCAAAAAATAAATTTCAATATCCTTCTCTGTGTGTGTGTGTGTGTGTGTGTGGTGTGTGTGTGTGTGTGTGTGTGTGTGTGTGTGTGTGTGTGCGCGCGTTTGTGTGTGTGTGTGTGTGTGTGTGTGTGTGTGTGTGTGTGTGTGTGTGTGTGTGTGTGTGTGTGTGTGTGCGTGCATCTTTCCCCCCCTCTCTCTCTCTTTGCATATCCCCTCATCTTTTTTTCTGATTAACCAAAATCTCTCTCTGTCTCTCTCTCTCTCTGTCTCTCTCTCTCACATGCACGCACGCACACATGCATGCGTGCGCACACACACACACACACACACACACACACACACACACACCGCACACACACACACACACACACACACACACACATACACCACACACACAAAGAAGTAAAACTGTCTAGAGTTTTTGCTGCTTTAGGCTAGTGTCCATGGGTTTATTAGTTGTGGAAGCTTACTCAAGTTACTGGTGACTGAGCTTTTGTTTCCTTGTTGGTTGTGTAAGAATACTAAGATTACATTTGCCTGTGTTTTCACGATGACCTTGAGAATACTGGTTCATTACCTGTGACTGGTTACACTTTTCTGGCTTTAGTTTCCAGATGCTTTTAGCATCTCCTCTCATCTTAAATGTATCCATGACAGAATTTCATCAAATGAGAAAATATTAAAGCCCTTTTTCAAAGACTATTGTTAACATAAAGATACAATATAACAAACTTAATTCCTGCATCTACTTATGTCAAAAAGGACACCACATTATCTATGACCAGCTCCAGAAATGTACACATCAGCCAGTTTGTAACCCCCCCCTTTCCGTGTGTATTATGAGCAAATAAATGTTTGTCCGCATCTTGCATGCCGTTTCCTGTTAGAATGCTACATTTTAAGTTTTACCCCTTATGTCATAAAAAAGAACAGTTTACCAAGAAAACCCCCAAGTCCACACACGAGAGTGCTGAATGACATGATCATGATTAACACTATAATAACAGGATTATATGAGCTACAGTCACCATGTCACTTGCCAGCACTTACATAACACATAACAGTAACATTGGAAAATTCTCTCCAAATCAGGTTTGAGGATGGCTGCTGTGCATCTGCTGCCACAAACACATACAGAAACACAATCCTCATCAATAGCGGATGCATATGTTAACATAAAATCGATCGCCTACTGTGACTGTTCCAAATGCAGACTTGATTCCACAAAACACATACCCAATGTGTGTTCAAGATGTTTACATGGCAGCCATAATCATATGGCCGTTGACAAGACAGGATACTTTTTTCTTCTTCATCTGTTAAATGTACTCCTTTAGTGCGACTCGTGACTCGTGACACTCTTAAACAAAATGTTTACATTAAGCAAAGATGTTCCAATAATTATTTTATACAATTACTGTTTCTGAACTAAATTTTTCTGTCATTATACAAAGTACATTACAAAAATGAGTACCAATAATCCAAGTTAGGCAAGATAAAAAGAAATATATGAGGTGTTAAATGATGCAAAGCCATAAAAATGATAAAGTATGTGTTCTTGTGCGTTGGAGAAGGGAAAAGGGAGTTAGAAAGATCTTGGGAAAGAGGTGGCAGGAAAGGGTAAAGAGGCTTGGGGGAGGGGAGGTGGTGGGGTGGGGGAGGAGAGGGGTGGGGTGGGAGAGGGGTGGGGCGGTGGGGGAGGGTTGGGGGGGAGGGGTGGGGGGAGTGTGACTGCATGACTGCATGTGCCTGCACGTGTATCTATTGTGCGCATGTGTGTGCGTGTGAGATCCAAATAAATACCATTCTGTACAATTCTTTGCTGCTGTTAGCACTAATATGACCAACAAAGCTTAGGCTATTAAAGACTGCATAGTGGAAGCACTGAATGTGATCCTTGATAACAACGGCAGCGCCTACACAGATGGAGGTGGTAATACCACCTTTGTGGCTGCAGACTCTGGCATTACTATGGACCCAGGCCGAGCCTGCAATTATGGACGTTTCCATGGATGACTTGCATGTGAATCTGGACACTAGAACAGTGCCACTTCTTTCAACATTCATTCCCACAGTGAACAAGGATGAAACACCAAAACATCTCAACTGAAACAGATTCAGGGATGATGGGTTCGTTGTTCTGCCAAATGAGGAGAGAGCAGCTGTATTTGATGAGTTCCTTAGTCTCTTCACCTCGGCATAAGACGGACAGCTGAGCGTGGGAGACAAAGGGACTATCTAATGCCTCCAACATGTTCTCTAAGAATTGCAATTCATATCTGCCACCACATTCATGCTGTGCCCCTTCTGTCTTCAAAGTCTTGGTAATAATAGTACAGGATCTAAGTCAAGATAAGATAAGATAAGATAATGTTGCTTATAGCCCAGCCGACCGCAGAGGGCCACATCAGGGCTGTCACCACGTTAAAATCAACTCACCAGTCATTTAAAAAAAAAAAAAAAAAAAAAAAAAAAAAAAAAAAAAACCTTTCACACACCTCGTTAAATGACATCGTCTACAAACGAACCAGAAACTTTGTTAAAAATCCTTCTTCCGTAAAATCTCAAATCAGATGAAAAATGTTAATTTCTCTCAAAAACCCAAGGATCACGTCAGGCGGGACATCCCTGAACAGGATCTTCATGGACTCCGCTGTAAAATGTTTGTGTCTCACATCGTGCAAGTCCCAACACTCTAAAAGAACATGTTTCATTGTGAGTGGTGCATGACATGGAATGCACCACGGAGCTTCTTCATTCTTTAAAAGGTAAGAATGGGTAAAATACGAATGGCCGGTGTGCAGCCGGCACAGAACCGTTTCCTCTTTACGACCACCCGACGTAGATGGGAGGAAGTCCTTAAGGTTTGGACGGATCTGAAAGAGTTTGTTACTCGTCTGTGTGTTCCAATCCTCCTGCCAGAGGTCTCTCACATAATCGTTAATTTTGGGTTTCACATCTGAACAGGGGATATAAATGTTGGACAGTTTCTCTCTCTTGTGGCGTTCTTGGCTAAACGATCAACCATTTCGTTCCCGCCGATGCCAACATGGCCAGGAACATCTAAGTCAAGAACACCTGTCCCTAGTGATAAACACTGGAGAGATGGACCTGTGTAACAAGTATATATGGGTGACCTACTTTGGCTGGTAGTGAGTCAGAGAGGTCAACAACCAGGAACAAGACTAAGCCCTTGGCAAAGAAACTAGGGCTGCTTTGGGGTGCTGTTGGATTCCGTTTTTAAGCTCTTGATGGTGAGAATATCACAGAATTGTAGACTGTGGTCTATCTCTATTTGATGATGAGGGACCACAGACACAATCAGCCGTGCCACCCTGACCAGTCTGATCCAGTGGATCTGTGGTCTATCTATTTGATGACAAGGGACCATCAGCTGTGCCTCCCTGACCAGTCCGATCCAGTGGACGAAATGCCCCGCAACAGGTGATATGAATGGTTGTTTTCATGATGGGTTATGATGGTCCCCATATGCTGCTAGTGAAGGATTTAATATTCATCATGGTATATATTTTCCTGATTTTTCATTTCTTTTTCCTTCTTCCCCCATCCCCCTATTTTTTCTTTAATTTTTGCCAAAATCATTAATATAATGAAGGAAGAATTATTAGCCTGCAATTGTTTTCCCCTACTACTAACTTGTTCAACATATTTTTGTTTGGTCAATCAGTGGGAAACTGAATCTCTTAGGAAATTCAAACAAAGGCTATTCTATACGACTCTTTGCTGCTGTCATCACTTATGTGACTGACAATGCTTGGGTCAGTAAAACAGTAAAGCCGACTACTTTGACTGTTGACACCTTTTGATCTCCCTTGCATCCAACCACTTGACTATTGCAGATGACAGTGATCACCACAGAGGCTAACACAAGCATATTTAAGTCTGTGTATATATATATCTGTGGGTAATCACACAAGGCCTTTCTTTAGGCACCGCCTGCACAACAAGTGCTGAGGTGATTCAAACTCAAAGTGAAACTGGAAAGGTAAAGTGATGAAGAGAGATGGGGAAGAAGGGGCCAGAGGAGGTCAATCCTGGCTTCATATAACCATTAAAAAAAACCAAAGTTATACCAATCACCTATGCAATAATGGGTAAGCTGCAGCTCAATTTCCTTGTTGGTCACACTTTCCCTCTGCAGGACTCACGATGATGCACAAACAGCATACATCATTTACACGCTAAAATCAAATGATGATGCGGAGATTTCAATACCTGCATGTTCTCATGACACAGATATTTTGAGAAAATCGAAAATTTTATCTTTCACTGTCAAAGTGAATACTGCCCTACTACATATCAATCAACATCAACGTCCACCAGTAAGAGGGCATTTCCTTTATAATAAAAAAAATATGATGAAACAGTTACATTGAAAGCAAGGCTTGGATATGGTGCAACAGCATGTGCTGTTTTCCACTATAAACTTAAAGAAAATGTCTCTATTAACTTCATTCAAGAGAACATACACTGACTCTTTTAATGTGGGAAAATAACACTGAGCATAGTGCCTCAAAAGCAGATGACTCAGTTGTCAACTAGTGTTTTCTGAAATCAAGGAACCTTTATTTAACTGGACCTTTGGGCCACTGTCAGAACTTATGCCAAATGAGATCTTATCCTTCTTTTCTCTTTAACTCCATGGCGAGTCACTGGGGCACCACAATGAAGAAGCCAATGAGATGGCTTCTTTTAAATAACATTCCAAGTCTTGTCAAAAAATGGTGACTCATCCTTTGACTTGCAGTTTGGACTCTCTACAGCCTCTGTAAGGAAAAGGGTATTAAACGAATCAGAATGGATCACTGTTTGAGATTCCTAATCTACAAACAAAACCAAAAAAATCTGAATCACCACAGTTTCAGATTGTGAGATTTTCAGACAACACTCGTTCTAATTCAGTGATGAAAGCTAGGCTATATGAGGTACTGTTTGTGCACTAGCACCAGTTTGAACTCTGTGTCAAAGTAAACCCATTTATCAACAAAGGGTCCAAAAACTTCCATAGATCAACTCTAACCCATTATGAAGAAAACAACGACCACTGTAGTGTTAATGCAGTAAGTTACAATGCTATAAAAACAATTGTATTTTTTCTGATCTGGAGAGATCACTAACTGCTAGGGTCCATGGGACAGATGACAGATCTCTCTTGAGAGGAGTTGATGTGAGAAATCAACATTGGGCGGCGCATCCAATCTTCCAGCCACTGTGGGTGACGACATGTCTGGCCTGTGTAAAATAATAGGAAGAAAGGTGGCAGAGTGGTTAAGACGTTCGCCTGCCAATCCAACGCGTGAGAAGTGCATGGGTTCGAGCCCTGCCTTTCTCGCCCTTTCTTTCCCAGTTTGAATGACAAATCGAACTGAACGTCAAGTCCTTCGGATGGGGACTATAAGCGAGTCGGACCCGTGTGCCTTCCTGGCCCCTGCACACGTTAAAGAACCCACGGCTGTCGAAAATCGAAAAGAGTAGGGGGGTTCCCCGCTGCCCTGGCAAAATTGATGTAGACTGAAGATAGCCGCCTGGTATTTCTTACCAAGCCACAAAAATCGTCAGTTACTGTTGTCGTGTGCCATCGTGTACCGGTGGAAGTGGAGGACACGTATAAACATCGCATGCATCCTATGTTGAGAAACTGGAGGAATAAATGAGATAAATGAAAATGAGTGACTGAGAAACTGGAGGAATAAATGAGATAAATGAAAATGAGTGACTGATATTTGAATGGTACGGGAAACGACTGAATGAGCGCCAGTAGGCTGCTCTTCGGCCGGCTCTACCTGGGTAGGCAGCCCGTTGAGTGAGTGAGGTAGTGTGTTATTGTAAAGCGCTTAGAGCTTGGTCTGTGACCGAGGATAGGCGCTATATAAGTACCCAATATATAATAAGGGGATGGCTGCTTGAGATGTGGGGCAGTCATCAATGGAGGGCTGCCAGATTGCAATGACCATGGCTTGGCAAACCATGTTTTCGAGTCGACATGGTGGGCATCCCACTCAGGGTTGGGCTGAAAAATTGCCCTGTTGGCCATAGTCAGTGAAGACTATAGAAGCAAATCATGCAGCATCCTGCTCCCTCTTTAAGACAACCTCACGCAGCACATGACCATCACCACCTGAACATATGAAGAAGCCCATCCAACAGCCCTACAGAGGGGGGGGGGGGGGGGGGGGGGGGGGGGAGAAAAAGGCAAACAGTACCAATATCCATAGTTAGCTGACCAGCACCACAGACTGGACACCACATAGAGATTACACAGATTCAGAACTGTGAACCAGACATCTGTTCCAACAGGAAGAAAGAACAGGACCCGGACCCCAGTCTGGGATAAATACCAGAACAAGACAGGGCTGCCCCCATTCAGACATTCGAACCAAACCTGTGACTCCTGCCAACAACAAAACATCCAGCCACCAAAACTACACTTTGATCTGGGACACTATGTTTTTAGGTGCCTGAGACCAACAAGCAACAGGACACTAAATTCACCTCTTTAGCTTTTATTCTGGAGTATTTGTATAATGAGTATCAAACTTTTGAAACTCTGTGTGTCTGCATATATATATGTGTGTGTGTGTGTGTGTGTGTGTGTGTGTGTGTGTGTGTGTGTGTGTGTGTGTGCACGTGTGACTGCGTGCGTGCATGAGAGAGAGAGAGAGAGAGAGAGAGAGAGAGAGAGAGAGAGAGAGAGAGAGAATGTGAGTGTGTGTCTGTGTCACTCTGTGTGTGTATGTGACAGAGAGAGAGAGAGAGAGAGAGAGAGAGAGAGAGAGAGAGAGAGAGAGAGAAAATAAGGGAAGAAAGAGAAATGGACGTGCACTTGAAAATGATCCAACTCCAGCTTTTTACAGGCCAATCTAAAAATGGGAAAGGGGGAAGGGGGGGGGGGGGAGTCATGGAGGGCAAAACCAAAATGCTGATACCTATTTTAACAAATAAATAAATAAAAAAAGAGAGAAAAAAAAAAAGAATTGAGCTAAGGATTTAAAACACCATTATATAACGTCAAGAAATGATAAGCCCATGCCCCATAACACACTGAGTAAGAAGCCCTGCCAAAAAGAAAATATGTTTGATCTAGAAATGGCAGGACAAATGTTCCTAATTGAAGAATGATGAGGGATAAGTTTTCTGCACTTGGTGTGCTGGAATAACACCATCAAAGAAAGAATGCTGTAATGAGGAAGGGGGTGAGGGATCCAGGGGGTATAGTATGCATTGTTAACCATAATTAATACATTTTCCTTGCAGTTTTAGTGTGAACTCTAAATTGGAATATGATGCAATAAAACTTGAAGGAAAGTGTCAGTGTGAGCATAATTTCAAAAACCTGGAGACACCAGCTAAAAAATCTGAATAGAAAACAAAAAAACTTTTGTTACATTTTATCAAATCACATGATCATAGTACAATATCAATGTTCAATAGTAAATTACATGCTGATCCACAGACTTTGTTGCTATTGTTGTCATTGTTGATGTTGTTGTAACATAACATTAACACACCCAAGTGGTACTAGTTCTGATGATGTCTTACTCATTAGTTTATATCATCATTCCCCCCCCCCCCCCCCCCCCCTGCCTTTTTGTCAACTTCACTGACTGGTATTCCCAGGGACTGAATGCCTTCTCGTAGTGTGATAACAAATCAACAAGATCATATCTGTCTTGACAAGCTATGACTTTGACGGAAAGATTTTCAAGAGTTGCTCATTCAAGTAATCATTCATTATTCGCCTTTTCGGTCAACAAATTATTTTTCTCATAAAGATAAACATGAATAATGCATCAAAATAAAGATTGCCACCCACCGACGACAAATCAACAAACTTTAGTACGGAAATATATCCAGTTCATTTTGGGAGCCTGTCGATTGACGATCTGGTGAGCGATGGAATCAATCATTCACCGAGCTGCGCTACGGATTCACAAGTTTAAATGGATTATTTGACAATTTCATAGACTATCTCTCCCTCTTCTGCTACAATCGCTGTAAATACACAAGTAGTGAGTACAAATGCAACAGTTCGCTCACCTCGATTTCTAAAATACGCGTTAAAAATTTGTCGAAGTGAAACCAAAAGGGCCACGGTCCGATCAAAACCCTGGTGAGCAACACTTCCGTCTACACAACGCTTATTTCCGCGTTCTAACCAAATAACAATAACCTTGATGAAACGTTAAACTGTACATATCTTAAATATATTCTTCTTCTTCCTAAAATACTGGTTCACTCAAAAACGAGTAGGTCACCAGCGCGCATGTTAAAAAGTAAAATAAAATAACATAAAACAGTACGACTCAGACTGTTGGCCCCTGGAGCAAATTTGGCAACAAGGGGTCGCACTCGATATTCAAGAAGTTAAAAGCAATGGCCAAATTCAGGCCCAGGTAATAGAAAAAATATCTGGGGAAGTAAAAATATAAAATCGTCAATATGCAGATCTCAAAACTGTCGAATCAATTTGTTTTTTAAATGAGATTGCATTTGTGGCAATCTTGATGGCACCCGGCAGTGAGTTCCACAGCCGTACAGAACTGGGATAAAAAGAAAATGTTAGCGAAAATGTTAGCGAACCGCCCAGAGAAACGTGGACAAACGAGTCACAAGACAAAACACAACGCGTTTCGACCTCTTAGGTCTTCTTCGGGTCAGACACAAACGAATAAAATAACGAAAATTCACTTAGCTTTGATCGCTTCAGATCGCTTCAGAGTTCAGCGCAAGGAAGAAGGCCGCATGTTCTTCAAAAATTAATAAATATTCAAGCATGAGCCTCCAAATAAGCGCAACAACCAAATAGGCAGGTCGAGGCTCAGTGCTTCAATGTTTTTTGTTTTTTTTTGTTTTCACAGGGTTGTTTTTTTTTCCCCCCTTGCAATGAAGGTTCTATTTTAATTTCAGACATGTTACATTATCACCACAACATATCAATGAGATTGACAAATGAAAAGGCAGTTTACATCGAAGTCAGTGCCAATTATACAACTATACATAGGACATACCCTTCAGCATACTTTTTTTTTTTTTTTTTTTTTTTTTTCCCCTTCAGCATACTATCTGTAGTGTAAAGTTAAAACTAGTTTCACTTTCACTTTCCAACGGATACAGCTTATGTATGACGCGCTTTTGTGTGACGCGCTTTTCGTTTGACGTCAGAAACTGAAAGTAGATTGATGCTGGTTTTTGGCTGCCCGGTTTCTGTTATTACTTCACATGGTGTCAGAAGTGTGAACTTGAAACAGACCTACGTATTGTGAACTGGAATAGACGTACGTGATGGCTGAGTCAATTTATGTGAGGACTCCCGACCCATTTGTGGTTAGTGCAAATCCAGCGGCGGCATGGGAGAAGTGGAAACTTCGTTTTGACATTTTCCTTCAAGCGACGGGTGCCAGTGCCAAGCGGACGCGGTGAAGGTTGGACTTTTATTAAACCATATGGTGATGAAGGACTCGAGATCTTCTCCAATTTTTGTGTTTTTGGAGGAACGACCTAACCCAGACAATGCCGACCAGCCCCTGCCAGCAGAAAGCAAGACCAATTACAACACTGTTCTGGGGAAGTATGATGCCTTTTTTCAACGTAGAGACCCGCAGTTGATGTTGCGCGAACAGTTTTGGTTCCATCTGCACAGGGAGTCTTCCCAGTCGTTTGATTGTTGGCTCAGGTTAGTCAAAGACAAGGCAGCAGCTTGTAAGTTTCACAACTGTGACACAATGATCAGAGACAAGCTGGTGTTTTCATGCAAAGATGACACACCAAGCTGAAGCTGTACGACGTTGGTCCAAGGCTTACCTTACAGAAGACCACTGACATTCTCGCCATGAGGGAACTGGCTAAGAATGAACTGGAAAGATGCAAGACAGCCAGTGTGGGTGCCCTCCAGAGAAGTTTTCAAGGTAACATGCGACAGGGTGCATACAAAGGTGGCGCAGGTGGCAAGAAAGGTGACACCAAGGCCTCGCCAGCTGGCCAGAAGTGCGGCTACTGCAATGGCAAGCATCCTCCCAGCAAGAAGAACTGCCGGCAGCGAAGGTTCGTTGCAGAAAGTGCACCAAGATAGGCCACTATGCCATCGTCTGTAGAAGCTCAGCGTCAGTCCATGAGGTCGTCCACGAGAACCAAGCGGAGCAGTCTGAAGACGGGGTCCCAGTCTTCGTGGGTGGCGTCAGTAGTAATGGCGTGCGTGCAGGAACTGTCACTCCAGCAGCCATTCCGGTCAGGTCATCAGTGCCTGCTGACCCTGGGTGGCACATCAAGCTGAAGGTGGGATCACGCGAGCTGACCTGGTGTATAGATACTGGGGCCAAGTGTCTGTGATGCCCGACCACATCTTCAAGCCAGCATTTGGGACACTCCAAGAGCCTGACCACACTCTCCTTGGGCCTGGTGACCAGCCTCTGGAGGTGAAGGGGTGCGTCAACCTCGACCTCAACGTTGGTCGTACACGTGTTCGTGAGAAGGTCTACATCGTCAAGGCATCCAAACTCCTACTTGGTGCGCCTGCCACCAGGAAGCTGGGGCTTATCAGCGACATCCCAGGTGCCTTTACCATCAGGGCAATCAGATCCTTGCCTACTGGTGGTCAGCCTGCCAGCAGACGGCGAAGGCTAGCTTCGCTTCATCCAGCGACGTCAAGCGTCAGTTCCCAAGTTGTTCACCGGACTGGGTAAAACTGGGTGGTGAGCAAGCCATCCTCCTCAAGGAAGACGCCAAGCCGTTCGCTCAAACGGTGCCCAGGCATGTTCCCTTACCCCTCCTGAAGAAGGTGGAAGCTCAGCTGAACGAGATGGTGGAAGGTGACGTCATCGAACCGGTGGACACTCCGACGGATTGGTGCGCTCCAATCGTTATTGTGCCCAAATCCAATGGCAACGTTCGTATCTGCGTCGACTGACCCGCCTCAACAAAAGCGTGAAGAGAGAGGTCTACGCCATGCCATCTGTGGAGGAGACTCTCAGCAAGATCTCCAAGGGCAAAGTGTATTCCAAGTTGGATGCAAACTCTGGATTCCATCAGCTCGTGCTTGACGAGGCAAGTTCCGAGCTCACCATGTTCATCACTCCTTTGGGGCTTCAAATTCAAGCGTCTGCCCTATGGAATTACGTCTGCGCCGGAGTACTTCCAGAAGAAGATGGACAACATCCTCCATGGCCTTGAGGGTGTTCTTTGTCATATGGACGACATCCTTGTCGTTGGCAAAGACAAAGCTGAGCACGACGCCAGGCTTCATGCTGTCCTGGAGAGGCTCTCCAGGCAAACCTGAACCTCAACCCCGACAAGTTCGAGTTCGCCAAAACGCAGCTCGAGTACCTTGGCCAGATCGTAGATTCTTCAGTCGGCGGCCTGAGGAAAGACCCTGCCAAGGTGAAGGCCATCATGGAGATGGAGGCGCCGAAGAACGTGGCGGACGTCCGAAGATTTTTGGGCATGGTGAACCAGCTGATGAAGTTCCTGCAAACCTTGCCGAAAAGTCTAAGCCACTGCGAGACCTGCTGCGCAAAGAGTCAACGTGGATCTGGGGATCAGAACAACAGGGTGCCTTCGACACTCTCAAGAAGGACCTTGCCTCACCAGAGACTCTTGCACTGTACAGCCCGAGCGTGAGACCGTCATCTCAGCAGACTCCAGTAGCTACGGTCTTGGAGCTGTATGTCTTCAACGCCAAGACAACGGTCAACTCCATCCCGTTGCATACGCAAGCCGTTCCCTCACAGCGACCGAACAGCGGTATGCACAGATCGAGAAGGAGGCTCTTGCAGTCACCTGGAGCCTTGAACATTGGTCAGATTTGTTGGTTGGCATGTCCTTCCGGGTAGAAACGGACCACAAGCCTCTTGTCCCTCTGTTCTCTACAAGCTCATCGACGAACTTCCTGTCCGCATCCAGCGCTTCAGGATGAGGCTGATGCGGTATTCTTTTGACATTGTCCATGTCCCTGGCAAAGAACTCTATACCGCTGACACTCTGTCCAGAGCAACCTTTGCCTACCACAGATTCTGCGGACAATGACCTGACCTGCCAAGCAGAGGCATATGTCAATGCTGTCCTGCTGACCTTGCCAGCTTCTGACCACAGGCTGGAAGAGATCCGGTCAGAACTCCAGAAGGATGACATCCTCAAACTGGTCATGCGCTACGTCCAAAATGGCTGGCCAGAGAAAAGGACTCTCAACAAGCCTCTCAAGACCTACTTCAACGAGCAGAGTTTCCTGTCTGTCAACGACAGTCTCCTGCTGAGAGGTACGCGACTAGTCATCCCTCCATCACTCCGACAAGATGTCCTTCGACACCTACATGATGGTCATCAAGGTGTCAACAAGACGAAGGAAAACGCGGCAAACTCCGTGTGGTGGCCAGGGCTGTCCCAAGACATTGACATCATGGTCAAGACTTGCCCTGACTGTGCCAAAAACAGGAAAGCCAGAGTGGAGCCATGAAAGGTACGCCCTTCCTGAGCGTCCTTGGTCCAGAGTTGCAACTGACTTCTTTCAGCATGAGGGCAAGCAGTTCCTCATAGTTGTTGACTACTACTCACGGGACGTTGAGATCGTGCTCATGAACAAGATCGCCAGCGCAGAGACAGTCAACAGAATGAAGAAAGTCTTCAGTCGCCATGGCATTCCGGACACTCTAGTTTCCGACAATGGACCACAGTTTTGCAGCGAAGAATTCTCCAGATTTGCTCAATCCTGGAATTTCGAGCATGTCACCTCTTCACCTCACTACGCCCAATCCAATGGTGAGGTTGAACGCGCCGTTCAAACCATAAAGAACCTCATCAAGAAGTGCGATGAGTACTTGGCTTGCTCATGTATCGCAACACTCCCCTTCCAACGGCTTCTCTCCTGCCCAACTGAGCATGGGACGCAGTCTGAAAACCAGAGTTCCATGTCATCCAGACACTCTCCTTCCCAAGACCCCCGACGTGTCTGTCCTGAAGAAGAGGGAGAAAGAATACCGAGAGAAGTGAAAACCAGCTACGACAGAAGACATCAAGTCGTTGCTCCAGAAGACATCTCATCTGGCAACAAGGTGTGGATCCCCGACATGAAGAAGGAGGCTATTGTCATCAATCGTCATGATACTCCCAGAAGTCTCATCATCCAGACATCCGACGGTGGAGTCATCCGCCGAAATCAGCAGATGACCAGGAAGCTGTTCGAGCCTTGTTTGCTTTCCCAGCAAGGCAACCACCTTCCTCCTTCCCCTTTCCCTTCCAACGCACCTCCACACTTCTTGGTTCCACGTGCACCACCTCCAGTGCACAACCTCCTCCCTGCTCACCTGCAAGGGCCTACCTGCTGTCACCGATGGTTCGACGCCAGTCAAGACAGCCATGATGACAACTCCTTCCCAGAGCCTGCCATCTTCAATGACCCCAGGGCCACAGATGTCGCAGCCAAGAAGATCCGCCAGAACAACGCACAAGCCTGAGCGCCTTATTGAACATTGTTAAGAGACTAGAACTTAAAATTTGAAAAAAAATGAAAAAAAAGAAGAGGCGCATTCATGAAATCAATTGAAAGACTCTGGTGCGAGACCCAGAACCAAAGTAGTGCTATTGTACAAACTTACATGCAGTATTATTTTCATAAATACTCAGTGCTCATTCTAGTCATTCTGGATGTGTCTTATCACACGTTTGAGAACTTTAAATTGTTCTTCTGGAAAAGGGAGATGTAGTGTAAAGTTAAAACTAGTTTCACTTTCACTTTCCAACCGGATACAGCTTATGTATGACGCGCTTTTGTGTGACGCGCTTTTCGTTTGACGTCAGAAACTGAAAGTAGATTGATGCTGGTTTTTGGCTGCCCGGTTTCTGTTATTACTTCACACTATCAAGTATATCTGTAGTGTAACAAAGACTGCAAAAAGTGTATTTGATAATGCATTGGGGGAAAAAAACAAGCATCGAACTCAGCAAATATTTTTAGAAACAATCAAACAAGTAATGCAAACAAACGAACAAGAACGCTAAATCAAGGGGAAGTACACACATATTAATGTATATATACACATATACATGCACACACATACATACACATACATAATACACACACATACATACACATACACACATATATACATACATAATGATATACACACATATATACACATATACATACATATATATATATATATATATACATACACACATATATATACACACATATACACATATACATACACGTATACACATATACATACATATACATACACATATACGAGCGCGCACGCGCTCGCACCCACACATATTCAAACGAAAAAAATTCAGCGATATACAACTAAAGTTGATTATGTCAAACAGATGATAACAAGGACATAGTACTTCGATTTAATCTCTTCTTTCATTGGAACTTTCATTTCACGTTTCAGTTTGTAAATCGGCACGCTAGAAGACTCAAAGCGGTGGTTTATCCTCAGAGAAGTTTAATTTTTTTGTTGTTTGTATCAGACGATATCACTGCTCACTTCGAGTCAGAATAAAAACAAAAGTAAAAGTGTAAACATTTCTTAATCTTGGTTTTTATTTATTTTGTTGTTGTTGTTGTTGTGTTGTTGTTATGAGGGAATGCACAGTAAAAGCTAAGGGAAAAAAAATTATATTTTGAGTAAACTGCTGTATGGATACCATTTTAGTTGGAACTCGTGTTGCTTCATCTCTAAATCATGTGCATATTTTTCTATCTTGTTTTTGATACGCAATTCTTTCAAAAAGACATTTATGTTTGGCTTTGTTTGTTTATTCTGCATTTGTATACATGAAATTTTCCTAACAAAATAATAAGGTAGAATACTTCATCCAGTGCTTCAATGTTTGTTGTGTTTATCTGGAGGGTCAAAACTTCGACATTTATAGTTTCAAAGTGAAGTGACTGCAGGCTGAAACTGAAACAAATTTTAAAGATGATTCTAAGTGAGTCCGCCAAACAACAGGGACAAACAAATTACAAGACAAAAACACGACGCATTTCCACCTCTTACGTCTTAGTCAGGCAAGATAAACAACGTTCAAGGTAATGAAAACAAAGAACGAGCAATCACGTGTCTTCTCATATTTGGCGCAAGATAGATTTTTTTTTTTTACATACATAAATGGTATCCTAATCTTATAAACTTTCTTCTTCTTCTTCTTCTTCTTGGGGGGGGGGGGGGGGGGGGGCGTGGCTCACAGTAGCGTTCTTAATCATGAAAGCAGATGAAAAGTCACAAGTAAACAGGTTGTTTGAGTTCATAAATGATTACCAAATAAATTGTGAATGTAGAAAGTGTAAACATTTTTTTGTATTAGTAACTGTAAACTCAGTTATGAATATGACATTGATGGTCATGAAAATGCACAGCATATCAGTTACTTTTAAAATGATATAATAAAATTGCAACGATTTCTTTTCTTTCTTTCTTTCTGCGTACGCAGGCTGATACTCCTGCTGACACTCCCTGTATAGACAGGCAGTGGAGTTTGGTGTGTATGGCCGTTTTTCATCCCGCCATTAAGGCAGCCATACTCCATCTTCGGGGAAGGTGCATGCTATGTGTAACGTGTCATCCAAACCAACGGCCAAACTGGCCTTCACTTCGAAAGCTGGTGCTGGGATTTTACGTGTGTGCAAGATGTTGTGCGTGCGTTCAACACGGAACCTCGGTTTATAGTCTCATTCGAAGGATTGTATGGGGAATGGGGTCAGAACCAATGTTAACTCCGAGGGAAAAATCCCCTGTACCGAAATTCGAACCCGCAACCCAGGATCAAGAGTCCGGTGCTCTACTAACTGAGCTATTCCGGCCCCCCTGCTAGGATAATTACACACAATATTTACTTCAAAAATCAAGGATATCGCAACGTTATCACCTTTAAATCCTTAGTTAAAGCAGTTATGGAGAATGATAATTTGGTGTGGACCCCTAAGCTGAGGAAGCAAATAACTCTTGTAAAAAATGAGCAAATAAAATACATTAAAAAAAACAATCTTTGGTTTAAATCCATCCGCACCAGTTGCCAGGTTTCGCTACCAATCCCCTCAAGCCGAACCCCCTCCCTCCCTTAGGTCCCACTTCTTCCTCCCTGTCACAATGTTTCGGTGGATTACCCCAGGACCGCCCCTCCCATTCTATCCCTTTGCCTCTCATCGGTACTGTCTTTGGCAGTGGTTTCTTTGACATATAAAGACAGAATGAGAGTTATGAAGATCGTCAACAATCATTAGTATTGCGAGCCTTAAATATCGGACAGTAAGAATTGATTCAGGTTCAGGTTCAGGTTTAGGGGCGATGATTATTTCATCTCAGCTTCGCGGCTTTATATGCCCCTTCTTGGTGTGCTCTTTCATTTGTCAGGTCCACAGCGAGCCCAGTTTATATTTTCGACCATCAAAGTCGAACATGATGTCAGTAATTGTTTTATGCTTATCGGTAACATTTTCAAAGGAGTTAGTATTTGGTGCAATTGATATGATCAAGAGTTAAAATTCTACAGGTGTATGATGTCGTAATCACTAACACACAATTTACTTGAAGACGATCGACAAGAGGACATTCTATGAACATGAAGAAACTTCAGCCAAAACTAATTCATCTCCACACTTTTTTTTTCACAAACAGAGTCGTTAATCTTTGGACTGAATTAATTACCAACTTCTCCATCGTTACGGTAGGTACACTAGAGAATGTTGAAAAGCAAACAGACAAATATCAAGGAAATATTTGCTACACAAATTACCTGCCATTAAGGAAGTACACATAATCTTCAATACCCAACTTCGGTCAAACTCGAACTTTCCAATTTGAATAATTACTTTTAGGCAAACTGGCGGCCTATCAATCTCCTCAACACAGACTACAAAATATTAGCTAAAGCCCTATCTAGAAGACTATAAACGCCGTTTAAAATTCCATCATCGCAGATGACCAGTGTGGTTTTCTTAGGGGCAGAAACATAGTCACCATACTGAGAACCACAGATGACATAATTAACTACACTAACAGCGAAAATCTGCCTGGGATACTAGTAGGAATAGATTTCACGAAAGCCTTTGACACTTTATTTAAACATTTCATAATCAACAATCTTAAGCATTTTGGGTTTCGTCCAGACCTTATACAGTGGACCAGTACGCTCTCAGCGCAGGCAAACAGCTGTATAAGTCGTTACGGATGGATGTCAGAATTAGGGAAGGATGTCCACTTTCATCATTGCTATTTGTCCTAGTGGTAGAACTGCTAGCAATTGAAATCCGCAGAAGTGAAATAGCAGGAATATACATACCAGAAACATATACACGGCAACAACGAATCCTCAACTATAATAAAAATTCAACAGTTTGCTAACGACACGACTCTCTTCTTAAAAGATTTTTTTTAAAAAGATCTAGACAGGGCAATTGAGATCTTTGAAAGGTTTACTTCTATATCAGGACTAATAATAAATAAACAGAAAACAGTAGAAATGTGGTTAGGCCAACACAAAAACAATCATGAGCAACCGCACAATCTAAAATGGTAAAAGCAAGTTAAAATCCCTTGGAATCCACTTTAGAAATTATATCAGCGCCCAGCATATCGAAGACAATTGGACACAGAAGATAAATGATGTGCAACGTGTCATCAAACAATGGTCGAGAAGAATCCTAAGCATACACGCAAAATACTCATATCACAGAATCACAGAAATGTATGGCTATAGGCTGATAGCCTTTTGCCCTCATAATCAGCATCCGTTTATGTGCTTTTGGATCACTTTCTCGTGAAAGTCCCAATGGCTTAAGTCAGGCATAGTGTATACTAGTACATTTATCATCATCTTAATAAAGATCCAACTCAGTGGAAAATACCTGGTCTTTAAACTTTTTGTCAATTTGATTTTGAAATGCGTTTACTGATGGCGCGTTGATAGTGTCATCGGAAAGGTTATTCCACAGATTAATGATACGGTTAGTAAAAAAAACTTGCGGAACTGGTTAGTTGCAAAATTAGTTTTGGTTATTTTGAAGTTATGTCCTCGAGTCTTTTCATAGTTAGCCATAGTGAACAAGGAAGAGGTGGTGCAAGGATCATAAATATTGTGCATAATTTTGTATACTTCAATGAGATCACCTCTTAGTCTTCTGAATTCTAGGCTAGGCAACCTAAACAGAGTTAGGCGCTCCTCATAACTAAGATCACGAGTACTCGTTCTAGTTATACACTTTGTAAATCTTCGTTGAACACCTTCAATCATATTTATATGTTTTTTAAGATAGGGGCACCATGCTGAGTTTCCATATTCAATATTGGTCTAACTAGAGCTTTGAACAATGGAATCATAATTTCAGGAGGTTTATTTGTAATAGTCCTCACAAGAAGACCAGCAATTTGATTACCTTTTTTCACAAAGTTATTTATATGAGTCTCAAAGTTCAAATCTGGGTCCATGGTGACACCTAAATCCTTCTCAGCAATAATAATAATAATAATAATAATAATGAATACTTATATAGCGCCTATTCTCGGCTAGAGGCCAAGCTCTAAGCGCTTTACAATCAACACTCGTTCACACAACGGGCTGCCTACCTGGGTAGTGCCGACTGAAGAGCTGCCAGCTGGCGCTTCATTCAGTCGTTTCCCGTGTCATCCATTCAGTATCGTTCAATATCGATCACTCATTTTCCTTACTTCCTTCATTCTTTCCATTTTTCATGCAGGGTGCATGCTATGTGTAACGTGTCATCCATACCAACGGCCAAACTGGCCTACTCTTCCGAAAGTTGGTGATGGATTTTACGTGTGTGCAAGATGTTATGCATGCGTTCACACACGGAACCTCGGTTTCTAGTCTCATTCGAAGGACTGTATGGGAAATGGAGTCAGAACCAATGTTAACTCCGAGGGAAAAATCCCCCTGTACCGAAACGCCTCGGCGGAGGTTCGAACCCGCAACCCCAGGATCACCAAGATTACGAGTCAGGCGCTCTACCAACTGAGCTATTCCAGTACTTTCCAGTGTTCTATTAACCCCATTTTCCAGTATTGTGTACTGATAGTGTGGATTATTCTTTCCGAGGTGCAGAACTTTGCATTTCTTGCTATTAAACTGCAACAGCCAAGTATTTGTCCATTTCACTAGATTGTGTTTACACAATTGTAAATGATCTCTGTCTTATATATTTCGGATGGCAGAGTAAGCCTTGGTGTCGTCTGCAAAGATTTTTTACTTTACAATCTACCTCCTCAGGCATATCATTTATAAAGTATATGAACAAGGTCAGTCCGAGAACACTACCTTGTAGTACTCCACTAGTCAACGTTAACTTTCGACGATTTACTACTGTTTACACTTACAAACTGTGATCTTCCTTTTAAGAAGTCTCTGATCCACGATAGTAGCTTGGCTTTTATACCGTAGCCTCCCAGTTTATTTATCAGTCTTTGGTGTGGAACTGTATCAAATGCTTTCCTCAAGTCTAGGTAGACTGCGTCAACTGGTATTTTCTCATCCAATGTAACTAACCAGTCTTGTAAAGTAACAAGTAGTTGTGTAACACATGAACGCCCCGTGGTAAATCCAAATTGTTCTCTAGATAACAGGTCATGTTTGGTTAAGTGCTGGCAAAAAGCGCCTCGAATAAAACCCTCGAAAACTTTACAGACTACAGATGTTAGGCTGACTGGACGGTAGTTTCCTACTGAGTTCTTGTTTCCTTTCTTAAAAATAGGATGTACTTCTGCTTCTTTCCAATCTTTCGGTATTACACCCTTTTCTTGTGTTCGATCGAATAATGTCTTCAATGGGTAAGCGATGACTTTAGCCAGCTCCTTCAGTACTCTTGGGTGAATCTCGTCAGGTCCTGGGGACTTCGATGGGTTTAAGTTCTTTAATGTTTTTTCCATCTGGTCGGTTGTGATCTCCACTTTTGTTAATTCTGTAACCTCTTTTTTACATGAAAACTCTGGAACGTTTATGTTACTTTCCTCAGTAAAAACACTGGCAAAGAAGCTGTTTAGTACACTTGCTTTTTCAGAATCATTTTGTGTTAAGGTACCTATATATCTTCCTTTAGTAAATTAGCTATCGATTCTTTTGGTATAGCTTTACTCGTAACATAACGGAAAAATCCTTTTGGGTTTTGCTTAGATTCTTTAGCCAGTTTAGCCTCCTTTGCTTTTACATTTTTCCTTGTCTCCCATGTTACTTGGTTTCTAGCTCTTGCATACAGTTTGTAGTTTTCATTTGTGGGGTATTTCTTGTACCTTTTGAAGGCTCTGCGCTTAAGGTGAATTTTATCTAAGAGAGATTGGGGAATGGGGTCTCGTCTTGGTTTGTTGGTTGGTCCTTGTTTAAAAGACTTTTTAGGAATAAATTTATCCATTGACTTAATAAGTACATTATGAATAATCTTCCAAATTTCATCCACTGGTGCTTCATTGGTCAAAAGGTCGTTCCAATTTATCTCTCCTACATGTTTCCTCATGCCTTCGTAATCTCCTTTATCCAGTTGATACTTCACAGAGTAACCAGATGAGTATTCCTTTCTGACTTGAACATCGAAGTAAAGAGCTGAGTGGTGGCTTTTCCCTGGGGGGGGGGGGGGGGGGGGGGGGGGGGGGGGGGGGGGGGGGGGGGGGGGGGGGGGGGGGGGGGGGGGAATGCTCCAGATTGATGACATCCTCATGCGAGTTTGTAAACAATAAGTCTAACACATTAAAATATTCAGCTAAAACATTCATCATTTCTCAGTTTGTCCGTGTCATGCAATCAGTGGGTATTCCGGAAGATGTTCTTAACAAAATTAATCCAATAATATACACTTTCATTTGGAAAAAAGAAATACAACAATAAAAAGGCCTTTGAAAAAGTAAAACGCAAAACACTAGCGCAAAATATTGATAACGGAGGACTAAATATGATCATATGAAAATGATACAGGAAGCACTTTTCTTAACATGGGTCCCGAAACTGATACACGATAAAGCCACCAGCTACTGGAAAGCAGTTCCCATGCTCCTTTTCTCTCGGCTTGGGAGCAACCTGGCCATATTCACATCACGGCTCAATCCAAAGGACTTAAATGGCTTTGCTAAACATAAAGGGGGTTTTTGGCACCAAGTTATTGTTTCTTGGCTGATCCTTCCGTTAATTAAAGAATTCGAACACACACAAGATATCCTCCTAAAAACAACAACAACAACAACAACAAACCACACACACTCTGGAATAATCAAAATACAACGTACAAAAACAGATGCCTTTATAAAAACAAAATGGATTATGAAATGTATAAGCAGAGTAAAGGACATACTGATTGATGATTTCCAACTCCAACAACTGGAAGAACTAACTGGAAGAGTCCCGCAATGTCTTCTTCTTTTTTTTTTTTTTTTTTTTTTGCTGTCCAACCTCTGCGCCACCTCAGAGGCAGTGTACCCACGCCGCTCATTCCGACACCCCGTCCACGGCCACAGCCCCGTCGGCCCCGCCGCAGCCCCGGCACCGGCAATCCACAGGGAGCAGTCAATGTCAAGTCGTCAAGAGGCAACCCACCGGAGGAAACACTGCACTGCTGCCGAGTCACTTCGGTGGTGTTCAGTGGGCCTGTTCTGATCTAACATACGCAGGAAACCACCTATTAGGCCCCCTACTGACGACAATAATTGCTTAGTCGCGGAGCCGGCGTGAGTGAGCTCCCCCTCCAGAGGGCACCACCACGTCCGTCCAACGACAGCCCCCATAGACTCGCCGATACCGGTGACCCCGACGGAACCAAACCAAGGCCACAGATGTGGAGAGGACATCGAAATTGAGGTCACCATGAAAGCAGGGCATGAAGGGCCACAGAATTTGAGACATCTTTTAAAAAATTTTTTTTTATTAATGCTGATCGAAGAGAATGATGATGCTACGGATTTCCATTTCGGTTGAGACTACATGACAGGGCTGTACTCTACGCTTCCTTTCATAATATATCCCGGTGTCAACCAGGCCCGAGAGATACAGGCACCTGCAGTGTTGGTCAGGAAATTTGAGCAACACTCAGAAACGCATCCATGAAGTGGATGAAACTCGACTGTGTGGTCCCAGTCTTCCCAACTGAGTCCGCAGCAAACTCAGCTCTGGGTAGGAGCCGGTCGGGGAAGAAAAACCCACATGACTCTGATGGGATTCGAACCCACGACCTCCCAGCCGGGATTCCGCGACGCTAACCACTTCGCCACGGCGGCTGGTCGAGTCCCGCAATGTCTACTCGAATATGATGCAGTTAGAACAGCCGTCAAGCGTCTCCAAGATCAAAACAAATGTCATGCTGTCACCAATGAAGACGAAGAAGCAGTGATGACTATGACGATAAACGGTCAGCCGCTAAGAACCATGACATGCAAAGACTTCCGTAAAGCACTCATGGAAACATCACAGCCATGTGTGGTCAGCTTCTGGAGGCGAAGATTACACACAGAGCTCAGCGAACATAAACACACACACACACACACACACACACACACACACACACACACACACACACACACACACATTCACGCACGCACGCACGCACGCACGCACGCACGCACGCACGCACGCACGCACGCACGCACGCACGCACACACACACACACACACACACACACACACACACACCTTTTGCCTTTGTTCAAGGAATGAACAAGTGAAATGTCTGATTTCCCTTTAAACAAAAAACCAAACTTTCATTTCATTAGTTGAACTGCTGGTGGTACCATGCGACATTCAGTGGCCACGCCAACCGGAGGCTCTTCATGGGGCCCAACTTTAAAACTTAGATCTAATCAAAAGCCCAGCAGTTAGTGTTATGACGATGAAGAATGAGTTGCATTCCCAGAATCGCTGACAAGCCTCAGACAAGCCCAACAACACGAAGCCCAAGTCAATTACAGTAGAATCCGGTTATAAGAAACTCGGTTATAAGAAAACTCAGCTATAAGAAATCAAATGATTTTCCCTTGCCGAGAGGATTCTCCTTCTTCTTCTTCTTCCTAAAATACTGGTTCACTCAAAAACGAGTAGGTCACCAGCGCGCATGTTAAAAAGTAGAATAAAATAACATAAAACAGTGCGACTCAGACTGTTGGCCCCCGGAGCAAACTTGGCAACAAGGGGTCGCGCTCGATATTCAATAAAATATCTGGGGAAATAAAAATAGAAAACGTCAATATGCAGATCTCAAAACTGTCGAATCAACCTGTTTTTTTGAATGAGATTGCACCTGTGGCAATCTTGATGGCACCCGGCAGTGAGTTCCACAGCCGTACAGAACTGGGATAAAAAGAATGTAAGTGGCTGTCAATATTTGATGCAGGTATGGTATAACATTGACCGCCACTCCTGGTGCTACTTTTATTCAATACTAGTTGTTCCATTGGAATATCAATTACTTTAGCTCTGCCTTTGAAAAAGGTGTTAAGTTTAATAAAAGCTCTTCTCTCTTCTAAGGGTTTCCATTCTAGTTTCCTCATGTTCTTCCTAGTATTCCCCTTTTCTCTGATGTGGTTCCCTGTTACGAACCGTGCTGCTCTCTTCTGAATCTTTTCGAGGTTATCAATGTCCTTTAGATGGTAAGGATCCCAAACTGAGCAACCATATTCCAGTACTGGTCTAACCAGTGTTTTGTAGCAGTCGTCTTTAACCTTTTGGGGGCAGTCATTGATATTCCTGTATAAGAAAGCTAAGATGTTATTTGCTTTCTTACATACTAAATTGTAATGTTCTTTCCATTTGAGACGACTATCTATAATCACGCCTAAATATTTTGCAGCATTAGTTTCTTTAAGAATAGTATTATGGATAGAATAATCTGATCTAATTGGTGAGCGTTTGTTACATATACGCAACACTTGGCACTTTTGGGGATGAAATTCCATTTTCCAAGTTCTTTCCCACTCTTGTAAAGCGTTTAGATCTTCTTGTAGAATGCGTATATCATTCTTGCTTCTGATTGTTCTATATACTAAACTGTCATCTGCAAAAAGCCTTATAGTAGTTCCAGGAGAGAGATTTCTACTTATGTCATTTATATAAATTAAGAAAAACAAGGGCCCCAGAACAGTTCCCTGTGGTACACCTGACAAGACTGGTTTACAATGGGATGACGACCCTTCCACAACAACTTTCTGCGTTCTCCCAACGAGGAATGATCTGGCCCATTTTAGCAAAGAACCGCCAATGCCAATGTGTTCTAATTTAAGCAGCAGGCCCTCATGGTCAACCTTATCAAAGGCTTTAGAAAAATCTAATAAAATTGCATCTATTTGCTGTCTGTTGTTAAGACAGTTACTAAAATCATTGAGAGTTGTTCTTTAACATTACTTAAAATATCTCGGATGTAAGAAACTCGGTTGTAAGAAAACTCGCTGACCCTGGCGAAACTTTTCCTCGGATGTAAGAAAGTCTCGGCTGTCGAAAGATTTTATCGGGTTAGGGTCCGATGTTCCGACGTTCAGTGTCCGATGTATCAATAGTCCGAAGGCCGAAAGTCCGACGTAGCGATAGTCCGAAAAAGTGGTGCATTAGTGCGACGAAGCAATAGTCCGAGAATTTTTTTGTCCGAGGCGTGATAAGTACGACGATTCGATGGTCCGAAAAGTTGATTTACAAAAAATATAAATCCGACGTAGCACAAGTTCGACGTGTCGATAGTCCGAAAGGCACTGGCACACGTAAGCTCGCCTTTTACGGCATGGATTGTCGCCCCAGTACGGATTGTCGCCGGCGACAATCCGTGCCGGAAATAGCATTGTGTCAAATCCACTCTGTTGGGCGACAATTCATGCCTACCTGGCCGGCACGAATTGTCGCCCCCATTGTATATTTTAACAGTTTTGTCTCTCTCTCTCTCTCTCTCTCTCTCTGTCTCTCTCTCTCTGTCTCTCTTTCTATGTCTCTCTGAATGTATGTACGTAAGCGTGTATGTATGCATATATGCATGTATGTATGTATGTATGTATGTATGTATGTATGTATGTATGTGTATGCGTGTGCGTATGTATGCATATATGTATGTATGCAAGCATGCATGTATGCATGTATGTATGTATGTATGTATGTATGTCTGTATGTCTGTATGTCTGTATGTCTGTATGTCTGTATGTATGTATGTATTTATGTATGTATGTATGTATGTATGTATGTGTGTATGTATGTATTTTTGTATGTACGTACGTACGTATGTATGTATGCATGCATGTATGCGCGAAGGTATATATGTAGGTTTGTATTGATGAATGGATGGGTGCGCGGATGGGTTGGTGTGCGTGTGTGTGTGTGGAGGGAGTGTGCCCGTGAGTGTGTGTCGGTACGGGTGTGCATGGGTGTGTTTGTGTGTAAGCAAGTGCTTGTACATGCGTGCGCGAGCTTGCGCGCATCCATGTGTGTGCGTGCACACACACACACGTACGCACGCACGCACGCACACACACACACACACATACACACACACGCACGCACGCATGCGCGTGCGCACAAATGCATATGTACACACACACACACACACAAACACACACATAGAGATGTATATACAAAGGTCATACAATGGTTTAAGAAACTCAATAAACAGAGAAATACAATGTTCATTACATTTGACATAGTAGACTTCTATCCATCCATAGATGAAGAACTACTCAATAAAGCTTTGAAATTTGCCAACAAATACACAAATATAACAGAGTCAGAAATGGAGATTATTTTCCACACCAAGAAAACCTTACTCCATAGCAGAAATGAAACTTGGAATTAAAAAATAAAACGAGCAAAAACTCCACATTTGATGTAACCATGGGATCGTATGATGGCGCCGAAACATGTGAACTAGTCGGACTATTCATGCTATCCAACATCCAAAAACAACTTGGAAAACAGGTCGGTTTTTTCAGAGATGACGGCCTCGCTGCATTAAACAATAATCCAAGGACCATTGAAAACAAGAAAAAAGAATTATGTAAAATCTTTAAAAACCACAACTTAAAAATCACAATAGAAGTAAACAAAAAAGTAGTGAATTATCTAGACATAACATTAGACCTCAATGACCACGTGTACAAACCATACAAAAAACCCAATGACATACCAATCTACGTAAATATCAAAAGCAACCACCCACCATCCATACTAAAAACAATACCCAATGGTATAAACAAGAGACTATCCAACCTGTCATGCAATGAAAACGCATTCAATGATGCAGCAACAGAATATCAAGAAGCATTACAAAAAAGTGGTTACAATTACAAACTAC
>CM031606.1:46801718-46881718 GCA_018398815.1 Conus ventricosus
CTCAATCTCTGTCCGTCCGTCTGTCTGTCTGTCTCTGTCTCTCTCTTTCTAACACTGACGTACACACACTAACAATTACAGAAACGTGCAGAGAAAAAGAGAACCAAAAAAAAAAAAAAAACACAAAAACTCGGATATTAGAAACACTCTAAAAATTTTTTTTTTAGACCTCTCGATTATAAGAAACCTCGGCTGTAAGAAAACTCGGTTACAAGAAACAAAAAAAAGTTCCCCTCAACTATCTTATAACCGGATTCTACTGTACAGCGATATGCTAGCAAATTTCCATGTGACTGCACGGGTTTGCGCTGCGCTACTTTATAGGTCATACGGGTGTTCAGAGAGAGAGAGAGAGAGAGAGAGGCAGAGGGTGACCTGAGCAATTAGCCCACCACTCTCTCCCTCATGCTCTCCCATCCCTCCACCTCCCCTATTCCGCCCCCCCCCCCCCCTTCCTTCTGGCTGGTTCTCCTGCCTCCCTCGTTCCTGTTGCCAATTTTCCACCAGCTGAATATCAGTTCTGGAGTTGCCATGACGGTCATCTCCTTCCGTCACCACCTCCTGCCCTTACCCCTTTCCTCGACTGACCGGTCACCAGGTTTTTGTTACCATCTCCTCAGTCCGGAACCCCACCCCTTCCCACTCTCTCTTCTCAGCCCCTTGGTGTCCTACTTCTTCCTCCCAGTCACTGTATTCTGGTAGGTTACCCCCCCCCCCCCTCGCCCCCCCCCCACACAAATACACACGCGCGCGCACACACACACACACACACACAACATGAAGGACAACATGCAGTGGGAATCTCACATCGACTCCATCACAAAGAAAGCCAGCAAGACCCTAGGCTTCGTCCGGCGCAACCTCAAGATCGGCAACAAGAAACAAAGGAAACTGCGTACAAAGCCCTTGTTCGCCCGCTTTTTGAGTACGCAGCCACCGTCTGGGATCCCTGTACTGCAAACGAGATTGAGGCCTCGAGAAGATCAACGAAGAGCAGCAAGATGGGTCTCCAATCGCCAACACCAAACATGTGTGGACTCCATTCTTGACTCACTTAAGTGGCCTTCCCTGCAACAGCGTCGTAAGAAAGCCCGCTTGAAGATGTTTTACAAGTTCCATTACGGTCTCATCTCCATGAACCCCACATGCCCAAGCCATCTGACAGCAGGCTGAGCTCTAAGACAAACAACGACCTGAGCTACATTCCCACCTGCACGACACGGTACAGGCAGATGACGTTCTTTCCGAGGACCATACCAGAATGGAACAAGTTGCCTCAGGAGGTTGTGACGGCCGAGTCACTGGACTGCTTCAAGTCCAGGCTGGCCTCCATCTCTAGAACCTGAAACAACCCCCCCTTCCCCATCACCCCCAACCCTCCCCCTTACCCGCCTCCTGACTACTATTCTCTAGAACCCCCCTCCCACCCTTCCCAGTCACTTTCCTACTCCTGCTCCCCCCCTCACCTACTACTTATTCACCATCACCCCACCCACCCCTCACACTTTTTCTTCCTCCATATCCTCACAACAGCGCAATCTCCCCAAACTACGACAAAACATCAGCAAAATGATGTTGGTCGTATAAAGGAAGAAGAAGAACCCCACCTCCCATTCTCTTCCTTTCCATCCCTCTGATCATTAGTATAGTCTTTGGCAATGGGGTGGTTTGAGACCGATTGGGCATGGGGAGAGATGGGTGCAATGTGAAAGTTTATGGACCAGGTACAGGTGTGTTAAAAAGGTTGGTGTTGTTACATAAGTGCAATGATTTCAATGCCGTTCACATGGGGAATTTTTCTGACAACTTCCAGTCAAAATGGCTGTACACATCGGACTACAATTATGTACATGTCATCTTCACTGGGTGCCAAAGTAGGTCAGACTTAACCCTCAACGTGTGCACACTCTCCAATGATTTTGTTTCTGTCCCATCTTCTGTGCCAACTCACTGGCCTTGCACCCACTTTGCTCATTCTGCTCCAGCCCCTCCTACCCCTCCCCCCCCCCCTCGTCCACACCACAGCCCGGCCCAGCCCACTACAGCTCGGGTACCAGGAATCCAAAGGGAGCAGTCAATGTCAAGCCCATCAAGAGGCAGCCAACCAGAGGAAACTTTGCACTGCTGCCAAGTCACTTCAGTGGCGTTCAGTGGTTCCTGTTCTGATCCAACATACACAGGACACCACCTACTAAGCCCCCTACTGATGGCAATAATTGCTTTGTCACAGAGCTGGCATGAGTGACCTGTCCCTCTGGAGGGCACCACTACATCCGCCCAATGACAGCCTCCATGAATTTGTTGATACCAGTAACCCGGACGGAATCAAACCAAAGCCATAGATGTGGTGAGGACATCAAAGCTGAGGTCACCATGAGAGCAAGGCATGAAGGGCTACAGAATTTGAGACTTGAAAAAAAGCAACAACATTCAGGTCAAATATTCTCAACAATTTTTTTCTAGCTGTCGCATCTCCTGTGCCACCTCAATGCCATTGCACCCACGCCACTCATTCTGACGCCCCATCCACAGCTGCAGCCCAGCCCAGCCTGCCAGGAGCGCCAACACCGTCAATCGACAGGGAACAATCAATGCCAAGCCATGAGGAGGCAACCCATCAGAGGAGACACTGCACTGCTGCCAAGTCATTTCAGTGGTGTTCAGTGGCGTCTGTTCTGACCCAGCATACGCTAGACACCACTAACTAAACTCCCTACTGATTACAATAATTGCTCAATCGCAGAGCTGGCACGAGTGACCTCTCCCTCTAGAGGGCATCACCAAGTTGATCCAACGACAACTCCCATGAATTTGCTGATACTGGCGATTGCGACAGAATCAAACCAAGACCACAGACATGGAGAGCTAATCGAAACTGACGTTACCATGAGAGCAGGGCATGAAGGGCTACAAAATTTAAGTCTTTTTGTTTTTTTTATACTGATCATGAGGATGACGATGAACATAATGCTACAGACTTCCAATCTGGTCTGAGACTGCATGACAGTGGTGTACTGTACGCTCACGGCCGGAATAGCTCAGTTGGTAGAGCGCCGGACTCGTAATCTTGGTGATCCTTGGGTTGCGGGTTCGAACCTCCGCCGGGGCGTTTCGGTACAGGGGGATTTTTCCCTCGGAGTTAACACTGGTTCTGACTCCATTTCCCATACAGTCTTTCGAATGAGACTATAAACCGAGGTTCCGTGTGTGAACGCACGCATAACATCTTGCACACACGTAAAATCCCATCACCAACTTTCGGAAGAGTAGGCCAGTTTGGCCGTTGGTATGGATGACACGTTACACATAGCATGCACCCTGCGTGAGAAATGGAAAGAATGAAAGAAGTAAGGAAAATGAGTGGTCGATATTGAACGATACTGACTGGATGACATGGGAAACGACTGAATGAAGCGTCAGCTGGCAGCTCTTCAGTCGGCACTACCCAGGTAGGCAGCCCGTTGTGTAAACAAGTGTTGATTGTAAAGCGCTTAGAGCTTGGTCTCTAGCCGAGAATAGGCGCTATATAAGTATTCATTATTATTATTATTATTATAATATATCCTGGTGTCAACCAGGCCTGAGAGATACAGACACCTGCAGTGTTGGTCAGAAAAACTGGGCAACACTCTCAGAGATGCATCCATTATTTGGTAGAAACACAGCTCTGTGGTCCCAGTCTTCCCAACTGAGCCCGTAGTAAACTCAACTCTGGGTAGGAGCCCGCTGGGGCAGAAAAATCCCACATATAAATGGCTTTGATGGGAATCAAACCCATGACCTGCAAGCCAGAAGTCCGTGTGGCTAACCACTTTGTCACGGCGGCTGGTCTCTAAATAGCAGTTACCACAATAGCCTTAATCATTAACTGCATCTCTGGGCAACCGTGGATGACATTGATGCTAACGCAGAGCCCCTTAAACCAGCCAGCAGGCTGCAATACTATGCTATAGGCTAGCGTTTAGTTTGTCCAGGGTTTAGCCCTTGCGCTTAATGCACGCACTGTGATGCGTATATGCACACACTGTGATGCGTCAGTCACTTTGTACGAGTGGCAACAGCAACGAAGAGAGAGAAAAATGGCTTGAAGTTAAAACGGGATAGAGGGGGTGTTGGGGGAGGAGGCTGTGCTAGGGATGGGAGACAGGACACAGAACTAGGGGGATGCAGCGACGGGGAAGGGGGTTATGGAACAGGTCAAGTTGTGATAGAATGCTTTTGCCAAATATTCTTCATCTTAAATAGTGGCGACTCCGAGTTACAGCCTAATGAGAGTTTAAAACGACCCCTTTTTTTTTTTCAAAAGCATACATCAATCAAGATTTGATGCAAGGTCTGGGTCCGGATTCCTTAGTATATTTTTTTTCATAACCTTATGACTTCATATTGCAGCATTCTTTAGCTGTTACGCTGAAAAAAAAAAAAATTGCCTCGTATTTCAATGACCTATGAAAGAAATGTCAGGACATGTTTTGACGAGGTAATAGGGTGTATATACTCGATTTCTTCTGCCATCATGTCCCTTACTCATGCTCATGGGGCTTTCTCACCGACATGTTCTGGGCTACAAGAGGCAGGAGGTGGGAATTGGGAAGGGGATGCAGTCTAAGCACTAGATCAGCCAGAGGAATTGTAAGCCGACAATGAACAGCTGGAGTTCTGGGCGACTTCTTCTTCTTCTTTCTTCTGGAGTTTGATGTTGTCTCCATCAGACAGGGAGTCTTCTGCTGCCCTCCTGGCTTCTGACCGTTCATCTTCAATATTCCAGTAGGCCTATGGCTTGTAATTCTGTCTGGCGCCTCTTAGTATGGTTTCATAGGCTGGGAAGGCTCATTGCTAGCACACCGGATTTGCTGTCAGAGTTCTGAGTGGTTTGTGTCGCTGGCCCCCAACATTTAAAAGAGAGAGAGAGAGAGAGAGAGAGAGAGAGAGAGAGAGAGTACTGCCATTTTCGTTGCCTTTAATGTGCTGTCATTCTGGTGGCAGCGGTGCATTGTTTCAGAAACTGATGTCTCTTTCCCACACTCTCATGGGTTAGCACTTCAATCCTATCTGTCATAACCTATTCCATGATGAACGGTCGATCGGCTGTCCCATAGAGGGTTAACTGTACCTGGCAATTGTGAAAAGACAGCTGCGTGTCTTTGGCTGGTTGGTTAAACTGCAGCTGTGGTAGAGCTTTTACATTAACAATGAAACTGCAGGGGTGGGTGTTATGGATCTTGAGTCCATGTCCATCCTAAGATGTACCTGATGATGTCATGTATAAGACCCCCCAAGAGAAAGGGAAGGTTCCCGTCTAACACGGACAAAGACTTGGTGCTTGAGGCCAGTGCTGACAGTGAGGTAAGGTAAGGTAATGTTGCTTATAGCCCAGCCAACTGCAAAGGGCCACATCAGGGCTGTCACCACGTTAAAATCAACTCACAAGTCATCTTAAAAAACAAACAAAAAAAAACACTTTCACACATCTCTTTAAATTACATCTTCTACAAACGCACCAGAAACGTCATTAAAATCTTTCTTCCGTAAAATCTTAAATCAGATGAAAAATGTTAATCTCTCTCAAAAACTCAAAGATCACGTCAGGTGGGACATCTCTGAACAGGGTGTTTATGGACTCAGCTGTAAAGTGCTGACAGAGAAATCTCCCCCATCCTTAGTTGGCTCATAGTAGAATAAACCCTGAGAATCTTTCCAGTTGTATTCCACAGGAGTTTGCATTGTATGTCAGTTATATAGAGTAATGTTAGTCACCCACAAACATGACAGAATTGTCGACGAGGATGCGTGTTGTAATGATTGGACTCATCTCCCTGTGACAAGAAATAACGCAAGTGCAATAGGCTAGGATGAAACTATATCCAGAGACACTCACAAGAAATGAAAAGTTCCTGAAGCACCGCTGATATTTCTGTTACCGGAAAACAGTTCCTGATCTGTGACTTTGATGTGAATTGCAGTTATTCAGTATCATAAAAATATTTCTTTTATCGTGAAATCTTGGACTGGGACTTCACAACAATCGGGTCAGATCAAACCATTGTTTTTCTTTTGCTCTTTGCGTGGACAACCTATTTGTTTCAAATTAGCTGCACTAGAATTATCCCATAAGGTGGACGCATAATTGATAAGAGAGAGAATGTGTGCGTGAAAGAATAATTTCTTTTGAATGTATATTTTCCAAGATCAGTAATGTGGTCACACCATTATAAGTCAGTCAGAAATAACCCTTAATACACCAAGATGTTACCACCTCGATCGTTTGGTCTTTGACATATAATGCTGTAAATGGCAACTCATTTCCTGCCCCTTTTTTGACGTGTGGTCACAGTCATGCATTTACTGTGATTTAGTTTCATCTTCATTGCAAGCCATGTGGTTCATTTCTGTCTATGTAATTAGTCTATTGATATTGCTCTGATGGTTATTTACCAAAGTGGTAGGATTAGCACTATTGATTGTAGTGAAGTGTTGTCAGTAAACATTTAACAACCACACTTAATGTATAAAGGCAAGTCATTCATGTAGACAGAAAATAAGAGGGGTCCAAACACAGATCCATGAGGAACACCAAATTTCAAAGGAAGTAACTCAGACCTGTTGGAACTAGTTTCAACAAGTTGCTGGTGATCGGTAAGAAAAGAGCTAATAAATTCTATAGCCATACTTGATAGCTTGTAACATGAAAGCTTTTTCATAAGACACAAATAGCTGAAACGTCAAAAGCTTTAGCAAAATCAACAAATAGAACTCCAGTAAATTCATTGCTGTTTACATTAGATAGATATTCATCTACAAGCTGTATAAGAGATGAATGGCAAGAGTGATTTTGTCGAAAACCTGATTAATGTTCATGAATTAGATCAAAATATTTCAGCTGAGAATATAAATGTATTTGAACATGTCCTTCAGGTGGTTTTGACAAAAGGGAAAGAATTGAGATGGATCTATATTTAGAGGGATTTGCAGGATCTTCACTCTTGAGCAAAGGCATTACTTTGGCCTGCTTAACTTTTATGGGGAAATATTCTTTTTCAATGCACAGGTTATAGGCATAGGTGAGTGTATCAGCGATAACCGTTGAAGAGATTCTCAGTATCTTTCCATCGATTCCATCCAAGTCGCTGGTTCCTGATCGTTTTAAACTCAGTAACCAGTTAAATGCTTCATTTTTTGTAATTGATGGTATGGTGAAAACCAAAGTGATATTTTTCGAATGACAATATTGTTATAACTATTGTGAATTGTTTTCATTAGTTTTATCATTTATTATCATGTCACTAGCAACATTTGCAAAATGAAAGTTTAAATCTTCTGGTGATATTTCCTTTATTTGATTTTGAGAAGAGTTTAATTTACTATTGGTTAAAAGATTAATAGCCTTCCAAATCACTTTTGAATTCAGTGAAGATAATAAATCTTGAAAATGTTTTTTGTTTGCTTTTCATTTCATAGAATTTATTTTGTTGTTGTTTTGTTTTCCGAATTGTTCTTTGTCTTTTGATTTGAGAAAATGGTCTCTTTTTATATCTTTCATTGTCTATTTCCTTAGTCAACTAAGGTGGTTTAATTACATATTTGATTCTTTTTCTAACAAAAGGAGCATGTCTATTATATACTGAATAAGACATACTAATCAGAAGTTAACAGCATCATTGGGGTTTCTTACCTGGTAAATATAATCTAAACCTCAGTGAAGTAAATCAGAAAGGAAAGCATTTCAGTTATTTTTCTATCAAAATGTGTAAAGCGTCTATAAAAGCTTTCCTCATGTCCCAACTTGAAGATTTTGACACATTTCTTCCTCCATGTCAAACAAACAGACAAATGGTCACTGCACCCGGTTTGTACAGAACACATTTCCACTATGTTAGTTTTTGTATTGACGTAAATAAATTAAATGATCAATCAGAGTTTCAGTGTGTTCAGTAATCTGTGTCGGTTGATCCATTATTATTTATTCTAATCCATACAAAGCATAAGTGCGACTCCATTTTGTTCCAGGTAATCATCCAAATGAAGTTTTCTTCGGACTCAAAAATTACAGCATCCAACATTACACTAAACTTATCAGTTGGTGGTTTCAGCTGGGTTTTTATATAGAAATCCTACCAAGATTGGTCTAAAATGCCTAAGACTAGTTTCTGCCCAGATGGATTCAATGTCATATTTTTCTAAATGGGACAATCATCTGAAATTTACTGAATTTGAACAGTATAAAAGTAAACTGGTTGATTTATGTGTAACTGGATCAAGTCGGTTTATATAATATTTGGCACGAACATATTGGAATCTGGAATCAAATCTGTTAATTAAGATTCAACAATATAAAAGACATGAAAGTTATTGCCATTATTATGTAGAATTGTTGTGTGTGTGTGTGTGTGTGTGTGTGTGTGTGTGAGAGAGAGAGAGAGAGAGAGAGAGAGAGAGAGAGAGAGAGAGAGAGAGAGAGAGAGAGAGAGCATGCATGCACACACAACCTGAGATATCACATCACGCTCAGTGATGGCGATTTGGTTGCTCTCGGTGCTAACTTAGAGCACACACACACACACACACACACACACACACACATACATACACACATTTGGTCACAAACGCAGAGACATGTTCACAAACTCAGAAGGCCTTGTTTCACATTTTCTTTCAACTGTAAACAAATAAACCCAAAGATACTTCAATTTTTATATATCTTTTTTTTTTTCAGGTCTGTACAGAAGCACAACCTGAGATATCGCACCATGCTCAGTGACGGCGATTCGGTTGCCTTTGGTGCCGTTTTAGAGGACAAGCCTTATGGACCAAACCAGCTGATCACCAAATTGAAGTGTGTGAATCATGTTCACAAACATATGGGCACACCACTTCCGAAGGCAATGCAAGAACAGTGAACAAATGAAGGACTAGAAATAAAACAAAAAGACAGTTGTAAAGAACAAGTAGATGACCACCTTCCCAAAGACAATAAAGCATATATTCTTGACTTTTCAGGCCAACAAACACAATACCCAGTTATCAAAGAAGATAAGAAACAACTCAAGGGTAGCATCACTGAAAAGGAAGCAACAGATGCACCAAAAGAAATGAAATATGGCTCTGCACCAGGTAGCCTAATAGAATTCTACAAAATGCTTTGGTCAAAACTTAAAAGGAGCTTACAGCATTCATTTTTTACTCCTATAACATTGGTTTTTTATCAAAAACTCCACGCAAGCACCTCACAAACTGGAGACCAATAACTCTATACTCAATACAGAGCATAAGCTTCCAGCCAAAACAATAGCTAGAAGACTAAACCTTGTTATCTTTGACATTGTAGATGAAGGTCAGTGTGGCTTCATCAAAGGAAGAAACACTGCTACTATCATTAGAACAACAGATATGATCAACTACTTGAACGCCAAAAATTATCCAGGTCAACTTTTAGCAATTGCTTTTTTCTTACACTTGTCATACAATCTCAAAGAAACCAATACCTTATATCTCCTTCCCACCCCCTCTGCTGCCTTCTCTTTCATGCCTTCTTCATCTCCTAGTTTGTTCCAGACCCTGCCCCTTCTTCCCTCTCCCTTTTCCGTACTTATATCATCCCTACCCTGCTGGGCCCTGACCCCCACCTCCACTCCCCTGGGCATCTTTTGGCTTTTTGATGTAAATAGTGTCATAGAAATATTTCTGTTGCTTACTCCAAATACCTTTGATGCAACATAACATTTTCCACCCACTCTACTTTGTCAACAGAGCCAGCCAGTGATACTGGCCAAATATCCAAACTTGACAAATCAACAGATTCTCATTGTTTCAGTTGAGAGGTTATGGCATATAGATTTCAAAATCCTCCTTCTTTATTCCCTGGGCACATAAGTTGTCCACTACTATTGTGACGACACACTGAACAAAGGGCGGTCTGTATTTAATATGCTGTGAGTACTGAAGTTGAAATCAGTTCACTTGATATTTAGTTTTTTGCTGTGAATAAGACATGTTCAAGTAGACTAAAAGGATGTTTGTATCTTATATTCATTTTACGAGAGGGTTCATTAATCCAGCCTAATATTTTTTCCACAGAGGCAAGGTCTGTCCTAGTGTAGTTTTCATTTGAGATTCGCTGTGTTTTAACAGAAAGAACTGCTCTACAGTTTAGATTTGGATTCTGTATGTAATAGCTACAAAAAAAAAACAAAGAATTCTTAACACACTAATCACAATGTCATCTTGCAAATAAAAGATACAAAATCTCTGACCTAATGTTTTGTCACTATCACTATTATGAGGTGTGCAAGTCTAGAATAGCTGTTGGAAGAAACGCTTATTACAAATCAAAATAAGCGCAAATTATATTGATCAATGAATGAGTTAAGATCATGATAGATCCTTTGACATAGATTTCCAAGAGTTGAGAGTGGACATGTTACACACCTCTCTTAGAAAACTACTCTGTACTCACTGATGATACACAGTGAACATCAACACTCAAAGAAAAGACAAACCATATGACCAAGGCCTTCAACGCAGCAATATTAAAAGCAGCTGCAGAAACCATCCCAAGAGGGGCTAAAAAGAACTACCTGCCGTACTGGGCTGAAGAACTCCAGCAGCTGGAAGATCAAGTAAATGCAGAGAGAGAAAAAGTAAAGAAAGAACCAACAACAGAAAACAACATAAACCTTAAAGAAAAAACAGCTTCAAATACAAAAGCATTCATTTAGGCTGCAAGAAACAACTGGAAAAGAAAAACAGAAAATCTCGACATGGAAAAAGATGGAAGAAAACAATGGAATCTTGCAAGAGCCATGAACAATGAAAAACCAACGGCAGCACCCATTGTTCTAGAAAAGAATGAAGAAATTCTGACTGGTAGACCTCTTTCTTAACAACTTTGAAAAGATCAGCAACATCAACATCTCTAAAAGCAGAGAAAAGGATATGGACATAGAAGAAGCAGTAATGAAGAAACCCTGGGGTCATTCTCTTAGCTGGATTTTAAAAATCTTTTTCTTATTTTGTTTTTGGATAGTCATTTTTGAAGTAAATGGTTTCACAAACAGGTTATGCTGAAACCAAACATGAGGATGGGTTGCAATCCCCCATATGCCATTCATGTACACAGAATAAATCATGGAGCAGCAAAAACAAACAAACGCCCCCCCCCCAAAAAAAAAAAAAGAAAACAAACAAAAAAAAACCCAGCTTATAATTCTGTGGATTCTTCATGAGGATTCATCATAGCGATGTACTGTGCCATGCTTGTCAGATTTGTGTTTAGCTGCTAGTGGGAAGTACTGAAACCGCTTCCTGAGACTTCTAGCTCCATCGCGGGCATAGTGATCTGGATCTGCCTCGACATGCTGGCGAGCCGCTGGAATGGAAACAAAAATCAATACCACATATTAAATGTGCATGTAAGCCAAGTACTTACATTTTAAAGTGAAAAACCTGATTTGTCATTTTTACAATTTTTAACAATCTTGACAATTTTTTCCATTTTTTCCCCCACATCTTTCTCAATCTCTCAATACCTGGCTTCATTTGTACCCACGTGTGTCCAAATGAAAATACAGTAGTACCGCCCCTTCTCCCCACTTTTCCGACCTAAAACATTTCACTTAAAAAACACTCTCAAAGGGGATGGGATCTTAAATGGAAAGTGGGGAACTGGCAGACTATCACACACTCGGATGCAGTAAAGTGACTGTGTCCCAATTAGATACAGTTAGCTTTCTTATGCTGCAAAGCAGTCCCAAACATCAGTTGTGTCAATACACTGGCACTTGTGAAACTTTGCGTATGGTGATCCCTGGATTTGCCACATTCTTTTTTGCAACAACAACAAAAAAAATTAACTTTTCTCTTCAATGATGTTTTAGAACTGGATCTGTTCCATTTAGATGGATTTTGCAATTGAAATTGCTGTCTAACCTTCATCACTTCTCTTTACATCCTCTACCCTCTCGACGTTAGAATTTTCTGTACACCAAATTTCCCTGATATTTTGAACATACTATTAGCTGTGAACCAGTAAGTTGTCTGATCATGAACAATTTCTAAAAGGGAGATAACTAAAACTGCAATTGAGATGAATAATTGTCTGTCCACATTTTAATTGTATGGTGGTGAATGTAGGTGAATGTGAAGTCACAGGTTCTGTATGGGAAAGGGTCGTTGATGAGCAGACATATACAGAATACAACTGATCAGTCATGGAAAAACTGAATGGGAATGGGGAAGGGTTACCGATCAGGGGAATTGCTTGATCAGCATACGACTGTATACAGTTTATTTGCTTCTCTCCCCCAATTTTTCTACTTTGTATATTATAAACAAACAAAAAACAAACAAAAAAACCCTCACCTGAATGGGGTCTGGTTGAGTGAATCCTTTTGGCTGGTGTGGGATAGGAGAGATCGGGGGCGACACACTGGGAACTATGCCTTCCTGCAACATAGTCATGCTGAATGTCTGCTTTTGAAATCATCAAGAACACAACAAAATCACAAAATAGTCATATATATATAAATGAAGGAAAACCTGAACACAAATAATTGCTGGATTTGCATAAGCTACACTGACTACATTTTAATACATTACAGTTTTGTTTAAAAACAATTGTTACAAGAAAGCTTTTGATGCCCCTGCACCTCTCCTTGTTGTTATTTTACTCTTAGCCAGTGGCATATAAATACAATATTGCTCTATTTTCACTCTCTGTAGTACTGGCATTCCACCAAACTATATACCACTACTACTAGGTAATCATGTTGAATGGACTTTCAATCAAAACAGATTGCAAACGGTGTCATAGTATTAATCTGTATTTTGGATAACTGCTTCTAAAACTTAACTTTTATCCCCTTAAAAAATGTATAAACTATTCAGATACCTGGGCCCTCTGCACCCCTCCTTGCTTTAAATTTACCCCAAGAATGACATATATGTCTATGCCTTAGGTGCAGCTTAGAATTGCTCATTCTCATTACCCGTAATACTAGCATTTAAGCCATCTTCATACTACTAATACTACATGTCACTGACTCTTTTAGTGTGCTTGTTGTAACCAATGCACCAGCACACTGACTCTTTTTAGTGTGCTTGTTGTAACCAGTGCACCAGCACACTGACTCTTTTTTTAAATTTAAATTTTTTTTTTTTAGTGTGCTTGTTGTAACCAGTGGACCAGCACACTGACTCTTCTCTTTTTATAGTGTGCTTGTTGTAACCAGTGCACCAGCACACCGACTCTTTTTTTTTTATAGTGTGCTTGTTGTAACCAGTGCACCAGTACACTGACTCTTTTTAGTGTGCTTGTTGTAACCAGTGCACCAGCACACTGACTCTTTTTTTAGTGTGCTTGTTGTAACCAGTGCACCAGCACACTGACTCTTTTTAGTGTGCTTGTTGTAACCAGTGTACCAGCACACTGACTCTTTTTAGTGTGCTTGTTGTAACCAGTGCACCAGCACACTGACTCTTTTTAGTGTGCTTGTTGTAACCAGTGTACCAGCACACTGACTCTTTTTAGTGTGCTTGTTGTAACCAGTGTACCAGCACACTGACTCTTTTTAGTGTGCTTGTTGTAACCAGTGCATCAGCACACTGACTCTTTTTTTTTTTTTTTATAGTGTGCTTGTTGTCACCAGTGCACCAACTCTTTTAGTGTGCTTGTTGTAACCAATGCACCAGCTCACAGACTCAATCTTTTAATGGTTAATTCAGCATGCCTGAAACACTGCTTTAGCTCCTTAAAACTTAATTTCAAATTGAGAGAACATAAATACTGGTTCAAAAATGCCAACCATGGTCAAAAAGACTTTGGCTGTAGGACAGAATAAGCTGGAAAGGAGTCTAGGAAAGGCCTCGGCACATGATGATGGCAGCCTATACTCCAATAGGGGTGACTGATCATGTCTTTTTCTTTTCCATGTAAGCAGGCACTCCTGTGGACACTCGCTGTATAGACAGGCATGGATTAATCCCATCTACCCAACAACGGGAGCGGAATTTTGTGTGTATGACTGTTTTTTTCATCCCGTCATCAAGGCATATCATGTCTTAAAAGTGGGAAAGTTTATGGCTCTTTGATTCATTAGAGTCTGTATATGTGTAAGATATATGTGCATGCAATCATGTCTGCATGAGTGTGTGCATGGACTGTGTATGTCTCAGCCTTGATATGGTTCTTTGCAAATTCTAAAAGGAATTAATCTTTCCTCTACACCGTGGGTCTGAGCAGACCCACAGTCATGATTTTTTCACTTGATATCTGAGTAAATTTTCAAGCAAACCCCATGAAATTTTATGACTTTGTCAATACAGCATAGCCCAACATCTGTACCAAAATTTGTTTGTTTTTGTCTGAAAAGAAAGGAGTAAACAAAAAACAAACTTCCCAGTGTCGTGGGTCTGAGCAGACCCATACTTTCAAAGCAGAAACCTTGAGCACTGTATGTCATGGGTCTGAGAGACCCATGCGATCTAAAGACACAGAATCTGAACCTCCTGGTAGCATTCCATTTCCAGCGAAGCGCTGGCCATTTGGCATCACTTTTATAAACATGCGACTGCTACGCATACACATGTGGGAGTACTACAGTGGAATCGCCATCTCCATGTGTCTCTGGGACTGCAAGTTCTATGACATTGTGCGTTTGGCTGCAGATGCTTGTATGTTGATGATGATTATTTTCTTGTTACGATGGTGGTGGGAGTGGGGGTTGGGCGTGGGGTGGGATAGACATGAGGGTGGGGTTTTGGGTGGTGAATGAGAGAGGGGGTGCAAGGACCGGAATTTGTGGTGATTGTGTTAGTATGATTGGTTGTGGTGCATATCTTGGTTGTAGATTCTGTTTGTTCTTGTTTGTTATATGATTTGATATCTGTTACTATTATTGTAAACGCCTAGGGCATTTTTTTAACTGGGGGTATGACATATTCTCAATGATAATAATAATGAAAATAATCATAGTGTTTGTTGATACCCTCATTGAATTATCACCATCGTGTGTGTGTGTGTGTGCGTGTGCACACATACACATGTGTGTGTGCGCAAGCGTATGCGACTGCACTTGCGTATGTGTATGTGCATGCAGTCCATGTTCGGAGGCATCTGCATGCGCGTGAGTGCGTGCGTGCCCGCATGTGTCTGAATGTGTGTGTGATTTCTCAGCTTACTGAACAAATTCAGTCTCTAATGATGCAATTACTACATCCATAAATAAACCAGTGTTGACAGAAAATGTACTTGTGAGTGTGTTTTTACCGTTACAGACTGAACAGACTTTACACTCTGTGTGCAAGACATACTGATAGAGTGTACCATGTAAATTCCTCAATGGAAGCTCTCGTTATTGAAAATTAGGTGGAATCTACTTTTAGCATACAAAAGAAGCATCAATTCAGATACCTGTACATGGTCATTCCTAATCACATGCTCCCTCTCTTATGTGCTCATATTTTTTAGGTCCATCACAAGCACACCTTCTCATACATAACTGTGCATACTTGCATGCAAGATGCGCGTTCATACACACACGAAAATACCTACATGATGCACACACACACGCATGCACTCGCATATACACAGCAACACATGTCCACTCATTTGTGTACACACACACACACGCCAATGCATTTTCATTTTGAGTATCACAACTGGTTGACTACCACAGCGTGCGAGTAGCGTGATGTTCAAAAGCCAGATGTGTGCCCAAGTGAATGCGTGCTGCCGTGCGTGTACGCATGGTCACTGTATGGATGGGATATTCACCTGATCAAGTATTTTGAAACAAACAAATTCAATCTCTTGCATGATAACTTGTTACATTTATTTGTCATAAACACAACAAATATATAAAGAATACTATTCCATGCCGCGCCATAAAATGTATGAGTTTTAAAAAACTGCATGCACAACCATGACCAATGGCAATGTTTTGTTCATAAAAAAGCATGGTCCATGCAGACCCATGACGTACGGCAAGGCTTTGTTCCTTCACTAAAAGCATGGGTCCATGGAGAACCATGACGTACAACGCGCAAACTTTTAGGCGACGTACGGGAAAGTTTAAGGTGAATCCGCCAGATTACAGGGACAAACAAATACAAGTCAAAACACGGCACATTTTGACCTCCTAGGTCTTCTTCAGGCAAGACAAACAACATTCAGGATCCACGAAAACGAAGAATGGGGCAATCACTTTTCTAAAAAAATTGGCGCATGATGGGCGTTGAATGAAAATGCCCATCTTGTGCCAATTTTCAGAAGATAAGTGATTGCTCATTCTCGTTTTCATTGTCCTGAATATTGTTTGTCTTGCCTGAAGAAGACCTAAGAGGTCAAAACATGTCATTAGAAAAGTAGTTAGAGACTCGGAATCAAAACTTACTTGGAGAATATTTCGACAGGGTCGCCCTGTCTTCATCAGCTCACTGTTGCTGTTGTAGCAGCGAGGCCTGGTGGGATGACTGTTGTGTGGGGTGAACGGTTGTCAGGATCTGATTGTAGATAGGGGGAAGTTCAAAGCCTTGATCTCTGTTCAGGCTGGGGCGTCTGGTCTTGATTTCGATGGCTTCTTTAACTTTTCTTTTTGTGAGAAAGGGCTCTGTAGATAAGATCTTGGTTTCTTGGGGGCTGAAACTGTGGCCTGTGGCTTGTAGGTGTTCGCGTATGGCAGAAGTAGATTGGTTTTGGTGTTCCTGTAGATGGGTGGTGAGTGGTCTTGCTGTCTTGCCAATGTAGGTATGGGCACAGTCTTGACACCCTACCTGGTACACTACACCACACTGCTTGAGGGGGTCCGTTTTGTCTTTAACATGAGTCAGTTGCTGGCATAGGGAGTTGGTGGGTTTGTGGAACACTTTGCATCCATGTTGTTGGAAGGTCCTGGCTAGACGCTCTGAGACTCCTTTGATGTAAGGGATCCCCACTTTCATACTGTCCGTATCTGTAGAAGAAGGGTAGGGAACTCGAGGGTTGTCCCACATCCATGCAGGGTATCCATTAGCGGAAAGGGCAGTCTTGATGTGTTCTTCTTTCAACTCTTCCTCCTTTGTGGAACACAGTACAGAGGCTCTGTGCATGAGGGTGTTGACAACAGATCTCTTGTGCAGGAGGGGGTGGTTAGAGTGAAAGTTCAGATATTGGTCAGTGTGGGTGGGTTTCCTATAGATGCTGGTCTCCACCCTGTCATCATGGGTTCGGGTGATGACAGTGTCCAGGAACGGGATCTTCCCTTCTGCTTCAGTTTCCTAGGTGAACTGGATACTGTCATCCATGGAATTCAGGTGAGTGGTGAAGCTGTCAACCTCTGTCTCCTGTATGCGGGTCATGGTGTCATCCACATAGCGGTACCACATGCTGGGAGGGTTGGCAGCGGTCTCAAGGGCTATTTTCTCAAAATGTTCCATGTACAAGTTGGCTACCACTGGAGATACTGGCGAACCCACGGCAGCTCCTTTTTTCTGCTGGTAGAACTCATGGTTGAACGAAAAGTAGGTGCTAGTGAGGCACAGTTCCAACAGTTCTAGCACCTGTTCTGTAGTGAGTTCACACTGGTGACGAAAGTGGTAGTCACTCCTCAATGTTCTCCCGAATGACTTGGAGAGCCTTGGGTACAGGGATGCTTGTGAATAGTGCACATACATCATAGGAGACAAGTTTCTCCCCTGGAGCCAGTTGCTGGTTTTCCATCTTCTGTACAAAATCTGTGCTGTTGACTATGTGGTGCTTGGTCTGCCCGACTGAAGGTCCCAATACTTGTGTCAGGAATTTGGAGGCATTGTACATGACACTGCCACAGCTGGACACAATGGGGCGGAAGGGGGAGGGGGCCTTCATGTGTATCTTGGGTAAACCATACAGCTTAGGCGTGGATTCTGAAGTGGGGAAAAGTCGTTGGTAAAGACTAGGGGAGATGGAATCTTCTTTGTCATGTTTTGTCCTGCAATTTGTTTGCTCTTGTTCTCTGGCGGATTAACTTTTAATTCCTTTTAAAATTTGTTTCAATTTCCGCCTGCAGTCCATGGTCCTTTGCAGTTGGCTGGTGTATAAACATCAACTGAAAGTGCACAAGGAGGTGCATGCTACATGCTGCTGCAAGTTGAAGACTCGAGTTCACCAGATAAAGGAAAACAGCATCATTTACATCAAATCTAGCAATCACTAGAGCGCAACTCACCTGAACTACAGGAGGCTTGTTCCTATGAGGGAGCTGTGTTTTATCCCCCTCTCCTCCTCCTTTATGTACCTCTGTAAGATGATTCATCTGCCTTTCCTGCTGTACCAGAAGTGACTGCAATCGCTGCTCAGCCTCGGCATGCTTACGATTGAGCTCAGCAATCTGTGTGTCCAATGCTTGGCTCTTCTTGTAATTGGTGCTGCTTGCACTGGCAGACAGCCCTGTTGGGACAGTGCCAGCCGCTCCTTCACTGGACACTGAAGCGATGAAGTGCGAGGGGCCTTGGGACTGGGACTGTGGAGACACACAAATGAAATGGCAATGAACTTCAAACAAAAGTTAAAAGACAAAAGATAAAGGGTTTATATGGAAGGAAATAAGATTTGTTTTCCTATCCATGGGGGCACTTTAGACGGAAACACCTAAAACATCCACTCCAGGGCTGCCTCCCCCCTTCCGCCACTTTCAGGGACATACATTTTCAAAACCAGGGACACAGACTGTTTCCAGGGACACATTGCAGCGGTAGACATATCACAACCACATCAACATTAAAGTGAAAGCTTACCTTTTATTTACACTATGTACAACTTCTACCATGGCTTTTGGTTAATTCAGGTCCTGCATGCAGGCTGAAGAGAACGGTAATAGGCACTCTTCAAATCCTGCAGCTGTATAGTGTCTCCATAGTGTCTGGATCAACAGTCCTCACAATCAGTGGAAAAAGTTTCTGTCCTCCTTTGTCATTGCTTCCATCTGTTGAAATTGTGAAAGGCTGTTTTTTCATTCTATCCCGAGAGTAAGGGTAACTTGGGCAGCATTTTCTTTCAAAATCGCCGTGCCTTTGCTTCTAGCGCACTGAAATTTCTTTGCGATGTCCGAGTCAGGAAACATCATTTAACTCCTTTGTTTAACTTGTCCAACGCGGCCATCGGCAAATTCAGTTCAGCTGCAAGGTCAACCATCAACGTTTCAGCTCTTATGACGTCAAAAGTTTCCTGACTGGTTGACGTCTGAGCACGTTGAAAGAATCCCTAATGTTGCAAGATTTCTCGCTCTCACGGATTTTTGTGTTCTTCTTGTGCTTCTCAGTAGCGACGTGACGGGTTATTTCGTCCCTACCTCCAGATCCGATGGAGAACTCCCCGCACAAATTTCATACGACTCGTATGTCTCGATCTTGCCACGCTTGATGAACGGCCAGGTTTCCGTATATTTCGACAGGAACGTCTGCTGACGTTTCTTCTTCTTGACAGTAGCCCCATTGTCGAGATCGCCATCGGCATTTTTTCGTTTTCCCTGTTTCGCGTCCATTTTTCTCGCTTTCAAACTCGGGAAGACGGTGTGTATGCGCATGCGCACTGATCAGTTCGGCAATGTTCGGGTCTTTTCGACGGATTTGGTCGGGATGGCCACGACCAAAGTCGGTCAGTCGGTGATCGGCTAATGAACTCGACTTCGTTTTTTTTTTTGTTTTTTTTTTCTCCCGGATTTTTTTTCGCGGGACATCGAATAAAAAAGTGGATTCCAGGGACAGGCTGCATGATTTTATTATTTCGGGGGACAAATACGGATACTCCGGGACGGTAGGCAGGTCTGCCACTCCAACCGCGTCTCTCTCTCTCAGAGAATAGAATTAAAAAAGTATTCCATAAAATGAAAAAAAGGTATATGACAAATACATACGAGACCCAGAAGCATAAAAAGACAAAATGAAGGGATCTTAAACACTGGGAGGATCTGCCGTTCTAGCAAGAGGGTGTCAAACTGTAGGAACTACTGGGTCAAGAAAGTGAAGAGAGGCTACAGAAAATCAAATTCTTGTAGTCCATTCTGTCTAAGGCCTGTCATGAAGTCAGGCACAAAGCAGTTGATCTTGTATGACATTATCCCTGAAATCCTAATACCAGTCAAATCTTTACCCCTCCCCCCCAAAAAAAAAACAAAAAAAGAACCAACCAAACAAAAATACTACCACACGCACACAAACATCACGTCCAAGCGGAAACCACCGATAGTCTACCCTGTCCATGAAGACAATTCCCACCACCACATACACAATGATACACTCACATCGAACTGACACTAGTGGATGGATCAATAACCAAGGTTAACCTGCACAAGAGGACCAGCAGCCTGGGACCCGACAGAGGCAGACCCACATTGCTCTGCACCAAGGGGATGGGGCGTGGCACATTGACTGTGGCCATGACCGGTATGTCTGGGTCAGATGGGGGTGGGTCATTGCAGCTGGCCAAGTTGACGAGGAGAGAGACGTTGCTAGCTGCTGCTGGCATTCTGAGACAAAACAGAACAGCAATATCTCATAACCCCAATACCATCAGTATTGTTGTCCATAAGCCTCATTCTCATAATCTAAATACTTTAAAAATGTGAAAAGGGAGATAAAAACATTATAAACTTTTCCTTTAGGTTGTACAGATCAACACTGCGTTCATTTCAGGCTTCCGAACATCAGTTACCATAAGCAGCTTTGAAACAACATAATCATCAAAGTATAAATCATTACCTGTTGCAGAGCTGAGCAACTTCGATAATCATTACTGTGCAAGGTGTACTTATTATCAGTGCTGTATTGCTTCTTCATGGTTTGTAAGCTCTAAGTACATGGTGACTGTCAAAAATGTGGCTTATCCAGCCACTCTGGTGCTATTGTTAGCACTGAAGATGAGATTTTAGCTCCAGCAGATGCAATGACTTTATGGAATTTTTGTCCTGACTAGCACAGGAGCATACTACATTACCGAGATACGACACTTGGGGGTTTTCCGTAAGACCGCGGACTGGTTACGGCCCTTAGTCAGCACGTGTAAACTCAGCTCCAACATAGCGACGCGCAAAGAAGCAAGGAGGCGAAGCCTGCAGCGCTATCGGTTGTTCAACGCTCGCAACAAAATCGATTGTGAAGGGCTGGCATTTTTTCGTTTTCCAAAGGATGAAGAAAGGCATGTACAAACTTTATTGCATTTTATTAATTATTGGCAGAGTAAACACGTAAGCAATACCGTATACGGTGTGGGACTATGCATCTGGTGCAACTTGAGTCTAGTCTAGATCAAGTTTATAGTATGACTATGAAGCCACATGGGCAGATTTTTAACAGTTTTTATATATTATATGTAAGGAAAGAGCAATGCGCATACCTTGTTTCTTCTAGAAATCATTAAGCCTACTGGCTTATTTACAGTCCCGTTAGCTAAACAACTAGGCAGCGGGGGAAAACCAGACCACGCATACCGTGCCCTCACATGGCCAGTGATGTTTATGTTGATAATGACAGTGCCGACACACGTGTTTCATCACCGAATTCTCTTGTCTCTCTCTCTGTCTCTCTCTTGTCTCTCTCTCTTCTCTGTCTCTCTCTCTCTCTCTCTCTGGGCGTCAGGGGGGTGGGTTCCCTTATTTTTTAAAAATTTTTATCATTTTTGTCCTGCAATTTGTTTGCTCTTGTTCTCTGGCGGATTAACTTTTAATTCCTTTTAAAATTTGTTTCAATTTCCGCCTGCAGTCCATGGTCCTTTGCAGTTGGCTGGTGTATAAACATGAACTGAAAGTGCACAAGGAGGTGCATGCTACATGCTGCTGCAAGTTGAAGACTCGAGTTCACCAGATAAAGGAAAACAGCATCATTTACATCAAATCTAGCAATCACTAGAGCGCAACTCACCTGAACTACAGGAGGCTTGTTCCTATGAGGGAGCTGTGTTTTATCCCCCTCTCCTCCTCCTTTATGTACCTCTGTAAGATGATTCATCTGCCTTTCCTGCTGTACCAGCAGTGACTGCAATCGCTGCTCAGCCTCGGCATGCTTACGATTGAGCTCAGCAATCTGTGTGTCCAATGCTTGGCTCTTCTTGTAATTGGTGCTGCTTGCACTGGCAGATAGCCCTGTTGGGACAGTGCCAGCCGCTCCTTCACTGGACATTGAAGCGATGAAGTGCGAGGGGCCTTGGGACTGGGACTGTGGAGACACACAAATGAAATGGCAATGAATTTCAAACAAAAGTTAAAAGACAAAAGATAAAGGGTATACTGGAAGGAAAATAAGATTTGTTTTCCTGTCCATGGGTGCACTTAAGACAGAAACACCTGAACATCCACTCCAACTGCGTCTCTCTCTCTCAGAGAATAGAATTAAAAAAGTATTCCATAAAATGAAAAAAAGGTATATGTACAAATACATATGAGATCCCACAGCATAAAAAAAGACAAAATGAAGGGATCTTAAACACTGGGAGGATCTGCCGTTCTAGCAAGAGGGTGCCAACTGTAGGAACTACTGGGTCAAGAAAGTGAAGAGAGGCTACAGAAAATCAAATTCATGTAGTCCATTCTGTCTAAGGCCTGTCATGAAGTCATGCACAAAGCAGTTGATCTTGTATGACATTATCCATGAAATCCTAATACCAGTCAAATCTTTACCCCTCCCCCCAAAAAAAACAAACAAAAAAAGAACCAACCAAACAAAAAATACTACCACACGCACACAAAACAAATCACGTCCAAGCGGAAAACCACCGATAGTCTACCCTGTCCCATGAAGACAATTCCCACAACCACATACACAATGATACACTAACATCAACACTGACACTAGTGGGTGGATCAAGAACCAAGGTTAACCTGCACAAGAGGACCAGCAGCCTGGGATCCCGACAGAGGCAGACCCACATTGCTCTGCACCAAGGGGATGGGGCGTGGCACATTGACTGTGGCCATGACCGGTAATGTCTGGGTCAGATGGGGTGGGTCATTGCAGCTGGCCAAGGTGGACGAGGAGAGAGACGTTGCTAGCTGCTGCTGGCATTCTGAGACAAAACAGAACAGCAATATCTCATACACCCCAATACCATCAGTATTGTTGTCCATAAGCCTCATTCTCATAATCTAAATACTTTAAAAAATGTGAAAAAGGGAGAAAAAAACATTATAAACTTTTCCTTTAGGTTGTACAGATCAACACTGCCTTCATTTCATGTTTCCGAACATCAGTTACCATAAGCAGCTTTGAAACAACATAATCATCAAAGTATAAATCATTACCTGTTGCAGAGCTGAGCAACTTCGATAATCATTACTGTGCAAGGTGTACTTATTATCAGTGCTGTATTGCTTCTTCATGGTTTGTAAGCTCTAAGTACATGGTGACTGTCAAAAATGTGGCTTATCCCAGCCACTCTGGTGCTATTGTTAGCACTGAAGATTGCAGACTTTAGCTCCAGCAGAGGCAATGACTTTATGGAACTTTTTGTCCCTGACTAGCACGTACTCGAACTACACAGTCAACTTTCATCCACTTAATAGATGAACCTCTGACTGTATTGCTTGAATTTCCTGAACAGTACTACAGGTGTCTATTTCTTACATCTGGTAGATGCCAGTGTATATTACTGAAGGAATTGTGGAAAACAGCCTTGTCATATAGTCTAAGATCAGAGTGAAGCATCATCTTGATCATTCTCGAAAATCATCATTGAAAAAACAAAAGTCTCAAATTCTGTGGATCTTTGTGCCAGCTCTGGTGGTGACCTAAAAATTTCAATTTCCTCTCCATGTCAATGCCTTGATGAATTTTGTGTAAAAGTTGTGTTTTCAATTTGTGGGTCTTTCGTGGACAAACATATCATGCTCAAAAGGGAGATGCTCTCTCTCACTGTCTCAGGTAGGTTGCTTCATAGTTGTATATATATATTGGATCAGAACAGGATTTAATGGTCACCACCACAGTGACTCAGCAGCAAGCGCATCTCCACTGGTGGGAATATTATGAAAAGCCGACACTGCTTGCTCCCTATGGACTACCAGTGCTACGGCAATAACAGGACGATCTCCAGTGCTGATGTGTATGAGAGGGAGAGTGAAGTGGGTGACAGGGTGAAGTATGCAGCATGGGAGTACCGACACTGTGCAGCAAGGAAGAGGGAAAAAAGCTGTAAACAAACCAGAAGCTTACCTGATATAGCAGTTTCTGGCTGGGGGTTGTCACACACTCTTGTTTTGCGAACAACAGGGGAGAGAAGCACAGCAGCTGAAGCCTGAGTAAACTGATCAGGGAGAGCACTGTACTTTTCTTCAGCTGGTTCACTACCTGGTAAAATACAGAAAAATCAAAACATTAACGGCACATCATCCTAAAAAAAAAAAGAAAAAAAGAGTTTCATTATTTTTGGGACCTAACCAAGCAGATTTGAAATGCAAACAATATACCCAGTTTATCAAAGAAAACTCCACTGTTCACATGATATTTGTTTATCTATTTCATTCATGTTTTCGCAAGAATAACATTTATGTGTCTTCTTTCACTTCAGTAATTATTGACTGTTATGAAATGGTAAGAATTATGACTGTTTGATAAGGCACATGCATATACACAATCTCCTGAGCCCTTAAGTGAATGCTAATAAACTTTAGAACAAGATTCATTTACCTTTTTACTATTATGTCACTAACACGCAGAGTATCATCAATTAAATATATTTCCTTCTGGTTCTTACCTGTTTTGTTACTCACCTCATGGTCAGTTTGTATTGCTTCTACTGATCATACAATGACCAGCTACAGTATGGAGAACAGTTCTACACAGGCAGTTTGCACTGAATAAGAATATGAAACTGAAACCCTTATTGGAGGGACAACTATCAAAACAGGCCCAGAGTCTTTCTGCTGCATTTTGCTAGATGCTTCTTTTTTTTTTTCAATTAAAAAAAAATGACCACCATTTAGCTGTCCCAACTTCCAAGTCCTTTCAGCAGCATTACTCTTCTCTTCCTTCTGCGCTACAGCAGGTGATCCCTGTGGAACAACAGCCGTTAGACAGGCAGTGGAGTTTTGGTGTATGCGTTTTTCATCGCATTAGAGGCAGCCACTCATCTCGGAAAGCATTTCTTACTCACATCCCACTCAGCACACTGGGTGTCCAGTGACATCCAAACAGCAACTATGGAGCAATTACACATATTTCGCTAGTCACAGAGGGCACGTCCAGGCAGAGCATTTTCCATCACAGGTCACAAGGAAAGAGCATTGTTACATGGTCACAAAGTGGTGCACAAGGCCCAGAGCATGAAGATGCATGTCACAAGGTCCAAGGTAGAGAGAGCCTTGTCACATCACAGATGAGGTTTGTTACAAGGTCAAAGAGAAACGTCACAAAACACGTTATAACACAGTCCTAGAGCAAAGTGTCATAAAGTCACAGACAAGCATTGTCACAAGATCAAGAGGGGCATCACTGCTAAATCACTCAGAGATGTTAGGAAGCATTTGTGCTGAACTAATTCAATAGACACAATCTATTAAGTCCCTACTGATGACAATTTGTTTTTTGGATGTCCATTGAATATCATTTCAAAACCAAAGAAAACAACCCATGGTTTACTCCCATCCAGCAACAAACATAAACTGCTTTTGTAAGATTAGTCACAAAAAGTGAACAACAGGCCACTTACTAGCTGAAGCTGCCTTGACTGGGGTGGAGTGGTTTGAGGCCTGGGCTGATTGCTGATGTTTCAGGTCCAGCACTTCAGCCTGCACCCATAACAGGTCTACTGTTAACTCAGACAAAACAGGCAAAGTGACATAGTTCATTACCAGGTCACCATAGCAACAGCTTAGACAAGACAGTGACACTGAACTAGAAATTTGACATAGGTCTGATTTAATGTTCTGCTATTCCGGGAGCCGGAATAGCTCAGTTGGTAGAGCGCCGGACTCGTAATCTTGGTGATCCTGGGGTTGCGGGTTCGAACCTCCGCCGGGGCGTTTCGGTACAGGGGGATTTTTCCCTCGGAGTTAACATTTGTTCTGACTCCATTTCCCATACAGTCCTTCGAATGAGACTATAAACTGAGGTTCCGTGTGTGAACACACGCATAACATCTTGCACACACGTAAAATCATATCACTAACTTTCGGAAGAGTAGGCCAGTTTATCCGTTGGTATGGATGACACGTTACACATAGCATGCACCCTGCGTGAGAAATGGAAAGAATGAAGGAAGTAAGGAAAATGAGTGATCGATATTGAACAATACTGGTTGGATAACACGGGAAACGACTGAATGAAGCGCCAGCTGACAGCTCTTCAGTCGGCACTACCCAGGTAGGCAGCCTGTTGTGTAAATGAGTGTTGATTGTAGAGCTTGGTCTCTAGCCGAGAATAGGCGCTATATAAGTATTCATTATTATATTATTATTAAAACAAGGTATTCTAGAAACACTAATGTGACAAAAATCATAGATCAGTCACTAGCCAGAGTTCAACATATATTTCATTCAGTGCCTGTTAACTGTATACTAACAATTTAAAGGGACACATGCCTGAGACTAATAAAGACAACCAATATTGCATGTTCATATTTTGTTCAGAATTATCCCTATTTCTCTGCACAACTCTATCCTCATTTTGTAAAATATGACATCTAACAGTTTTATTCATATGCAATCATCATAAACTGGAACCTAAAGACTATGCAACAGCATGAAAGTTTTAGATGGAAGTGGTTAGCTAACTTACAGTTTCTATTTGCACCTTAGTAAAAGTTAGCAAGAACATTTCCATACCCAGAAGAAGTAATGCCTGGACAGGTAACTATGATGAAAATACACTGAAATCGCATCTAACTATATCTTTTTACACACAATTCTCTACCTACCCGTAAGAGAGCCATTTCTCCTTGCATCTCCTGCCGAAAATGCAGAAAGTCTTTTTCAAGTTTCCCATACTCCCAGCGAGATTCAATCATCTCCTGTAATAAATCAAAGTACTGTTTTATGATTTACGGGATGCGGTTAGAAATAGGGTTTCCAATGAGACTGTGGCATTTACAGACAGAATAAGTACAGACTTATCTTCAGCGATTATTTCAGATGATACAGAGTGAGTTAGTGGATCAGCATGTGTGCATGCGTGTGTATGTGGGTGGCGTGCATGTGAGTGTGTGCATGTGCGCGTGTACGTGTGTGCATTTAGCATGCATTTGTTTTGAGTATGTGTGTGCATTTACAGGTGCATTAACATGCATTTATTTGAGTACCATTTCAAAATATATACTGAAGAGTAAACTTTGTCTTAGAGAAAAAGCAAAATTCAAACAAATCACATGTTGTTTTTTTTGGCCTAAAAAATATTCAGAAATGAAAAACATTTGAGCCAAATGTATTAAACACTTATATAAAAAAGGAAAGTTCAAACAAATTGCATGCCGTTTCCTTGGACTAAGAAAATATTCAGAAAAGAAAAACATTTGGCCAAATATATTAGACACTTCTTCCTGCGGACTTTCACTGAGTAACTTACATTCTTTTTCACTTTCCCTATTTATTTATCTTGTACACAGGGAAATTCAACCAGAGGACTACAACATACCTCTGACAGCAGGAGTGCCAGAACTAACCTGAGTTTGAAAGTTGACGATTCCAGTCAGGTGTTGAACATCTTGACTCAATTGTTCCCTCACCTCGATTTCCGCTTGAAGGCGCAGATCAGTCTAAATGTCCCATGGATGTGCATGCACATGAACATATACTAATGTCAGATTCACATGCTGTTCAGCAGATGTACAAGTCTTTACATGCTGCATACAAGTTCATATCAGAAGTGAAAGGTCAGAATCCATGCAAGTCTGGGACCCTCAGCATAGAGTTGCAAAAAACACTGACAAGAGTGCTACGGTAAAAGTAGAAATGTCCTGTGATTGGTACATGAAAAATAGCAATAACGTCTGATTGGTGCAAGGAATAATGAGAATTCTCACTTCTTAATAGCCATAAGAGCTTGAACACGTAGCCCCATTTGTTAGAAGTACTTCTGTCTAGTGCCTGTCTCCTTGCACATCTGTAAAAAGCTCCTCAGTTCTTGTGACTATGAAATGTGTGTCATGTTCTAAAAGATGTGCGTTATAAAACAATAAAACAATAACACTATAAAATCAAATCTTTCACATTCAACAATGTACAAATGCAATATGAACTGACAGAGACAATTCCTTTGAATACATCTGGCAGCACCAAATTAATCAAATCTGTAACACAGAAAAACAGACCTGTGTTTACCCTAAAATTGCTATTGTTGTACTTTTAACAAAAACGAGTTCATTCATATGACAACAAAAAGATGCACAAATCTACCACATTTTTGTAAAAGCTGGGGAGGTTTAATCTAGTTTTCATCTGCCATCACACAGCAGAGGTACTGTAAAGGGAGACCTCATCTTGTAGCAGCTACGGTGACAAAAATAGTTTCCCAACATAAATTACTTTCAAAACCTGACTGATCAGCATACTTACGCACAAATTCATGCCCTTTTGTTGTTTTCTTTTTCTCTCAGTATTTTGTGCCTCTACACACTGGCATGTTCTTGAAGAGGCAAGCAAAGCTTGACATGATTTCACACACCAGAGTTAGTAAGAGTTGTCGCTTTTTGGTCAAAGCATACCCAAAACACCTCTATGGTTCAACTCTGAAAATGCAATTATTGCTTCAGAACTTTGTGATTAGATTTCTTTTAACAACTGTTTTCAGTTTTGTTTGTTTCCTCTTCATACTTTTGCCAAAACATGTGTAGAAAATACCAAAATTGTATGAGTTAACAACTCTGGAACTGGCCAGATAACCAAATTACCTGAACTTGATTTGTTCAACACCTAAGGATAACAGTAAGTAAAAAACCTGCACATTCTGCATATATACCTATCTTCATCCTTATTTTTCTGTTTCCTCTTCCCCGTTCCCCCAGTGGCATAACCTCCATGCCATGCATTCCGGTTCCCTGTCCACAGCCGCAACCAGGTTTGTCCTGTGGCAGCCTCAGCACTGGCAGTCCACAGGAAGCAGTCAAATGTTATTGAGGCTAACCCGAAAAGAAGACACTGCACCGCTGCCCAGTCACTCTGCTGGTACATGTTCTGAAGCACACAGGACACTCCCCACTAATCCCCCTACTGACAACAATAACTGCTTAGTTGTAGAGCCAGTTTGAGTGCATGTCTCCCTCCAGAGGCCGCCACTTTGTCTATCCATGACAGTCTCAATGAACTGGTTTGATGCCAGCAACTTTCACTCTAACCCACCACGGGCATGGACTTGGGAAAGGAAATTAAACTGGAAGTCACCATGAAACCAGATTTGATACTCTCTTTCCATTACACTCAATGATGATGATGATGAGGGAGAAAATGCTATGGAATTCTATTCTGGTTTGAGATTACATGATCTGGCTGTACTCTATGCTTCCTTTCGTAACTCATTCCAGTATCAGCCAGTTTTACATTATACACTGCACTGTTGGTCAGAAAATGCGAGCAACACCCTGAAAGAGCATCCACTACCTGGGTGAAACTCGACTCTGTGATTCCAGTCTTTCCATTTGAGCCCCTAGCATACTGAACCCAGGGAAGGACCTGGTTTGGGTTGAAAAATCCCTCAAATAAATAAGTCTGACAAGAATCAAACCTACAAGTACCCCTTAGACCGCAAGTCTAAGCGCACCAGGGCGACTAATTACATTTTACATACTAGTTTAAAATGAGTTTCCATGAGAAATTCATTTGATTGGAATAGATATCAACTATATACCACAAAAAAAACACTCTCAGATATTAATGTAAGAACATCCAAACAGACCAATTCAATGTCAAATTAAAAGTTATTCAGAAGATTCATACAATAATCGCAAGATATCTGTGACAAGCAACAGATTTTGGATACCATGATTCAACAGCCTTTGTTCTGCTTTGTGTCCCAAGACAACCATTCATGTGGCTGTGGATGCCCTGGCCTTATGACCCACCTCTTTAAAGTAATGGATGAGCTTAGCGATGACTGTCAACAGCTGCTGTGTGTAACCAGAGAAAGTCTCCGTAGATGGGACCTCTGTGTCAGACCTTCGCCCTGTCCTGCGCTCGAAATCAGCTATTTCTGCTTGTAAGGAGTCCAACATCTGTCCAAAACCAAACAAGCTATCTCTGTAAACGCCAGCAAATCCAAGAGTACAGAAGTGGTTTTTTTTTTTTTTTATAACCTGTAATTATCTTGAAATAAAGAACTTTGTCTTTTCACAGTCGGGTACAAACTTTGTGCTGCTGTTAGTCTGATCACAAGCGACTGAAACCTATAACTTTAACAAGTAACAGACAAGAAAAAGTACAGTTATACGGTCAAACAAGTGTGTAACATCTCTGAACATCAAATTTCAAGACTCCATACTGAGCAAGAAAGAAACCAAATACGGATAACCTTTTCACACCTTCAGGGAAAAAGGTGTTCATGGCAAGACAATTATCAGTGATCTGTGTCTGTGATCCACAAGCACGCTAACTATAGCAGGAAAGCTGGAGCTTGGCACCAAAACCGTGTGCATTTCTGCATACCTGTGTGCACAATTGCCCACAGGCATAAGTGATTATATTAGTGTCAGATAAAAGAAAACAACAAGAAGAACGAGAGAGAGAGGGAGAGAGGGAGGGCGGGATGTGATTGTGACGGCCCTTTCAATACGACATATTGTGCATACTTCTTTTTTATCATATTTTTTCTCTCTCTCTGCGCATGCGCATTCTTGCAAAACTATGTTTCAAAAATACGCGTGTATGGAAATAGGATGTATATTCAAACCACAAGTACGGCTTTGTAGTTAAGCCTTTTCATGCACCTTACGGATGCATTTCTATGACAAACTGTAAATGTTTCAATCTTGCCAGCATGTGGGTGCACCATCTCTCACACTTTGACATTATGGTATTCTCAATGATGACGAATGGGTACCTAAATGCTGTCAAAAATGGAATAATGCATTAACAATAAACTGAAACTGGAATGAACACTATTTTTCATAGATGACATAAAATACAAGAAGCAAAACTTACATGGTTCCAAATTAGGATAATCCTCAGAATCATTGTAACAAATGTATCCCTTAAAAGAGTGGGGTTATTAACGTTGAAAAATGCAGTTTTTGTGAAACAGAAAATGGGACTATTTTCCACTTATTTTGGCAGTGTGACATTATACAAAAATTTTGGAAAGGCCTACAAACCATCATTAATCAAAAGTGTAAATGTGCATAAGAGAAAAAAGTGGATAAGTCAACTGCTCTGCTTGGATATTCACAATATCGCAATACAGATGAGATTTTTTACTTCATTATCTTGCTAGCCAAGTTCTTTATATACCATTGTAAAATGAGCAAAAGTCAGCCATCTCTTACTCCGTATCTAAAGCAACTCTATTATCGATCAAAACAGAGAAACACTTATCTCATGTCAACATGGGTTATGCTGGTTTTCTTTCTGGGCGGAAATGCTATGAACCTCTTATTAATAAAAATAATAATTTTGATTCCAGTGGAGCATGTTGTAGGGTGATGACCATCTTTGTATCATTTTCTACCTTTCTTTAGAATTACACTTTAAGAATGGAAGGTCAAGTTTATACAGTTTCCATGTGTGTGTGTACGACATGATACTTTTATATTCTTCTATCCTATAGTCTCTGCCGTGCATATTAGACACAATAGAAAGCCACATTTCTGTAAAAGCTGCGGGTGTTAGGCGTAAGTTACAATGTAGTAACATATGTTTTTTTTTTCTTTTCATGTCACATTTGCTTGTTATATTCTCTCTCTCTTTTGTGTGTGTGTGTGTGTGTGTGTGTGTGTGTGTGTGTGTGTGTGTGTGTGTGTGTGTGTGAATGTGAGTGTGAGTGTGTGTGTATGTGTGTGTGTGTGTGCGTGTGCGTGTGCGTGTGCATGTGTGTGTGTGTGTGCATGTGGTGTTTATTTATTTTGTTTGCTTACGTGCTGTTGTTGGAGGTTGTTTCTTTTTTCTTCTGTATGGTTTCATGCTTGTCTAATAAAACGCAATTTGAAAAAAAAAGAAGGAAAAGAACAGCTTCCTTATAAATGTACATGGGAGGAGGGGGTGGGGACAAAAAGGAATGATCTAAAGCTGCAGAGTATGCTTACTGGACATACATTCTGCATTCAAAGTAAAGACTATTTTGAAAGACAAAAAAAAAAACAACCCAGTTACAATTTAGATAACTGAATGCTGTCTACAGATTTGACTGCCTTAAGTAAATTCATAGTGTAGTGTATGCAAAATATAAGCAAATGCATGTCATCTACAACTTAACTGTGAAAAAAAAAATCAAGATTGATAAGCAATGCAACTCAAAGTTTAATGCACAGCATCAGTTGTATGATCTTAATTTTGAAAACTTGCACAAACACAGTTTCATAGAATTAAATTTTATTGTGAAGCTGCATTATGGAAATCATGGACAAAGCTCAAATTTCACAAAGGATGTTTAAATATGATAAAATAGTAAAGAATTCTGAAAAAAAAAAACCCACCTAAAAAAAAAAAAATCAACTCTATATATTAGATAGAGTGCATTCAACTCTGAGGTAGAACTAAATGACATAAAAAAATATACTGAATAAAATTTAAACTTACACTGGGGTTGGTGACTGTCTGTGATTTCTGCATACATCAAAATTGTCATGAATTATCTATGTCACCTCTTTAGCAAAAACTAGCATTGTCAGCCTGGCCCAACAAAATGCCATAATTTTTCTTCAAATAGACGGCAATCTGCAACCATTCTTCAAATTTCATTCATAACTCAAATAAACTAGAAATCTTTGTGAGGGTTACAATACCATAATGGCTCTGTCAATTTTGCCTGTCAAAAATGGAGCAATATACCTGTCTCATATCTGTCTGTGATTTCTGCATACATCAAAATTGTCATGAATTATCTATGTCACCTCTTTAGCAAAAACTAGCATTGTCAGCCTGGCCCAACAAAATGCCACAATTTTTCTTCAAATAGACGGCAATCTGCAACCATTCTTCAAATTTAATTCATAACTCAAATAAACTAGAAATCTTTGTGAGGGTTACAATACCATAATGGCTCTGTCAATTTTGCCTGTCAAAAAATGGAGCAATATACCTGTCTCATATCTGTCATTGTAAAGGAAGAGGAACTGGTCTGTGCCGATTGTGTTGGCTGAACTCTTCGCCGTGACTTTTTAGTTTTGCCAGTGTCATTGAGAGCTGATTGACGAGTAGGTCGATCGGTGCAGTCTGTTTCCTCACTGTTTGGAGGTGTCCGTATGCCTGCAAGAGTTAGTAATGTCCTTACTTTTTTTCACTTGCACTGCTTTTTTCCTCATTGTTATCTTCGAAACAAATAACTTATACCCACTTTGGGTGGAACACAGTCATATGATCAGAATTCCTCAAAAAAAACAACTGATAAAGCAGGGAGCTAACCTCACTTCCATTCCTACTTAGGTAGCATTAGTGATTGCCCTTAGAGAGTTCACTTCATTGAAACATATTCAAACCAGCTAAGTTTCCCCCTTTTCCTTGTTGGAGGAACATGCCATTCTCGGTTCTCCAGATTTCATACTTTGCTGTTTCAGCACTCATTAATTCCCATATATGCCTATTTAAGCTTGATTTTGTTCCTGAATGAGAAGCTTCGCTTCTTTTTCTGCAATTTCTTTAGAGGGGACTGAAAAGGGAATTTCTGCCAATTATGTTCTCTTGCCACCTTTCTTCAACAGTCCCCTCAGGCTTCATACGCCTTGTATCTTTCCATCATCTAAATCAGTTGCTACTACTACCGCATCACATGTCTGTTCTTCTTGCCACAAGTGGTGCTTTTTTATCTATACACATAAGAACTGTCTCCTGTACTAGATGTTCTTCATTTTCAAGGATTGCACAAGAGTTAAAACTTATGCAGCATACATTAAAAGCAAAGTTTTTGCTAGTCTCGAGAGGATTACAAGCAGATGAAACCAAAAATGGCCAAAATGACAACTGGATGTTGGGGGGTTTAAAGTGGGTAAAGAATCGTTTATGAAGCCGATACTTCCAGTTTGCTTTAACAACATATTTGGCCCAAAACTTTGTTATGGGTACTACGTGTAGGTCAGTCACTGTTCAGAATAGGTAGGGGTCATTTAAGAGAGACTGACAATAGTCTCACAATGTGAGAGAAAACAGTTTCAGAATTTTTGGTAAATGTGACAAGTGAGTTGTTGTGCAGAGGGTCAGCAACAGATGTTTACATTGTATGAAATTATATGATGACTATGTCCATTCATGAGATGTCAGACAGTTTGTTGTGTATGAATTCTGAGAAAACAAATAAACAAACCAGACACCATCCGTGATCAGGAAATTAGACATAACAAAAATCAATGTCAGGACTGGAAAGTAATACATACAATAGAGATTAAATATTACTTACAACGGCCACATAAAATCTGACGGATTTATCTGTGTCACGGGGGGTGAGGGGTGGGGGGTGAGGGAGGGAGGGAGAAGAAAAAGCATTGTTAAAAAAAAACACCAAATAAAATAAAGAAGTAGAAATGAGGAAGACAATGGGAAAAAATTGTCTTTTTTGCTTAATGAAGAAAAGCAGGTGTATGTCATTAAAAAAAAAAAAATCCCATTTGTTGTTCCATACACCTGCATGAAAATGAGGCCCACAAAGAACAATAAAACAAAGCACCCCCTCTCCGCCCAAAACACAACCTTTCAGAACTCTTTATCCTTATCGCAGTTGAACGGATTCCTTCCTGTCAATTCTCTCACATGACTAGGATCAAATTCTTATCTGAAGAAAGGGAAAACAAGTACAACCTTAACTGTACATTAAAAAAAAATTAAATAAAAAAAGGGAAGGAAAAAAAAGGTAATCCTCACCCAAGAAGTGGCCTACCTCTATGTTCCAACAGGCAAGTGCTATGGGCAGGAACCTGGGTCTGCTGATTGAACAGAGCGCTGGCGCCGGCAGGATGGCCACTGATGGTACCTAGGCTCTGGTCGCCGGTGTTAGGCACATCCTGGCCTTCTGCCAACAGGATCTGCTGCAGACGTTGGAGTTGAGCCTTACTGAGAGGGATGCTGGCGGGTACAGCATTGCTGTTGCAGTTCTCTTCTTCTGAAGTCACAAACTGCTGAAACTGCTGAATGTCTAGTCCAGGACGGAAGCTGATGGGGTCAGGAGGTTCTTCTTCCTCTGAGCTGTCAGACAAGTCGTTCAGTGCTGACTGACTCGTCACTGACTCGCTCAGTTTTTCAATTCGAGTTTGAATCTGTGGAGGAGCTGGCAGACTGTGGCTGTAAACATAGATATATTATGATTATGAGACTGCTGAAGAAATAGAATATCATGAACCAACATGTGACATACAAACCTATAGCCAAATTCTGCACTTACAGTTTGACAGCCAAACACCAAACAGCCAAGCAAACATATACTGCAGCATCTTATATTGAAGAAAGTACTGTATGCAAATTGTGGAGAAAAAACATGTTAGATTAAATGTAGCAGCTGAAAATTTAAAGAAAAAGTCTGGTAAGGGTATGTGATCTTACTTAAGTGTATAACATTGTAAATAAAAAATTAAAAAATTTCTGAGAACTGGAAAGAAGAGTTCAATTATCTAAATGTACGAAAAATCTTAAGGACAAGCCAACAATCCAGCAACAATAAACAATAAAATTTGTCAACCCATAAACATATTCAAACATATCTGACAAGCCTTGCAACAAATCAATCATACTTGAGGATGAGGTAAAAACTGCAGTCACCACACTGGATTCAATACTTCAGCCTGCTTTAAGTCTACTGAAAACATATGCAACAGTTCTGTGACTTACCTTTGTCCACCTGACAGAAGGGTCACATTTGGATGGCCAGTGAATTTCTGCACAGAAAGTCAGTCAGCATATTCAATGCTTTAGATAGGCCTGCTACAGAACTGCTTGTATTTTTGCGTACCTCACTCCCTTCTATATTAGTGCATTTTTTTTTGTATTTTCAATTTCTTCCTCTGCTACAAACTGGCTGGAAACCACCACCAAAGTGCTCACCAAACACTTCAAGAGTGAACAGAATCCACAGTGTTAGTTAACCCGAAATCAGTAATGACAAAAGTCCTCCAAAGTATTGTAACTTCTACTCCCTCTTTTCATTTTTACTACTTGTTCTGTTTTAGAAAGTAAAGAGGCCTGCACTACTTGACACTGATATGTGATAAAAAAAAGTGAAATATGCACAGAATTGATTGTTATCCTTACCATGTAAATCTAAAACAGTGGCATATAATCTGTGTTTTGCATCAGGAACATAAAGACAGACTCTGTCAAGGCACTGAGCTATAATTTTCAGGTCTGAAATTTCTTGTCAACAAGTAGAAAATAACCATATTTCATAATGATGGAAGCTGTGAATGTTAATTTATGTTCATTTATCTTTCTAAAAATCATTCATTTAATTTTACATTCACTAACAGAGAAAAGGCAAGAATATCTGGAATTCATAGGATGCAATGTTATAACAGGGGATACGGATAGACAGATATTTATACAGACATAACCAAAGGGGTGAATGGCATTGCCAGTTCATTTATTGTTTCTACTTAACAGGTCAGATAAGATCTGACTTGTATGACATTCCGACACATCTATTAAGACCAGTGATGCCAGCTCCTTGAACTATTTTTAAAGAGACAATTCGGAATTAGGAAAGTTTATTGAAACATTTGATTTTTAGGAACATTAACTTTTTAAGATCCTAAGCTACACAACATTTATGTTCATGGCATACATAGTCAAATTTTGTTACTGGCATGTTCCCTGGTGGATGGCACCATACTTGGGGCACTCTATGGTATAACTTCGTTTACATTTTTGCTCCCACTGTTGCTCCTTAACAATGGCAGCTAAATCTACAGCACTAGAGCGGTTTACTAAATTCTAACCTCCTGTGTCGCAATCCTTGACAGAGTAAAGCAGACACCAGATATAACTTGACAAAGAACAGCCACATCCTTCCCTGTTTGGGTAAATCAGCTGATTGGTCCGCTCACCGAGGGCTCAGTGTTTCATCACCTGAGACTAATAGTGTGTCTCTGTGCCCAACCCATGCTCAGAAACACCTTGTATGTCGTGAAAATATCAGGCGGCTTATGACAAGAAAGCAGGCGAACGATACCTACAAAACTGAACTCAGAACAATTTGACATTTCAAAACACTGGAACAAAGTAGGACGAGCAGAAGCAAAATTACAACGAAATTGAGATTGTTGGCATCTCTGTAAGACTATACCATAATGCAACAAGAAACTGATGTTTATCTATCATTCATATTCAGATGTTCCCTTTTTCTAGTGTTACAGCACCATTCCTTCTCTTCAATTCTGCCTTTCATAACACATTGAACAATAAAATTGTAACTGTATGTATAAGATCACAAACACAGGTTAGCTGAATCTTTAGAATGTCAGATTAGCTTTGGTGTACTGAAAAGTAACAAGCATGCACTACCTGAACTAGTTTATCAAGATTTCAATAATATCGAATGCATAATTAAAAGTTGCTGGAATAATTTAAGAACCAGACTTTTTTGAAAGGAAACAGAGAATAAAAGAATATGAAATGAATTTATAAAAAAAAGACCAAATAAAAAAAAAGAAGAAATGCAACATAAATCCCCCACCACCAACTCCATCTGCTATTGACAGAACAAGCATACACACATCACAGTCAAAAGAATGCACTAGGTACAGGCGCAACCCTTTTTCGCTGCAATCTCATTCACACAGCATGTTACCTTCATTATTCTCTTCTCATATCAACCCCTTAGTTTGCATGCTTTTACAGTGGTTACCTTTGCATCATCGCCGAATATGTCTTCCACTGTGGCCCAGCATCTTGTCTGTCTTGGTCAACACTTTCTGAAGCTGGAAGATACCAAACATAAGACACTTCAAACCCTTGCAGAGCTTCACACTGTTTGAGATATCCTGGGCTGAATGACTTATTGATGGTGAAAATGAGGGGTCCAATTTGAAAAGAATGGGTCAAATTTGAATGAATTTGCTCTGAGATGGGAAAGACGAAGGGTGTGTGTGATGTTGGAGTGGGGAGGGGGTCCCTACTAAACTCAAAACTGCCATGACACTAAAAAGGAGGGTGAGGGGGTGATAGTGGGGTTGGGACTTAATTAAACTTAAAAAGGAATCCAACAAAAAAAGAACTGTATTTCTTTTCCAAGTGGTCTGCAAATTTGAAGAAGTAACTATGGGCCCATGGACTTTATCTTTAGCGACTTCACTCATATTCTAAGCTGCATACGCCAAGACATTTAAGAGCATTAGGGGATACAGAATTGAAATAGCTAGAACTGTTAAGGTAAGAATCTTAAGATTAACCAGCCGCCGTGGCGAAGTGGTTAGCGTCGCGACTCCGGCTGGGAGGTCGTGGGTTCGAATCCCATCAGAGTCATGTGGGTTATTTCTGCCCCGACCGGCTCCTACCCAGAGTTGAGTTTGCTGCGGACTCAGTTGGGAAGACTGGGACCACACAGTCGAGTTTCATCCACTTATGGATGCGTTTCTGAGAGTGTTGCTCAAATTTCATGACCAACACTGCAGGTGCCTGTATCTCTCGGGCCTGGTTGACCCCAGGAATATTATGAAGGAGCGTAGAGTACAACCCTGTCATGTAGTCTCAGACCGAAATGGAAATCCGTAGCATCATCCTAATCATCCTCATTCCCATTGATCAGCATTAAAAAAAAAAAAAAAAAAAGTCTTCAAATTCTGTAGCCCTTCATGCCCTGCTCTCATGGTGACCTCAGTTTCGATGTCCTCTCCGCGTCTGTGGCCTTGGTTTGCTTCCGTCGGGGTCACCGGTATCGGCGAGTCCATGGGGGCTGTTCATTGGACGGACGTGGTGGCGCCCTCCGGAGGGAGAGCTCACTCATGCCGGGCTCCGCGACTAAGCAATTATTGTCGTCAGTAGGGGGCTTAGTAGGTGGTGTCCTGCGTATGTAGATCAGAACAGGCGCCACTGAACACCACCGAAGTGACTCGGCAGCAGTGCAGTGTCTCGTCTGGTGGGTTGCCTCATGACGACTTGACATTGACTGCTCCCTGTGGATTGCTGGTGCCGGGGCTGCGGCGGGGCCAGCCGGGCTATGGCTGTGGACGGGGTGTCGGAATGACGGCGTGGGTGCACTGCCTCTGAGGTAGCGCAGAGGTTGGGACAGAAAAAAAAAAAAAAAAGAACTTAAGATTACACACCCCACTGTACTACAGGAAGGGTTGTACTGTTTGAAGGGCCAATTGAAGTTTGTTAACCAATACTCACTGATGAGCAAGAAACAGCCAATAAAAACAGATGATGCAATGCACTTGCAATCAAAAGATTCTCATTTTGTAGCTGCAACCTCTGATTGTATGCCCATTAAACGCCGACAGTCACACATCCCCGTTATTAGCTTTCACTTGCAGTATAGACCACATGCAGGCCAAGCTTAAAAAGGATACGTTTTATTCCTGAAGCCAGTCTCATGCCATGTTCAGGTATCCCGCAGCACCTTTCCTTGTCTATTTTTGTAGCTGTAATGTTTGGATCTTGTTACCTATTTTCAAAACGTTGCACAGACACAAGGCGTTTGTCTGAACAGTAAGTAGGGGGGAGGACAGCAAAAAATAAGAATAACCTTGACAGAATATTTTGATGCAAAATCTCATCTTCTCTGCCTTAGGAATGCCAATTTGTAAACTTGCAAAGTTATGAGTGGATGTGTGTGGTGAATTTACTGGATAGTACTTTTTGTTGGTTCAGTTTTGCATGACACAGTCCTGTGACTTCTTTTTGCTGCATGGTGAATGCCTGTATGTGCCCCTGGTTGTAATTGGACAATAATACAAAAAAAAGACTTTGTACTAGTTACAGTGTTTTGCAATTATTATCCAGCCGACTACACAGGCCCTTTCAAGCTGTCAAAACTCGTACAGGCAAAAAATTGACACCCTAAAAATAGATCCCATCTTAAAAGAAGCTTACATTCTGAAAAAGGAACAAAAAAGACACAAACCCAAACAAAAACAAACAAATTAAATAATGACATAGTAACTAAACTACTGGCATCCTTATGGCAGAGAAGGCTAAACTGTCCTGGGAGCACCAGCCATTTCGTTTTAATTTCTCACTCTAAGATAAAAATAAAAAGCATAACAAATAAGTTAAAAACATTCGCATGTAACAAAACATACTAAAAAATGCTATATGGGCCAACAGATGCTGTAGAACGGACAGCAAGCGTCAACTGTGCATCAACAGTGTGGACAACAATCGCTACCTAGTCACCATTTTACACCCAAACAGCTGGTATGTCAAAGTTTGAACAGCAAAAAGTGTGAAAGAGTTTCCAGGACAAACATAGAAGAATGGTCCACAAAGGCAAAAAAACAGCAGAAGACAAAGAAATTAAAGGAAAAAAAAAAAGGTGAGTCAAAGACAGTCACAGAAAATAGGATGTTACTACTATTAACACAACTACCAGAAGAAGGGGAGCTATTTGTAGTGAAATAGTGCCCGCTACCCCTTCTCCACAGCAACTGAAAATGAAAGCTCACATTTTGTGTCAACTGTTATTGTACATAATTCTTTAAGTAACATAGAAAATTCTTTCAAACACATGAATCAGGTACATATTCAACATGTACTGCTCATTCCCACTTTCCACTACACAGCCATGAAAAGGCCTTTTCAGCCAGAACCCGACAGGAAGTTCACAGGAAGCTTTCCATCAAAGTTTGTCAGAAGATTCCCCTCTAGAGACCTAGCACAGCCTCTTAATCCCTTTGGTGGTGTTCAGGAATGCCTGCCGTGAAATGACATGCCCCAGACATTGTCTACAATGTTCCTTACTGATGACACTAACTGCTGATCAAGTGGGCATCTTCTTTAGGATGGGGAAGAAACAAGCCCCAGTCTACAATGTTCCTTACTGATGGCACTAACTGCTGATCAAGTGGGCATCTTCTTTAGGATGGGGAAGAAACAAGCCCCAGTCTACAATGTTCCTTACTGATGACACTAACTGCTGATCAAGTGAGCATCTTCTTTAGGATGGGAAGAAACAAGCCCCAGTCTACAATGTTCCTTACTGATGGCACTAACTGCTGATCAAGTGAGCATCTTCTTTAGGATGGGGAAGAAACCAGCCCCAGTCTACAATGTTCCTTACTGATGGCACTAACTGCTGATCAAGTGAGCATCTTCTTTAGGATGGGAATAAACATGCCCCAGACATTGTTTACAATGTTCCTTACTGATGACACTAACTGCTGATCAAGTGAGCATCTTCTTTAGGATGGGGAATAAACATGCCCCAGACATTGTCTACAATGTTCCTTACTGATGACACTAATTGCTGATCAAGTGAGCATCTTCTTCAGGATGGGGAATAAACATGCCCCAGACATTGTCTACAATGTTCCTTACTGATGACACTAATTGCTGATCAAGTGGGCATCTTCTTCAGGATGGGGAACAAACATACCCCAGACACTGTCAACAATGTTCCTTACTGATGACACCAACTGTTGATCAAGTGGGGATCTTTCTTAGGATGGGGAATAAAGAGTCCTCTTCACCATAATCCCCATGGATTAGCGACAGCAGGAAAAAACCATGACACTGCTCCCAATGTACACAGTTGTCTCAGAAACAAATAATCACATTTTTAATTATTCTACCTGTTGCTTGTCATGAAGAACCTCTTTCACAATTGCCACTTCACGAGCCTGGACATTGTTCTGACCCTTCTGCACACTTTGTCTTTCTGAAGAAAAAAAAAAAAAGAAAAAAAAATTAAACAGTCACAACTGCGTAACATTCAACATTGATCATGACTGAATTAAGAACAATAATAAAATGTGTGACCAGATACAATGCACAGGTAAGCTGGTGAATGAAACAGTTACATGTACAGCTGTACCTTTGGAGGTACAGGTAATGTTAGGTCATGTGAAAAGGTGGATGTCAATGGTGTACAAAACTATTGAATAACAAAGACACGTAAATACTGCATCAAAAACCACTCTGGATGGACTATTTGAATACATGTGCAAAATGTGTGCACAATAATCTGTGTGTTTTGGTGTATGTCTGTGTACAAATGCATGCATAGGTGAATGTCCTGATTCTAAGGTACAACTGATGACACTGCATGAAATTATCTTAAAAACCACAATGAGAAATATACTGTGTGTGTGTGTGAGTGGTGTGTGTGTGTGTGTGTGTGTGTGTGTGTGTGTGTGTGTGTGTGTGTGTGTGTGTGTGTGTAAGTGTGTGTGTGTGTGTGTGTGTGTGTGTGTGTGTGTGTGCGAGCGAGTGTATGCATGTGTGAGGCAATGAGAGAGAGAGACAGAAGAGACGAGAGACAGAGAGAGACAGAGAGAGAGAGAGAGAGAGAGAGAGAGAGAGAGAGAGAGAGAGAGAGAGAGAGAGAGTATATTGACAGAAAATGAGAAAAAAGAGACAATATAGAGCAAAACACTTTGGGAGAATCAACAAAATCAATGCCCAACCTTTTCTTAGCTTTTCAAGTCTGACAGAGAGATGGTTCTTTGACTTGTGAGCCTCTTTTCTTTGTGCCTGAAAAGAAAAAGAAAAGAAAAAGAAAATGGAAGCAAATGAATAAGTATGCAAGCCAAGCAGATCAACAATCACTATTATGAAAACAATCTATTATTTGTGCCATCATCAATGATCAATTCATGCACAGCGGACCATCATTGGAGCTTATCTTGAACATTCTTATCCAACCAAGCATGTACATCTGATCACACACACTCCTTAAAACAGAAATGTCTATACCTGGCTACAGCCATGTCCATCATGAAAGTGATGTATCAGTATTACACCTTTTGGGTATGTCCGACTCTCTGATCTCCCATTGACTAAAATCATAAGTAGCCCACAAAATTATCAAAACATGCTTGTCATCTCTGAATATGATTCTTGACATAAATCTGTATGTATATATATGTATGTGTATATATATATATATATATATATATATATATATATATATATATATATATATATATATATATATATATATATAAAATACTCTGTGTGTGTGTGTGTGTGTGTGTGTGTGTGTGTGTGTGTGTGTGTGTGTGTGCAGGCACTTTTAGATCTCAAAATGTCTTACACTTACGGTGAATCAGAACTTCAGAATGTCAGTGTGCCTGGGCATTAAGTGAAGCATTTTAAAAAATGATTTATGTTAATTTGAACAAGTGCACCCATTATGCAAATACAGATCAGCAGAAGTCAAACAATTCTGATGATTCACTGTCATTGTGAAAATACAATCTGAGCTCACAGCTACAACAGTACAAGATTAAAAGTGAGAAAACTCAAACAAAGCTCATCGTTTTCAAAACCACCAGCAATATCAATTGACCTCGGATGCCTCAAAGCAATCTGAAGCACCAGTGTATATGCAAACTTTTTGAACAACTGGAATGGTATTTAAGCTGTAGGTGTATACCATTGTGAAGTCTGACTTAAAAAACAAAACGAAACAAAAAAAAACAACATCCTTATGAAACAACATCTGTTTTCTACACGTTTCCAGACTGTATCTAAACTACTGAAGAGGAAACATGAAGTAATAAAATTACTAACCACTTCTTCAGGGGTTGCCCGATATAAATCCAAATCGTTGACGGAATCCTTGAGATAAAACAACAAACAGCTTTAAGAATCTTAAACATGTATATATATGCACAGAGAGAGAGAGAGAGAGAGAGAGAGAGAGAGAGAGAGAGAGGAGAGAGAGAGAGAGAGAGGGGGAGTCCAAAGAGAGAAGAAAGAGTCCAGAGAGAGAGTGAGAGAAAGAGAGAGGAAGAGAAAGAAAAAGAGAGAGGGGGAGGAGATAAGAGAGAGAGAGAGAGAGAGAGAGAGAGAGAGAGAGAGAGAGAGAGAGAGAGAGAGAGAGAGAGAGAGAGAGAGAGAGGGGAGTCCAAAGAGAGAAGAAAGAGTCCAGAGAGAGAGTGAGAGAAAGAGAGAGGAAGAGAAAGAAAAAGAGAGGGGGGAGAGAGAGATAAGATAAGAGATAAGATAATGTGCTTATAGCCCAGCCGACCGCAAAGGGCCACATCAGGGCTGTCACCATGTTTAAAATCAACTCACAAGTCATTTAAAAAAAAAAAAAAAACCTTTGGGGAGAGAGAGAGAGAGAATCTAAAGACAGAGAGAGAGAGAGAGAGAGAGAGAGAGAGAGAGAGAGAGAGAGAGAGAGAGAGAGAGGGCAAGAGAAAGCACTGAACATGTTTAATGTCATCAGCTATACAGCCTTAATGACATGGGGGTGCAAAGCAAAAAGCAAATAATGTACACAGTAAATCTACAACAAACGTGAATTAAAACAATGTTAAAACTCCAAGCACCATAAGCCAAATAATGTACACAGTAAATCTACAACAAACGTGAATTAAAACAATGTTAAAACTCCAAGCACCATAAGCCTGAATACCAACCATCCAGAATAATGCACCTTCAAGAATTCGCAATAATTAAAAATCAAAATGAAAATGTCTTACCATCACTTCAAATTTTTTTTACAGCTTTTAATCACCTCGGTTTTAGTTATTCTTCTTGTTTAAAATGTTCAATGCCTCTGCAGTATACCTTGCAAGAGATTTCACCAAGTCATCATCATAGTTCAATTTTAGCACTCTGTGTCCACACTTTTAGCAATATTCTTTTTAAAAAATATGCTTTTTCCATGAATAGTCTTCTATTCTTTACAATGAAATAAAATGTGCATTTCATTCTCCCTAAAGAAACCACATGATAGGCAAGGCGATGATGAGGATGGCTCAGTATGGGATAATTATTTTATGGGCATTTAAGCCAAGAGTTCTTGATCTCAATCTGGTGAGACAAATTCTGTGCCACTTGTTCATTATTGTTGAAACATATTTCTCTATTTCAAATACGCCTTTAAAGTTATAGAACCAATATCTTTGTGTACTTTCCATTTTAGAGTGCCAGTTCTGTTTATAAGAGGCTGTTAACCTGTCTCTGAATTAAAAAATAAATCCATCTTCACATCCAACTCCCTGGCACATCCACACAATACCAAATCTGTGCATTGTTATGATCTTCTTCATATGATACATTATACTCAATTTTCTTTCCCTGAATGTTCATATTTGTTTAATAACATTTCATAGGCCTGTTTACAGTCTTGAGACAGGTAACCTTGATAATTTTAACCAGTGTGTTATACACTTGACATAACACCCAATGTATAATGCTACTGTATTTGAAGTATGCAGCGGAACATTTAAGAAGTGTTTGATTGCAAATGTATGTACTTTTTCTAAATATTTGTTGTCATGAGGACCCCAAATATCAGTACTATATGTAATAACTGGTTTGATTTTGGCAAGAATACACCAAGAATCAATACAATTGAGTTTACATAAAGCTCTTAAAATTTCTTAGAGAGAGAGAGAGAGAGAGAGAGAGGAGAGAGAGAGAGAGAGAGAGAGAGAGAGAGAGAGAGAGAGAGAGGAGAGAGAGAGAGGAGAGAGAGAGAAGAGAGAGAGAGAGAGAGAGAGAGAAGAAAGAGAGAGAGAGAGAGAGAGAGAGAGAGAGAGAGAGAGAGAGAGAGCGAGCACAAACGAACAAAATGTGAAGAATTCTACAAAAAACAAAAAATTCTATCAATCAAAACAACTACATAAAGCAACCTTAAATGCAATTTGCAGGCATTTAAAATTTCAAATTGTAACATCAAACACTTGACTTATTCACACTCAGCGCTTTATTCATTCCTTTATGCAGTCGTTTTCAGGTGACTCTAATATTGAAAAACGATTAGTCTTCACCAGAAACAGAGAAAATATTGATGCACAACAAAAACATATGCACATGCAAATAAACCAGCAAACATACATACAAAAGATAAACAGTAAAACTTATAGTTTCATGATATATGAATACTTACGTCCCATTGTGGTTTTTTCCTAACAAATGTTATCTTTCTGCGTCCAGGTTTGCGTCCAGGTCTGACGAATGACATGATGGTTCTTCTTTCCTGTGTTTCCTAGAACATTATGAGGGCAGAGGGGGTTGAGGTTGGGGGTGGGGGGAAGCCTTCATTTGAGTCAAGCCTCGATTTTTATTTCACATTAAGCAAGTGTTAATCTGGAACTTTTGACAGGAACAACATGGATCATGCAAAGGGAATCTCAGAATCAACAAAATTTTCTTGTAGAGATTTCCATTCCTCCACCCTCTTTATTTCTAAGAACCTTTAAGACATCAGTTGGTATAGAGAAAAAATTATAAGTGGAAAAAAGAATAGCAAGAGACTGAAGACAGTTGGGATAGAGAAAAATTATACAGAAGAAAAAATGATAGAAAAAGAAAGAGTGCATTTTTTTAACGTCAGTACCTACTTTGATGACTAATTAAGATGGGGATGGGGGAGGGTGTGTGTGTGTGTGTGTGTGTGTGTGTGTGTGCGTGTGTGAACAGGCTGTAAGTATAGCAATAATTTGCAGGAAATGGCACACATCCAAGTGCCTGATTTATTTTCATCACAGTGAAATGAGAAGAGACAGGGGCAACAATTACTATACAAATAGTAAAGCTGTCCGCTTCAGTTTTTCATATTTACTGTTGCATCTCTAAATCTAATCTAAAGGAACACATTCACAATAGTCAATACACTGTTGAATGTCAGGGATTTGATGCCCTTTGGTATTCCTATAACCAGAGCAAAAGCTGAATTTCTATTCAGCCCTTTGCAGTGAGAACAGGTCACAGGAAATAAAAAACAGGCCAATCGGCGTGTTTTTCTAGACATTAAATATGGCAAACGTATGGTATTTCCACTATTTTGTGCTCAATGTCTCCCGTTATTGAAGGAAAGTTTATACCCCCCTCTGAACACCAATGTGGACTATCCACCTAACAACCACCCATTTTGTATCCAGGGCTGTGATCAAGCAAACACTGGTTTGCGGCCAACACTTGACCAAAGCCATGAGGGAAGGTTGTACTCAATGTTAGCTACAGTTGGGTCTCATTTGTCAAGTATAATTGAAGTGAATACAATCAGCACTGAATATTTTGGAAAACCTTTAACTAATTAATTTTGTGATGACATCACATCTCACCAGCTGAGGTTAATTTTGTGTGGGGTTGCCTCTTATCTTTTTTAAATGCTCCTTTATTTCAGATCCAAATGGGACCTGTTTAGTCCTTGAAAATGTAAAAGGTTCTAGGCTTGCTCTATTCAAATGAACATGGTGCTTATTTCTCCTTGCAATTGCCATCTCTTTGACATTCTGGCCACAAACTTGCTCATTTGTTAACACATTATACACCATTAGGTAAATGTCAGTCACCGTATTATGGACTGTGGTGTGTCTCTATTTGACGCCAGGAGCACAGACACATCCAGCTGTGTCTCCCTGATGAGTCCGATCCAGTGCACCAAAGGCCTAGGAGCAGGCAATACAAATAGACCTGCCTTCGAGAGGGATTACGATGGTTCCCTCATGCAGCTAGTGAAGAGTTTTCATTATCTAAAATATATTTTCTTAAATTTTATGTTCCCATTTTCCTCATCTTCAACCCTCCCCACCAAAGTTCAAATCTTTGCCAAGTCATTACTGTGATGAAGAGGGGTTGTTGGCCTGCACTTGTTTTTCCCACATATTAGATTGTTCGTCTTTGTATTTGTCTGACTTTATTCAAGTTTACAAGGCTGTGCCAGTCTTGAATAAAAGTTACTCTGAGTTAGGTTTTCTTATGGGAGCAAGAGTTACCCTACTTGTTTATTGTTTTTTTCCCTGCCTCATTTCATTCAATTTCGTTTCAATTAAATCGAGATTATTTGTATTTGTTTCTGTCCCTCTTTGTGTTTGTCTTTTAATCTCCCTTGCATCCTTGGGTGGATCCTCAAGTGTAGGCTCAAAGATTGTCCCTTTCTTTTTAATACTGTTTGCATAATATCTTTAGTTTTTCAGCAACTTTTTCCTCCCCACACTTTTGTTTTGTTTCATTTACCACCCTCGCCGGCTGCTTTGGGGGTGTTGTTGGATTCTTTTTTGAACCCTTGGTGGTGAGAACACCACAGTATTATGGACTGTGGTGTTTCTCTATTTGACGCCAGGAGCACAGACACAACCAACCGCATCTCCCTGATGAGTCCGATCCAGTAGACGAAAGGCCTAGGAGCAGGCAATACAAATAGATCTGCCTTCGAGAGGGATTACGATGGTGTCCTGTCTTTTTAGGGCAAGCACCCTGTATTTGGCGCCTAATTTCTGGTATTCTGACAGCCCCTCCTTGGCCTTTGACGCCCAGTTTTTGGAACCTTGGCAGCCCCCTCTTGGCCTTGGGTGTGGTATCCGCCATAGAAATAATAATGCTTTAACTGAGAGTTAGTTTCTATGTACCCATAGTAATTTGTGTGTGTGGGCAGAGTTCGATACTTATGTGACTCAGAGAGAGAGAGAGAGAGAGAGAGAGAGAGAGAGAGAGAAACATGTATCAAAAATAATGTTTAAAATTGTCGAATGAATATACATATGTTGAACAAAGAAAAAAATTATATCAAAATCCTGATGCGCCAAGAGAGTAAGGTGCAAAAGAAAGGAAACCCCCCCCCCCCCCCCCACCCCGGGTTGAATTTTAAATGGTATTTTGATTGGTGTTCTTTGAAAGGGAGTCAGATGTGTGGTTGCCTGGGGGGTGCATGATTGCGTTTGCATAGGAGTATGGATGTAGAGACCATCACGTGACAGTCTTGGTCCAGAAAGAAACGTTTTAAAATAACCAGTTTAAGTCCTACTTCTAAAATTCAAATGTACTACTCTTTCAATCACATTGCACATTTCATTCACCGATAATAGAAGAGATAATGAGATAGTATCGCTTACATTTCGGACACCCAGTTTTGTGCTTTTATCTGTCAATTTGTTTACTAATTCCACAGTGAATGGGAACCCAACAAAACTTGACACAATAACCCTTATTTATTTGACAATGAATGAGACACTTTCTCTCAAAGATATCTCATTTCGTTCTTTGTTTGAATCACTCCTAATTGCAATTAATACTATTCTGAATCAACACAAAATAAGATGTCGAAAATAATGATGGGTATACTGATAACATGCTGTAATGCCATGACTAATGTGATTAATTTGGCTGTAAATACTGAATAGCCCTTTCCAAAGTAGTATGATTTTTATACTTTTAGATTAGGTATTACAAAACCGGCACCTGCTCTGCCATCGTCACTTACTGAAACATCTTGGCAACTTTCAGATCAATAGGTATTTTCAGACACGAGATACAGCAATTGTTGCCAACACTAAGGGACTGGAAGTAGTATTTGATTGAAGATAATATCAAAATTTGCTCTTCTTTTTTTTCCGTAGAGTGTCCACAATCATCAAGATGATTATTCCGACACTTGCGTGTGCGTGACTGTTTTTTTATCCCACCATTAAGGCAGCTATACTCCAACTTCAGGGAAGGTGCATGCTATGTGTAACATGTCATCCATACCAACAGCCAAACTGGCCTTCTCTTCCGAAAGTTGGTGATGGGATTTTACATGTGTGCAAGTTGTGCGTGCGTTTACACATGGAACCTCGGTTTATAGTCTGATTCGAAGGACTGTATGGGAAATGGAGTCAGAACCAATGTTAACTCTGAGGGAAAAATCCCCCTGCACCAAAATGACCTGGCGGAGATGCAAACCCGGAACCCCAAGATTATGAGTCCAATGCTTTGCCAACTGAGCTGTTCTGGTACCATTGCTTTCTTAAGTCCCAATTTGGAAGAGGTGTAAAAGATGTATTTTTTGCAGCCTCATACGGTTTTGTAACTGTTAAAAAGATTAGCGTGTATGTTGCTTTTGTTAATAAAGAAGACACTTTGTCGCTTCTTTTTGGAAAATGTTTGTCTGGCCATACTTCAAGTTCAGCACTTGTATTGTTTTCAACAGATGAAGCTCTAATCACGTGTTTAGCACAGGCCAATCTACTATAGTCATCTAATGGCAAAGTTCCAGCTTCTCTGTATGTTTTTACTTGGAAGCATGTGCTGGTACATCAAGTGCCAGTTTCAAAGCTTTTGCTGTCTAAGCTCTGAAGCTTTTTTTTTTTTCCCACGTATGTTCCTGGTGTCGATAAATATACTTCCTGACCGTAAGTTAATTTACTTCTTACAAGAGACATGATGCCAAGGTGAGTAAGAGTGGCAGTGTCTTGACCCCACTCATGTCGACTAATGATCTTTAAATTTTAGCTTTTCCCTGCTTTCGACAAAATGTAATCAATGTGTTTTTTCCATCTTAAATTGTTAGAAAGATAAATTCCAAGAAACTTAACACTGGATCTTTAATCCAATTTTCATTCAGGCAATAGCCAGCATTGTACAATTTTATTCTGTTTCTTAGAAACTTTCTTAATGAAAAGGATGGGATCCACAATATAAAGATTTATGAGGCAATTTGGGAAGAATAATAAAACCATTTCTTTAAACACCCACTTTGCGCTGAATATGAGATGTGGTTGCTCGTTCTTTGTTTTGATTATCCTAAATGTTGTTTGTTTTTGCCTGATTCAGGATTTACTACACTGTAAAAATATGTTTATGAAAGTTCTGGACAAACAATCAAATGGACTGATTTTGAATGTTCCCATATATTCCATCAAAAATATATTTATGAAAGTTCTGGACAAATCAATCAAATGGACTGATTTTGAATGTTTCCATAAATTCCATCAAAAATATGTTTATGAAAGTTCTGGACAAACAATCAAATGGACTGATTTTGAATGTTTCCATATACTCCATCGACCTCCAGCTCTGATGCATGAGGAACTTGCCCAAGAGAAGTATTGTCTAGCCCAGAAGGGGATCTGCTCAAGATCCTGGTGGAGGGTGAAATTTGGACAGAAAGTGGCGAAGTCCTGATGGACTGGCTGAACAAATGAAGAAGACAGAAAATGTTCCAAAGCTGCTAGCCATGAACAACCATGACCCTCATGGGGAATTGCGTTGCCCACTCCCCCCTCCCTCCCCTTTTCCTTCTTCCACTCCAGTCACTGGCCAACCCTTGGTTAAAAAAAAAAAAAAGGCTAGGAAACCAAATGCCATGGAAGTATGGTGTCATGTCTTCAGAAGAAGACCCATGAGATCGAAAATGCCTTGTGTTTTGTCCTGTAATATACATGCCTGTATTGTCTTGCGGAACTAATAACGATAAGTTTTGTCTTTCTTTTTAGATTTATTTCAAAGACAAAACTGCTCACATAACAGTAAAAAAAATGAAGACAATGTATCTGAGAAGCTGGGTTTTGTTAAAACGAGGCCAAAATAATTTAAATATAACGTTTATGATGATTTGGATGATGACGGAGATGAGAACCTGCTTGGGGCGACTGGTGGGACTCCCCCACTCGGCTCTGCCGAGGAGGGAACCGGAGGCAATGACTCAATAGTCAATATGTACATAGTGTAAATAATGCAGATGGAAGTCAAAGACAAAGTGTAAATAGAAAGCTGCGAAAGAAAGAGAGAGCGAAAGAGAGAAGGAAATCAAAAAGGAAAAATAAGGTGAGTAATTTCAAAGTCCTTTATTCAAATTGCGATTATGGTATAAAGATGAACTGAACAGTAGAATTGCTTTAGACCAACCATGTATTATAGCAATGACAGAGGTCATTCAAAAAAATGACCCTAACATACCATTATCTGATTACCTGTTGAATGACCAATATATGTTTATGAACAAAACCCCCCATCGAGGAGTAGCACTTTACCTTGATAAGAGACTAAATGCTAGGGAATGTGAGGAATTTGATACTCTGGGATACCGTGAAAGTGTGTGGTGCACATTCCGCACAAAAAATGATGGAAATGTCCTTATTGGTTGTTTATATCGCAGCCCAAACACATCTGATGAGGATAATGACAAGAGACTTTTTGACATGCTTGAGTCAGATTTAATATTAAAGTATGATAAAGTATGCATCATGGGTGACTTCAACTTTCCGTTTGTAAGATGGGATGGAAATTTCTCAGGTGATAAAGGGGAGGAAATTAAAATGAGGCTACAAGATGCTTTCCTCATCCAACAGGTTAAGCAGTACACAAGGAGGCGAGTAAACCAGAACCCAACCCTGGACGACTGGGTGCTAGTTAATGATGAAGCCTTGATTTCAGAGGTCGAACACCAAGACCCACTCGGCAACAGTGACCATGCTGTCTTAGTTTTTGAGTTGAATGTGAACTGTGAATCGAATGAGGAACAATGCAAGTATGTGTACAATCTTAAGAGGGGTGACTATAATAAATTGAGAGAGTTTTTAAGAGAAAAAGACTGGTAATCTTTGCCTGAGAATGAGGTAGAAGATATGTGGCAAAAATTCAAAAATGTCCTCCGGGAGGGAATGGAGAAATGCATACCCAAGGTGAAAAGAAGCAAAAAGAAAAAGTTGATACCCATGTGGATGAGTAAGAAAACAATGAGAATAATTAAGAAAAAGCACAAATTATTTAAACGATATTTGAAAACCAAATCTGGACAACAGTATCTCAGTTACATAAAGGAGCGGAATCTGTGTACAAAAATGCTAAAAAGAGACAGAAAAGGGTATGAAAAGGAAATTGCTAAAGAGTGCAAAACCAATCCCAAGAAATTTAGGAAACATATCCAGGAGAGGCTCAAAAGCAATACTGGTATCAGCACTTTGAAAAAAGAAGATGGCTCCATGGCTACAGCTGATGCTGAAAAGGCTGATGTTTTGAATTTATAAATTCTTTTCAAGTGTATTTACGCGTGAAGATGCGAGCAATGTACCTAACCTAAGCGAATGTTCTTATTCACATGGTATATCAGTTAGTGACATTAGGGTTACCAACGAAGCGGTAAAACAGAAGCTGAAAGAGCTTAAACCTGATAAAGCACAGGGTCCAGATGCTATTCCTCCACGAGTATTACGTGAAGTGTGCAATGAAATAGCCAGCCCTCTCTGTCTTCTGTTCAACACATCTATCGAGACTGGAATTTTACCCGAGGACTGGAAGACGGCTGAGGTGACGGCAATATTTAAAAAGGGAGGTAAATCAGATCCAGGAAACTATCGCCCAGTTTCACTTACCTGTGTATTATGTAAAGTATTAGAAAGCCTAGTGAGAGATACTATTGTTTCACACTTCACTGATAATGGACTCTATGCTGATTGCCAGCACGGTTTTAGGAAGAAAAGGTCATGTGTGATGCAGTTATTACAAGTTATGGAAAGGCTTACATTTTATTTGGATGAAGGGGAACCTGTAGATCAGATATCATTTATCTTGACTTTAAAAAAGCTTTTGACTCAGTCCCACACGAAAGGTTACTTACCAAACTCGCTGCTTACGGTGTATGTGGTTCCATTTTGAAATGGACTAGCAGTTTCCTTAAAGGACGCAACATTATCTTATCTTATCTTAAAGGACGCACACAGAGAGTGAGGGTAGGTGATGCTAAGTCCGAAAAAGCAGAAGTACTGAGTGGTATACCCCAGGGTAGCATATTAGGTCCCATTCTCTTTACTGTTTTCATAAACGATATGCCCTCTACATTGCAGAGTATGTGCCACATCTTTGCTGACGATACCAAAATAATGAACACTGCAAGGGAAAACTCCACCATCCAAAATGATATCAACAAATTACAAGAGTGGTCAGAGACCTGGTGCTTATTTTTCAATGTGTCATGTTCCACATATGGGGAATAAAAATCCTGTAAATGAGTATGAAATGAAGCTGGGTAATAATGTTCAAAAGATTACAAGATGTAACGAAGAAAAGGATTTGGGTGTTACGTTTGATGAAAGCCTTGATTTTGACCCGCACATAAACCGAATTGTTGGTAAGGCAAACCAAGTATTAGGAATGGTAAAGAGAGCCTTCACATTTTTAGACAAAGATACTTTCACTACATTATATAAGTCCATTGTGAGACCGCATCTGGAATATGCAAATGTTATCTGGTGTCCTGCAAACCTAAAGAGGCAATCCATCCTGATCGAAAGAGTTCAGAGGCGTGCAACCAGACTGCTGAAGGAATGCAAAGAAATGAACTACTATGATCGATTAAAATTTTTGAACCTACATTCACTAAAGGGTAGACGACTACGAGGTGATCTTATACAGATGTTTAAAATTTTCCACGGATATGATGATGTTGACTTGCACTCCTTGTTTTCCTATGCACCTGTGAATGTTACTAGGAACTCTGCAGGAAAACTCTTTGTAATGCATGCCAGAACTAACAAGCGCAAATTCTCATTTTCTTTTAGAGTTGTTAACCCATGGAATGCATTACCTTCATCAGTTAAATTTGCAAAATCTGTGAATGAGTTCAAGAACCTGATCGACAAACTGCCCCAGCTAGAAGATCTATTTTATGGCTATGACGAGTAGAAACCCCATTAGGTACGACCAATCTAGATAAAAAAACCAGAACCAAACCAGGAGGGGACAAATATTAGACCTCACGGTCTAGGTGTAATCAAAACGCCGTCCCTATTAGGCTACTACTACTACTACTATATGAAAAAATCCATTCTAACTTGCACAGACTTGCCCAAGAGACGGATAACGATAGCACATGACATACACTGACGCCGATTTCATTGCGCGTTAAGGCTGAATTTGATGACAAAATAAAAAGACACTCTTGTCTGATAAAATACGTACGAACGTATCTCAGAAGCCGCACAGAATAAATTCTTGCATACCTTTGGAGCTTTTTCGATCTTCTTCGAGCTTGCCGCTTCTGAAACGGTAGCCTGTAGGCTAGCCTACTGGGCCTAGAGTACTGTCCCTGAACGTTCTCACTCGGTGCGTAATGAGTATGCGCACCAGCATCGACTGAGACAAATGTAGGTCCGTACACAAAGCGCGTCGGCGTGCAGCGACTCCGATTTTAATTACTAGCCGGTAAGTTACGAGTTCTCTGGACTACGGCATAGACTTACGTTCTAGTTAATTATGTAGAGTATTCTACAGATGTAATCTTTTTGATAGGTTTATAACATTTGTACCTATTTTGTGAATCCAACATGGCTTCTTGACTTAAGGTTCTCCCACTGGACCACAAACTAAACAACACCAACACTATTGACCGGGGAGTGTCTGTTGCTGTTGCATGCGTTGATCATGGTTTTGACGATCTCTGCTTTCGGTATCGACAGATTGTCGCAAGTATCCTTTATCTGTGTACAGAATCACAGGCTAATGGCCCATGGTGCGGGCAAAATGAAAAAAGACCTGCGGCAAACGCGTCCGACTATGGCCGATAACTACAACTCCGCGATCGTTTCATTGTACTGTCGATGTATTTTTCTTCTTCTTCCTAAAATACTGGTTCACTCAAAAACGAGTAGATCACCAGCGCGCATGTTAAAAAGTATAATAAAATAAACATGAAATAAAGTGCGACTCAGTTTCTGTTGAATTCTGAAGTAAAATGAACCAAACCGCCATCAGTCTACGAACAAGGGCAGTGAATTAGTCAGTGTACAGGTTAAAAAACCTAGATGAAGATCCTAAATTGAAAGGACTTTTTTTTTATAGTGTACATTGAATACAATGTTATCTTCTTTTTCTTCTTCTTCCTAAAATACTGGTTCACTCAAAAACAAGTAGGTCACCAGCGCGCATGTTAAAAGTAAAATAAAATAACAAAATAGTGCGACTCGGATTAGGTTTACAAGATAAGATAATGTTGCTTATAGCCCAGCCGACCTCAAAGGGCCACATCAGGGCTGTCCGGATTAGGTATGCAATCAGACCCAAACAAAGTTGAAAAATAATGAGGGGACAGCTGCTTAAACCATGGTCTTCAATCTTATTAAACTGAATATATTTAAATAGAGTATGTTGCTTGCTTTTAATGATGATGATGATGCTCACTTTTGTTATTTTAGGTTCCATGTTTTAAAGAGAGTGGATGTGTACTGTAGGTGCGCACACACTTGTGTGTGATGTGTGGGGGGAGGGGGGGGGGTGGGGGGGTGTTTGTGCTTGCATGAAGATATTTTACTGATGGATTTGATTTACTATGGATTCTTACACAGGCAGTTTACGCCTTTGTGTGTGTGTGTTTGTGTGTTGTCCTGGTATATGGTTGCTGTGCTGTCGAAAATGAATTTTCCATCTTTTGGACAAATAAAAATTGTTATCCAGTGTAAGTGTCTTCTAAAGGACATGCTGCAAAGCAGCATAGATCTGCATTCATGTGTGGTGCATATTTCATAAACAAAGGCAGTGATAATTATTTTCTGGAAATAAGTGCTCAGACTGTTTGAAGAACTGGTTTCCAAATTTTCAGGGTCACACAATATTTAGGGGGTCATTCTTCATAACTGCTAGGAAATATACAGATATCCCCCCCCCCCCCCCCCCCCCCCCCCCCCCCCCCCCCCCCCCCCCCCACCAACACACACACACACGAGGGCGCTCAGGCTTACACACATGTACTTGGAGAAAGAGACAGATAAGAAAAGAGGTACTAATAAAATTATAAAGTTAATAAAGCACTCCAGATTATGCTGAACAGACTCATTTTCCCATGTTAGTAAAGCGTCAACTAAAATGAATAAATGTAACATTGTAAGCACCTACACTGGCAGGATTTTAACAGTGAAACTTGATATGTGGGATTAACTGTTCGATGATCATGATCATCACAGAATTTCCCATACGTAAGCTGTTTCTGTTATTGTTGAAAGATTTTGTTGCTTGACCATATTCCAGTCACAGCAGTGATCATGGAAGTCCAGTGACAAACAAGAGGCAAGTAATGAATATTTATGGAACATTTGATGAAAACTATGTAGGTTGGCCACTCTGGCACTGTGCGCAACACATAATTTAGTGATTCACACATCCATAACAGAGCCATTTTAATTATCCAAACAGATCATGTTGCATCGATTGCTTGACTTTTGTTCCATTTGCTGGATTATTACTTCCAACTATAGCTGAAAGATTTTCCAGAGTACTTGTGCATGGCCGAATCATGTGGTCGTGTAGTCCAGTCATAGACTGGGTACATTTTAAAGATAAAATTATCATACTTGCAGACAAAAGGGACTGTTGTGGCACAAAGGGTCGCAACTGCACAAAGTGTTATATGGGACACTTTGTGCAAAATAAAAGATGATTGTAGTCACCTTCCTCGGAGTCATAGGATGACGGCTACTGTATCTGAAATATGGACACACTACCACAGGGTTACTATCTATCTCCCTCCCTCCAGGGGTAAGTTTTAACGGGTACGATTAAAACTGAAACAAAATCTATGCTTGTCCAACCTTCTTATAACTTCTATGAAAACTGAATATATAACTCTGTGCCAAACAAAAACACATTAATAATACTGTCCCACTGTCTCTCCCCTCCCTTCCCTAGGGGCAAGTGTAATGGGCGCAGAAAGACTAAAAGATTAATGTCACTGTCACCCAGTGTTCCAGCGTCTTGGAAAATGTTATTCTGCGAGAGGCACCCCACGCCTGGAGGTACCAGGTGCAGAGAGCTCCTTCATGCCTGGCTGGTTGAAGGGTAATAGTCGGCGAGGGCCCGGGTAACTCGTCTCTTTGTCGGTGAAGATGGTGCCACACCAGAGTCCTTAGGGGTCAGGCTGCCATCTGTTGGGTGAGTCCCAGTCCAAGGCTGCAGGGTGTGTGGATCGGGAGACGGGACAGGTGGGCCCGGGGCAGGTGTCGGTGGGCTGCCGGGTGGGGGTTTTGGGCGGGCGCCGGGAGCGGGGGCCACAGGGATTTTCCCGGCGGGGGCAATGGGGCCGGGGATGTGGTGGACACAGGTGAGGGATGGGGGGGGTGTAAGGGGTTTTGGGGGAATGGATGCCTTGTGGTAAAAGGGGATGAATTTTTCCGCGGGTGTTGGCGTTTCCGGATGGGACCGCCTGACCCCTCAACCGGTAAGTATGATGGTGTTGGCGAACTTCCCCCACAATCCAGTGCGTTCCCCAGTCTGGGGTATTTGCCACGCAGGTTTTGCAGGTAACTGACGCCTACCTGAGGGGAGGGAGGGATGTGTAGTTACTCCGGTTCGCTTGAGAGTGTTCTTCGCCAGGGCAGCTTCCCTCTGGGTAAAGAGGTCCCCCCGGGCTTCAGGGGGTGGTATTGCCCGGGAGGGGGATTGCATCACCATGGGCTCCCAAAAAAGAACCATTGCGGGGGATGCCCTGGTTCGGGTCGATAGTTTTCCCGTAAATAAGAATGGCCCTTTGGGAAATTTTTGCCCCACACCAAAGAACCATTTGGGCCCGATTTTGCCCACAAGCAGCTTTTTAAATTTTTCACGCCAACTCACCCGGGGCATTACATGAGGAAGCAACAGAAGTGACCCTGTGAGGGGACTCCCCAGGACTTCAGGAATTGGTTTTCCCTGAAGTAAATGGGGTCCTCCGCGCTGGGGTGATTTCCTCTGGGATGCCAAAAGTGGCAAATTTTTTCCCAAGCGTGGGATGAGGCCATCAGCCCCCCGTTCGGCCCTGTAACCTTTGGGCCAAGGGGAGTCCCTGTCCCAATAAAAAGTTCTGTGTTGTTGTTTGTAAAGTAGTCCGCAAACCTCTGGAAGGTAATCTGGTAGCCTGTTGTCTGTTGGCTGATGGGTTGGATTTTCCCATGGGGTGACAGTGGGTGCACCCTCTGGGCAGGGTGATCAACAGTGATTTTGGGCCCAAAATAAACGAGTCCTGTGCTCGGGTACCATATGTTGCGCCGGTGTGCCGCAGGGAGGGATGCGGAGGTGGGGGAGGAGGGTGAATGACGACCCTCGGCCCATCGAAAAAAACCGTCAAAACACAGGGGTGCTATAAACCCTGGGGAAGGGGCGCAGAGTGCTGGGACTTCTGCAGTTGGATGGAAACCCCCTTTTCAATGAGCTGGACGAGCTCCGGGAGGTGGGGTGGGAAACTGGGGCCTCCTGCACCATGCCCCATTTAACAACTTGGCGACTGTCCAGGGCACACGGGCGACGCTGCAGTGTGATTGTGGAGGGGTCATTTGCCATCCATGCTGTCGCCGTCTTGAGGGTTTCGGGTTCTGGTGAAAGGAAAAGGGTTTCACCGAAGGGTCACCGCCAAGCGGGGTGCCTCAGCTGATCGTGGGTGTCTGGAAGCGGCATCGGGCCCAGGTTCTTCTTGCCTGCCCTACACCACTTCAAATGGGAAAAGGTGGGGTTTTCTTTTTAAGGGTTTAAGGACGTCTTTTGTGGATGTCTGCAAGAGATCGATCTTTAAAGATTTGTAAAGGGTTTGGGTCCGTGGCAAAAAAGAGGTCGGCCCCCTAGATGAGAAACGTGTTGGTGGGGGGAATGCGAGCTACGCCTGCCTTCAATGGGAGATAGCGGTCTCAGCAGGTGGGGTGAATCTGCTCCCGACCAGACCGCTTCCATCCATCCGACAGATTCGGGGTGGTAGGCGCCAAGAGCAGTGTTTTTGGAGTAGGAAAAGCCAATCCATCATTGCCCCAGTCTGTGGCGAGGCGGTGGGGGGAGGGGAAAAAGGGTCTCACTCCTTCCTTCTTTCCGTTCCAGGTCTGCCTTCCCCTGGTCTTCCCAATGGGGGGGGACAAGAGCAGTTTGGGGGTGGCACGGTTTGGGCTGGGGATTGAGTGGAGCCCCAAAGGGGTTCATGCATGAGGGAAGGGGCTGATTTCACAAGGGTTAAAGGGTCGTTGCAGCCAAAATAATCCAGGAGCACTGTTTAAGGGCCTTACCGTCTTTTGTGGGGGATAGGCCGGGGGGGAGCTGTGTGGGTTGGGTGGTGGGTACTACTGCGCTTTGGGGGAGGGCATGTTGTCTCAACTGTCTTGATGGGGGGCCGCAGCGTGGGGTTGGCCTGGAACGGGGAAAGTAGGGGGTAAAACGCCCGCCAGACAATGCTTCCCCCAGAGGGAAAGCTTGGAATTGTTTGGAGGGGATAGCTAATTGTTTTGGGACAGCGAGCCCCCACATCGCAAGCTGTGATGGAGACAACAAAAGACCCGGACTCCTGATCCCGACATTAGCACCCCTTTATTTTTATGCCAGGGACAGGTCACGCCTCATGCCTATATGCGGGCAAAAGAAAGGGGGTGCAGTATCTGGCAACCCTATCTGCAACCCTGGATATGTTGGCAGATTTGGGCTATGAGGGGTTTTTTTAAGGGGGTCCCCAAGCAGCTGTTTTCTGGCAGCAGGGACATTTGCACCCGGGGCAGGGGGGGGGTTTGGATGGACGGGGTTCCCCCTGGCCATTGAAGACTGATGATTTGACGTGGGGTTTCGTGATCTCGATGGTTCAATGTGTTGTTTAAGGCTGCGTTGTGGGGGCCAGCATAGGGGCAAAATGAAGGGTTTTTCATTGAAGTCGGGCCCCTTTTGGGTGGCCCCGAGCCCTTTTGGTGGTGATTTGAAGTCCGGCTTTTCTCCCCCCCCCACGGGGCACACTCGGAGGTTCTGTCTTTGACCCCCGTGCCACGCTGGAGATTTGCTGCAGGGTTTAGGAAGTGACCCTTTAAAACACATTTGCGATATGAAGTCCCGGCCTCACAGAGTTTTGTTTGTGTGGCGATCATTTTTTTTGGGCCCTGTCCGGGGCCGCCCCATGCCCCAAAATGGTCGGTGGAGTGATGGTCTTGAGAGGTGGAGCCTTTCTTTGCACCAATTGTGCATGGGACCCCACGCCTTCGTTGCTTGCCTTCCTCTTTGCGCCACATAGCTGACAAATTTATCCAAAGTCCCATCAGTTTTGGGGTCCCCAAAGGGGGTCAGACAAGTTTCAGGATCAGCAATGCCGCGAAAGGGTGGTTTTGATGATTTTTCGCTAAAGTCAAAAAACATGGGGCGTCCGTTCTCCTGGTGCGGGTGTACTGGGACGGATGCTTGCCTCTGGTGGCGAGAATGTCCGGATTCCTGTGCCCGGCACTGGGTCTTTTTTCTGAGGTATGCGTGGACTGGTGCTTCCCTCCTTCAGAGCAAGCCGTTTGATTCGGGCCCAAAAGGGCAGCTTTTGCCTATCTGGACGTTGCCGAAATATCACTCATGAGGTCAGGCCAAACGAGTCACAGCGTAGAAAAGCGCTGTGGCAAAACATGGATCATGATGCCATGCCCCTTTGTACATACTCCCTTGTGGGTGAAAACAGACCCTGTCAGGATCACCCGGCGGGTATTGAGGGCGTTTAGCTTCACTTAGGTTTTTGGATTTGGGGCGGTTTTGGGGCTGGGGCGGTGTGCACTGTGGGTTGTGCATCTGCAGACCCTGTTAAGTGCGCCCCAAAAGGGCCCTCCCAAGGGCTTGGATTCCCGACACCCTTTAAGGACTTTTAACGGGCAGTTGGTGAGCAGAGCTAGAGTGAGATCGCAGGTGATGCAGAGCTGAATAGTCAAGTCGAGAAGTGGCCGTCATAAAAAATATTTTAGTCACCCTTCCCGGAAGTCATAGGGTGACGGTACGTTTGAAAAAAAGGACACACTACCACAGGGGTTTCTATCCAAAAGTGCGACACTTTGTGCGAGAAACTTGCACAAAGTGTCGCCTTTGGAACTGGACATTTTGCTGGAAGCCCTTATTGGCGGGGGACTAATGTGACGACTCGTAAATTTTTGACCAGAGATCATGGGGTCCCCGGGTTTCAATTAAAATTTCCCCAATTCAAGAACATCATCCCCCCCCTTCCCCTCACACATTCCTCCTCTGTCCTTTTGTACGAATGTGTTCAACTTAAAAATCCAGAGTCCTCGTGGCCCTGCAAAAAAAAAGGTGTAATCTGTTTTTTTCCGGGCCCGGCAAGTTTCACAAAAATTTCTGATGAAAAAATGAACACAGAGTGCCAGTCCGGAGCTTTTGTTACCACTTTTCCAAAGATAGTTTTTTGTTTAAAAGAAAAATTATTTTCCCATAACATAGATTTCGAAGAACGAACATTGAAGAATGAATTGTCTCTGTCCGTCTCTGTTCCATCTGTTGCTCTGTTGTCTGACATTTATGATCTCTCTTCACCCCACCATACTTACTTTCTCCTCGTACAGAGAATAGCACCCTTGCAAATCTTGTGCTTGCGCGCTTTGCGTGGTAAGGTGACCTAAATGCGAAGTAAAATTTTTTGCTGTGCGACCTTTGTGCCGTGGGGGGGGTAAAACAGGGCAGAAATGCGCATGGCGACCTTTTTTTTAATTTTGACCTTTGTGCGCAACAAGGGGCAAACAAAAGAAAAAAAATACAAGGTAAAACATGACATTATTTGATCTCTTTGGTCTTCTTCTGGCAAGGTAAACAACATTCAGGACAATGAAAACAAAGAACAAGCAATCCCTTCTCAAATTGGGTGCAGTTTTGTTGTTGTGGTTTGCGCGAAATTGAAGAAGATAATGATTGCTCATTTTTGTTTTCATTGTTCTGAATGTTGGGTGTCTTGCCTGAAGAAGACCAAAGAAGTCGAAAGGTGTTTTATGTTTTGTAATTTGTTAAAAAAAAATTCCCTTTTATCTGGCAGACTAATCATTTTTCTTTTAAAGTTTTAATTTGTTTGAAAATTATGATAAAGCTCCGCAAAAAAACGTAGACAAACAAATCATAGTACAAAGCATGATGTGTTTAACCTCTTAGGTCTTCTTCAGGCAAGATACACAACGCTCAGAACAATGAAATTGAACGAATCGCTTACCTTCATCCAATTCGGCACAAGATGTGCATTAAATTTTAAACAAATCTTAAATAAATGTTAGCGAACCGCCCAGAGAACGTGGACAAACGAGTCACAAGACAAAACACAACGCGTTTCGACCTCTTAAGTCTTCTTCAGGTGAGACAAAACGAATAAAACAACGAACATTCACTTAGCTTTGATCGCTTCAGATCGCTTCAGAGTTCAGCGCAAGGAAAAAGGCGTTGAATGAGAACACTCTCATTCAACGCCTTCTTTCTTGCGCTGAACTTTGAAGCGATCAAAGCTAAGTGAATTTTCGTTGTTTTATTCGTTCATGTCTCACCTGAAGAAGACCTAAGAGATCGAAACGCGTTGTGTTTTGTCTTGTGACTCGTTTGTCCACGTTCGCTAACATTTATTTAAGATTTGTTTAGATTTCCGCCTGCAGTCGTCTCACTTTGCAACTAGATTTAAATTTTAAAGTGTTTCAATTTCTGCCTGCAGTCACCTTACTTTGATATAGACTGGTAGTCTATTTTGAGGACTCTTGATGGTTTTCAGTAGAGAAGAGTTCTCAGATGGAAGTTGTTCATCGATTCTAATTTCAGAACGTTCCAAAACATCAAGGAAAGTTATGTTTCTATAATTCTAATGTCTTCCAGCATGGCGAATCGGATGAAAGCGCTATTGCTTGATGCACTGCTTGAAGTTGTAATGTGTACAGGAGAACATCATTGCATCACAGTAAATTTTGGTATGTTTGAATGACGCACAGGACTTAATTTCAGTGATGAATGTGTCATATGGAAATTTTGTGCGTCTGGGACACATTTGTGTATAAGAATTATCACTGAAGAAGAAACAAACTGTTGTTGGCGAGATGGATGATAATGACAAAAAGCATAGCAAAATTGTTCAGTTAATAGACCATTTTTTCCTCTCTTTTTTTTTTCCTAGTCCCCTTAGTTTTTGATACACCATTTTTTTCTCTTTGTTTTTTTCTCCCCCAGACCCCTCCAATCCCATTCTCTCCAGCCTCCCCCCTCCCCCTCCATTTTCCTCCCTCAGTCATCAGATGTATACTCGTACACACTTTTGACCCAAAACCTACACATAGAATATCTGAGGGGTAACCAGGTCTGAATTACTGGTCTTCTGTTCATTCAGTACTTCATTCAGTATTTTCAACAGATAAAATTATGTCTTTCCTTTAGGTTATAGATGGAATATCATAGCTGTTCGGTTTTGTGTGCGTGCATGTTTTCTTGTTGTTCTTTGTTTGTAGGCAGAATGAGATTTAGTTTGAAAAAGAAATCAGCCACTGACCACTAATCTGCGTGCGATATGAGATAATTTATTGAGAGGCAAACAATTTGCCTGTTCATTTTTATTTAAGATCTGTTTTGATGTCATGTTAATTTTTCAGTTTATGTGCCAAGCCGATTGATTTAGAGAGTCAACTGTTTGATTTGAATGCATGGCAGAATAGTGTTTGGAATATTAACTGCTTTGTTACAAGCACATCATTTTTTTTTATCCATGTTTTAGTATTTCGTAAGATTGAGCTGAATGATTGAGCTAAAGTGAGACGAGAACTAATACCCAGCTATTTTCCTGCCCTCCATGTGGTCAGGAATGAAAAAAATGCTTGCGCCACGCATCATGCCCACCCCACCCCTCCACCACATGGGTGATTACGCTGACTTAAATTAAAAGTAAACCCTCCCATCGTATTCCATTTAAAAATAAACATCCACTTAATGTGTTAGTTAGTAGTATTAACTCCATTGCAAAAACCATTAGAAATGCCTGCTTTGAGGGAATAAGCATTACAAGATAGTGATCACTCAGCCATATGCACATAGCCTGCTGATGTTAGTCATGATTGACGAGGGTGGTTGGGTACTCGGTCACCAACAAGGTCCCACTGAGCTGCAGTTGGGTCTTATTATGTTTTTTTTATGTAAATGAATGATTCAGCTAGCTGACTGAAGTGTGTTACTAGTTTGTTAAAAATATTCTGGTGACAAAATTGATGAGATACTTATTTTGGCATCTGAGGATTAAAAAAAAATTAATATGTGAGATATACTTGGGGGTAATGTTATAGTTATTTTTCATGATTTTGCTTTTCAACTAACAAATTAGTTGCCCTGATTCCCTCTTTCATGTTTGCTTCACCATAATGGCTTCTTGGACATGTCTCAAGGGCTTTTTGTTGTCATTGTTGCTGTGTTTATTGTTTCAAAAACATTTATGTTTCGAAATATTGCATTAGTAGTCCAACACACTTTAAATGTTGTTTTTACAGATTGAAGCATAAAGGTTCCTGTAAGCTCTCTTGTAAGAGCGGTTGCAGCATTGGCTGACACCATGGCCAATCGTAATAAAGGGCCTATGGGTAGCCAGACCATGTCAAGCGGCCCTGGCCCAGGTCCCATGATGAGTAGCCATGGTACCATGGGTCCTGGACATGGGATGGGAGGTAGTCCTGGGGCTCCTAGCATGGGCATGGGACACCAGTCAGGAGCGATGCCATCGTCCGGACCGATGCAAGGAATTGGTCCTGGAGGACCTAGCATGAGTGGACCTGGTCAAGGTAAGAGCATGTATTCAAGGCTTCAGATTGCTTGCGCACCTGCTATATTTTCTCTCTGCCATTATTTTTGCTTTTTCTATCTATTATCCACGTCACTGAATATCCATGTCACTGAAATCCCCCGAAGTTGGAGTGTGGCTGCCCATGTGATGGGGTAATCAAAAACGGTCACACACGTAATGTTCTCATCCCCAGCTGATGCATTTGTGCCATAGTGTTCAAATACTTCGGCTGTTCGGATGATCCCTGGAGTCTTTTAGCCAGGGTAGACAACAACAACAACAACAACTGAAATGGTTCTGTATTGTGTGTCTTTACTCAGATTTTGATATACTGCAGTTTAAAATTGGCTTTTGGAAACATGCTGCTGGTGACACATGATGACATAAATTATTTTTCTGTGTTAAAGAATATAAGATATGTTTAGAGAGCAAAAATATATTCTGTCACATACATAGAACAACACTGTATAATTGATTTTGAATTGTCTTGATGACGGTGATATTCTAACAATGTTTACATCATCCCGTGCGCACGTCTTGTGCTATCACTCGCAAACAATTTAAAACAGCAGACAAAAAATTTCGTAAGTGAAAAAAAAGTTATTTCTTGAAAATGGCCGTCTAGAAGTGCATTGCAAAGAGATGAAAGCAAATTTTGAATCCAGTCAGTGTGCTTATGTAACGTTTTACATGCTACTTGTGACACAAGTACATGTGATGACAGGTATGTCGTCACGTGTCATAAGTAACATTTAATAACAAACAAGAAATCCTTTCTACTGACTACTTTACTTGGATTTCATCGTGCCACCTTTACATTTTATAACTGCTGTAGTTCCAGTTTGTATTGAAATGGCCTACATTCTTTTTGCTCTTATTTGGTGAATCGTATTTTACTTAAGTTGAGCGACAACAGTAAATGCCTGTCACAGGGGGACTCTCATCCCACAACTCAAGCAGACAGCAACTAGAATTGATGTGAAATAGGGAAAAAAGTGAAGTTTGGCATCAACATTTTCATATTTCTACATCCAAATATTGTCTAGTTTTAAGTGCTATAGTAAGGTAAGTCGTTTAGTGTAAACGAGCGTGGATTGTAAAGCGCTTAAACCTTGGTCTCTAGCTGAGGATAGGCGCAATACAAGTATCCATAATGAAAGAATGAATGAGTTTAGTGTGTTTCATATTACAAAGAGTGTTATATGTGACAAAACAATTGGTGATGATGAAATTCACCCAACTTCTCATTGTTTTATGGTTGAAAAGGAGTGAGAAAATTATACTCTAGGGCAAATTGTCAGTGGTTTACTGAAACTGTGATTTTCATTAATGCCAGCTAATTTTATTTGAAGTGTTTGTTAAAAGTTAAAAAAAAAAAGTGTTGCTTGACACTTTGTGGTGACAACCCGTAAACACTTTGTGGTGACAACCCGTAAACGATCAAGTGTCCATGTCTTTAGAAAATCATACCGAGCTATACATTCTTAAAATGTCATCTTCCGATGGCTTCATAACCTTTGTTTCAGACTCGTCACATCTCGTTAACAATTAGAGTAAGTGATCATCTACATGCTGTAGATTTGATGACAAGTGTAGCATATAACATGCCAGTTTTGATACCTGATAAAAATACAAATTAATTTTTTATTTTGAACAGTTTGATTCTTGCAACAATCCATTAAAAATAAAATTATGATTAGATTTCTTCTCACTGTCAGTACAAGGCAGTAAGAAATTGAATTAAACCACTCAGCCATGGTAAAAAATTATGTTCTTTGATTTCTGCTATCAGATATCGATATTTTTGCTGATGTGTTTTTCATTTGACTTCTGGAAGCATTTTCTGTTTTTGGTCAACGTTCTTTATTCTTGTAACAGTATAGACTAGTACACAATATTGGGATCACAAGCATCACAAAATTAAGTTATGATTTGATTTGTGAGACAGATTTGGGACTTCGCATTTTTTTTCAGATCGCCTCAAATGGAAAAAATGACTGGCACAAATTGATAATAGGGTCATTCTCTCGAAACGTATACCACGCGGGGGTGGCCGATGTCAAAGCCTCGTACAAATTTAATTAAACAATGTTTAAATTGCACCTAATGCATTCCAATTAGCAACTGCATTGTATAACCTGCATGAGCAGTGTTGGCTTCTTATCTGTCCTCGTTTATTTTTTCCCGATCATTTTGTGTCAAATTTGGGGGGTTCGTAAGCAGCCATTTTGTGACATCGAAAAACCCGATCTCACAAACAACATAATATCAATCTGGCCAGCGAAAGTAAGACGGTATAAACTATGTTAATGGATAAAAGCATAGTATATTTTGCATTTGAAAAGATATCGGGCCTCATCACCTTTGTACTTAGGAGAAAACGACAAAAATGTGAACCGGTCTCAAGCGTATCGCATGGTGTCCGATTCCATTCAGGCAAAACAAACTGGCGGAGCGATATATGAAAATGTCTTTAGCTACAAAACCAAAATGGTTTAGAGAGTTTTAATTCTTTTGCAGCGAATATTCTCTTGTTTGTGTATCGCCATTTATCTGTTAATTACACAAAAACGTATTATTTACCGATCGGTGACATGGTGTCCACTTTCGCGATACGTATGAGATCCCGCAAATACTTGTATTGGGGGACTACTTTCACGCAGAAACCGTTTTTAGGAGAGTAACTATGATAGCGGAGGGTTAAATGCGTACTGTGTTCCACTCGTGACCCCATTCGGACGAGCACGGCGCGAGAATCCGAAAAAAGTGTGTGTGGTGTCCGACGAGTCGTCATTTTTACGTTCGTGATCGACAGTGCCATTCCAAAGATCTGAAGGTAAGTTCTTTATTTTGCACTCGATTTCCATAGTTTTAATCAGTGGGTATTGTTTTGCATATATTAATAGATCTGAATTGTGTGGATTTGTCGCAAATTTTGCTGCTTTGTCCAGCTAAATGTGCCTGACACATGCGAACATGGAACGCTTTCACACACGGCATTACGTTTTTGTTCGGCATTCTTACCATATTATGTTTGATTTAATTGATGTTTACCATACAATAACTGTTTGTAGCACTAATATAGTAATGTCTTGATAAAGTCATTCAATGTTTGCCCGAATGTTGTTTTGATTATGATAGATTTGAAAGAAACCTGTGAATGGGCACTGCGCGTATTGCAGACACCATTTTGGGCGACGTCATCGATACGTTCGTGAAAGCTGATGATCAGTGTCTTACTTTGAAACAAAAAAAAACTCTAAATAACTTATTTATATAAAGCGTCTAGCGGTGTTTACGAAAAAAAATGACGTAAAATGTTATTTCATTCTGTGTGTGATTGTTCAGAAATGATGTGAAAGTGTTTCTACATCCCACACGAAACCGAGACACCATGTGAGATGGCGTCTCCGTTACACATGAGATTGTCTACATAGTTTCAAAGACTTGGATGAAATGAATTATTTATATAGTGCGGTACATAAGTAATGTTAAATTTTCTGTTATGTGCTTAAAAATATAAAAGTGACGTTCAGTGGTAATTAGTGCTTTGAAATTTTGCGCTTTCTTTTGACATTGCACGTTATTGTTTGTTACGACAGATGTAACCATGATAAGTTCTATGTAGGCAAATTTTTGTAGTGCAGCAATCAGTTGTGACTGTATTAGCTAAAATACCAGCTTTTCAAAGAAAGTTCTATCCAGTTTTGTATAGCATATAAAAATGAAATACATGCTTTGTAGATAATACATACAGTATTGATGACTTTAACACACACAAAAAAGAAAGAAAAGAACTCCAATTGCTCAGCAAGTCAAAGTTTTTCCTCTCTCCTCAGGTGTGGTCCCCAAGCACAGATCCACGGGACTGTCAATTTCTTGTGGCCTCGTCCTGGAAGACAAAAGATCTTCTACTACCCGGATCCAGCTGATGTTCAAACAGTGACTACAAACATGATCATAAAGGGACAGGAAATGAACTTGTTCCATGTTCGAATTCTTTCAGAGACTGGAAAGTCGAAGGGTTCAGTGAATTCTGAAAACTGCTGAAACATGGAGGAAATAAAACATTGTTGGAACTGTATTGCTGTGGTGCTTTTTTCTTGAAGTATTGCTTGAATGAGTGGTGGTGTCCTTGTTACATGCGGGATGGTGTCCATGTTACACGCGGAGACCACGATTTTTGTAAAATGTAATATTCAAACACATTATCAGTTGGAATGAATAAATATCCCTTCATTTCAAACCTTGCAATAAAAGCAACTGATCACATACAACCAGTATTTACAAGCTCTGCCATCCTGTGTGAAAACAAATAAATTAAGAACAGATTCCAGTCATCTCCAAACGTCCAAAATGAAGAATGCAGTAACAATGCATAAAAATGAAAACATAACACTGATTCCTGTATATTGGTTGTATCAGTACATCTTTAGCTCAAAAATACTAAAAAATAATGCAAAAATCTTTAAATAATGACTTAATAATTACACCATATGGTGGGCCTTGATATCACGCGGGACGGTGCTGACCCATGTTACTTTATCATCAATTTCACACAAACGAGAGTTTTGACTGTTTTTATTTTTATGATAATGTATACAGGAAATGTATGCCTTTATAGCAGAATGCTTTTTTCATCAGAAAAATCATTTTTTTTTGACTTGATAAGTCACAGAAATGGTAACGTTTCGAGAGAATGACCCAATAATAGTGAAAAGAAAAGAAAAAAGGATAGAAAAATTTTGTATTGGCTTAAAGTGTCAGTTTTCCTTTTATCAGCTACTATTCAGAATCTACTGAAGTGAGTGTATGAACTCTGAAGCAACTAAAGTATGCACAAGGCTTTTTCTGTATTCCAGTCCTTTAATGTTACATTGAAAGTCCGTGAAAAAGTCTTTAAAAACTCCTTGAATTTTTTGTTTGGGAGTCAGTATGAACTCTGTCTTACATTTTGTCTTCAAGAAAGGCCCTTTGAAAAAAAATTCAAGTTGGGTGTGTTATTACGTCACTGTAAGTACTTGGCCTATCAAAAGTGGTGAAAGAACAAGTCTCACTGGTTAAGTTTTGATCTTCTTTCAAGTCAGATGTACACAGATTAGGGAACAGCACTTGGCATAAAAGGTGCCAGAGACATTTATTTCAGTAAGGTAGAAAAATCTCTCGCATGTAAGAATCTGTTATGGTGATTACTCATGATAAAATTTAGATTTTTATACTTCTACTTTGTCTTTTTCATCTTGCGTTTGAATTCTAGCAATGTGCCAGCTTTCCAATCTCTAACATGTGAAATTTTCCTGTTAGGTATGGCTGGTTTCCAACCCTGGAATGGCAGCTCCCCCCAGTCAGGGCATGTCTGCCATGTCAGGAGGACCCCTAGTCAGGGTATGCCAACTCCCGGCAGCATGCATGGAGGAATGCAGGGCATGCCAGGCACCGGGACGATGAGCAGCCAGCACATGGGCCAGGCCCTGGGGGCATGGGCATGGGGCAGAGCATGGGCCCTACCGGCAGCCTTCCTAGTAAAACCCTGCCATGGGTGGCCCCAACATCACTATGCAGCCCAACATGGGGGACAATTCAAGCAGCATGGGAATGCCTACATCAGGCAGCGGTGGAAGCATGAGCATGCAGGGCAGTGGTGGCAGTAATGTGAGTGGAAGTGGAATACCAGTGGCCAGTTCCACAGGCATGTCGGGCACAGCAGGCATGGGGGGACACACAATGGGAACAGCAGTGGAGCGAATGGTCCTGGTCCAGCAGGGATGAAACCCTATGCCGCATGGCCGGCCCGTGATGGGGGGACCAGGGTTCAGCAGGGCCCCCCATGCAGGGCAGCATGGGGGCACCCCCGGCACCCAGCCAGATGCAGACTAGCATGATGGGACCACCAACCAGAGTGTGGATGCTATTCAGGGTGAGAGTTCTTTTTTAGGGGTGTGCTCAACACTTGGTTTGCATGTGGACACCTATTCATATTATTCCTTTCTTGTGGTCGTTCACTGATCCAGTTTGCTCTGTGAAATTTGTTGTTTAAGAGGATGTGTTGCATGTGTGTGCTTGCTGCTTTACACTACAGGGAACAAAGGAATCAGAACATGATTCTAGTGACATATTGCTGATGAGAGAGTGGGCACAGTATGTTTATGTACTTGAATCACCATATTTTATAGGGGTGGATAATTTGCTGCAAGATTTCACATGAGTGGATGCTACCATGATTCTGTTGGCCTATGATATGCAATGTGCCCGCCCATAACATTCCCTCTTTTAAGATAGAAGCAGTCAAAGTGCATCACCATACTGTTTTGGAAAGAATGAATTTATTATGTCTTATGTACTTGTGAATTTTTACATAGGGAGCTTCAAAAGGTTGCTGCTGAAAAATGTCTTGTTAATAAGAATATAATCTATAAATCTTGATATGTGGAAACGGTAAAGAGAGACAAAACTTGACAGAGAGAGAGAGAGAGAGAGAGAGATCACTGTTGCCTTCCTTTTTTTTGTTTTATCAGGAGGCCCTGGTCAGCGACAGACGCCATTTAGTGCAGTTCAATTGCACCAATTACGAGCTCAGATCATGGCCTACAAACTGCTGTCTCGCACACAGCCCATTCCAGAGTCTCTTCGCTTGGCTGTGGAGGGGAAAAGACATATGGGAGTCTACCCACAGCGGCCAGGTACTGATCAGTTTCTTCTCTGTGTGTTAGCTTATTGGTTTTGAGAAGGGAGAGGAGAGATGTAAAGGGTTGCCTCGAGGCAGGAGAGGAGAGACACTCCCATGGATGAAACCATATGTACGGAAATGCCGAAACTGGAATTTGACCTGGCTGTATGTCCGGAGATCATGAAATGTCTGGGTTGACCCCCCCCCCCCCCCCCCCCCCCCAAATGATTTGGTAGAACTGCATCCTGATTACTCCATCCAATTCAGGGTGTTTTTTTTCCAAACTGATCATTCCTTCATCATTTTGCTGAGAGAATATGCAAATGATGCTTTGGCCAATAGTCACGATACCATTTGTTGAGCCTTTTGAAGATACATCTGCGACTGATGCCAGTGTACAGAACAAGTTTTGTTTTCACATATTACTTTCAACCTGATTCATCAGCATACTTTGTCATAGACTCATGCTCTCTCACCGATATATTCAATGTTTCTTAGCATATTGTAAAAAATTTTTCGCGTCCTGACATTTGCGCATGGAAGTTTTGAAGAGTTGTCGCTCTTTGGTCAAATATCCCCTCCTTAGATTAGAATCCACAAGTGCAATTACCACTCAAGAATCTCGTCTCTTGAAAATTTTTTCTGATAAAAAAAAAAGTTTAAGTTTGTCGTATTTTCACCAATCATGGGAACAAATTTCGACATTGTATGGGTAAGCAGATCTGTAGACTTTATATGTTCGCATAACACAAACAAACCCCCCCCCCCCCCCCCCCCCCCCCCCCCCCCCCCCCCCCAAAAAAAAAAAAAAAGAAGAAAAAGAAAAAGAAAAATCATTGTCCTTATTTGTTACAAATACAAGTACATACATTGCACTTTTATCTTGTCAGTTAATGCAAACTGAAAGGTCAATTTAATGGGGCAAATTAAGATTTTGGTTCTTTATTGTGTGGCAAAGCACCAGTTGGTTAATTTAGTAAGGAAAATGAACATGTGTTGTTCAATCTAATTTTTGTTAAAACATTCTTATATATGACAGATATAATCTTGATTTACTTTGGTAACAGTCATGCCATTGATCTTACAACTTTTATTTTTCACGCCTATCAGGAGATTGGTGTTTCCTTAAGCTTGTTACCCCAGTGTATTTTTTATACAATTTATTAAGGTTTATTAGAACCTTAGTAAAAAGTAAACAAAAGTCTGTACATTTCATATGACTATTTGTGGTTCCATTAGAAATTAGCTTGTGCCGAGAATTGAATCATTTTCATAGTAAAATTTATTGAAATTTGTCTGGACTCTTCAAGAGCTACATGGAAATTTGTGGATAAGAATTATCACTGCACACACTGAAAAATAAGGACGCACGCACACGTGCACACACACACACACACACACACACACACACACACACACGGATGCACACATACAGATGCACTCACACATATACACACAAACAAAATACACACAAACATAAATACACATACACAAGCTCAAGCAAACATGCACATGTATACACACACACACACACACACACACACACACACACACACACAACACATATGGTTGTGGAATTAAAAACTGATTTGCACACACAGTGAGGACTAGTAATTACGAGAATAAACCTGCTTGTCACATTCATATCAACTATACAAAGTCGAAATACACAGGAAAAAGAGACGTACATAAAAATGTGATGGAAGATCAGAGAAAGAAGCAGTGAATTCTGCACTGAACACTATGGTTCTACCTTACAACCTTAATTTACGAGCACAGCGTTGTGAATATCTACACATCTGTCCTCCATCTTAACTTGTCTCCCTCCCCTCTTCTCCCCACCCCCCCCACCAAGCTGTAGTCTTGTTTGAGCATAAACACCAAAATCGGAAAACTTTGTTGCATCACAAGTACATGTATCGTCTGAACTAACCATGCGCACGCACACGCTAATGCTCATGCCGTCCTCCACTTCCAAAACTCTACCCTCCGCTCTTCTCCCACCCGCGTCCCCCTCCCAGCACACCCATACGCAAACGGTGGCAGATATACATACTGCGTCTGCGTGCGCACACCCACAGTGGCTTTGCCCTCTTCCACCCTCCTACTCATGATTAACATGCAGGCCACTATGAGCACAGATAAAAAAAAATCACCTCTGTGTATTGCTGTCCCCACTCTGACATACATATTCACTTGATGGTGCTCAGAAACAGTCGCACATACTTGTTTACTCACCATTCTCATTCCTCTATATACCCAGGCACATGTTAGAAAACATGCGATCCCATACAAAGAAGCATGCACGCACGCATGCACACACGTGCACACACACACACACACACACACACACACACACACACACACACACACACACACACACACACACACAGAGGCCACTAGGATTGTTGCTTGATTCCAAAAGGTAAACAGGACATCTAAACATTGCCTGTTTGATTTGTTTTGAACATTCCTTTCCGTTTGCAGAGAACATGAATCAGATGCAGCAGATGCGCATGCAGCAAGGTCAAGGTTCCCAGCCTCCACAGTCCATGGCGTCTGGGGGACAACCACCTGCACAGCAGCACATGCCGCCCCAGATGGGACATATGCGAGGTCATGGTCCAATGGGCATGTCGGGGCCTCCATGCCCTGCCGACATGCCACAGCAGAGAATGGGAGGCATGATGCAGCAACAGCAACAGATGCAGCAACAGCAATTGCAGCAGCAACAACAGCAGCAGCAGCAGCAACAACAGCAGCCTGCTCAGCCACAGCAGCCGCAGCCTCCCCCTTCAGTACAGGCCTTGATGGCAATGCAGCAAAAGCAGAACCGCATTGCTCCTGTGACTAAACCAACGGGGCTTGATCCTATAGCCATTCTCAATGAACGAGAGAACAGGTTGGTGTTCATTGTTACCCATACGTTGTTCATTGTCTTTCAAAAGTATGTTGACAAGATCACAAGCCATCATGAATGGGTGAATGTAAGAAATGAGATTGGAACTGGGAGGGAAGATTGATAAGAATTAAATATTCCTTTTTTTTTACTTTTTTTTATAGGATCCAGTATAGGCAATGGAAGTGCAAAATTTTTATTTAGCACAGAATATGTAGGCGTTTAAAGGAAAAACAAAGTGAATGGGGAAGACTGTGTATATGTATCTGTGTACAAAAGCTGTCTGTGGAGGAGAGTGACTCGTACAGTAACTCCACAAGGGAAAAGATTTGTGTGTGTTCAGTGTGGATGCATGCACATATGTTTTGTAATTGAAAATTATTGAAAACAGTTGCTAGTGAATTTGGTGCTTTTACATTTGCTTTCAGAATAGCTGCCCGAATTTCAGAGCGCATCAAAGAATTGTCTCGGATGCCAGCCACTATGGCAGAGGATATGCGCACCCAAGCCATGATTGAGCTCAGGGCTCTGCGATTGATCAACTTCCAGAGACAGGTATTGAGTGCGTTATTGATTGCTGTTAGGTGAATGTGATACTAATAAATACTTTCTCTATTTAGATATCTCATTGGCCTTTTCAGTATTTGTTGGTATAGTATGTCGATGTGGCTTTTTCTCAGTGATCTGTACCTCATGGGGATGCTGGAGGCTGTTTTAGTACGAATCATATCCTCACCTTCCAAAAGTTCTGTGCTTGTAATTTACTCTTTCTTGTCGCTCTCTTTGATGATTCCAAAAAAAAAAATTTTCATTTTTTTTACATATTTGTCTTTGTATGTTTTTCTGCGTTTGTGGCCCATTTTAGAATTTTTGTTCTGGAATGTCTTTTACACTTCTTTTTTTGTGTGGCATAATTTACAACATACCAGTATTTTTGTTGTGATCTGACAACTTTGTTGCAAGACTGTATACCTATTCAGAGAGGACACTGAGAGAGGACACTGATTGTCCATCATGCAGGTCTGTAAGGCCATATGGGTTTTTAGGGATGCTATCAGTTAAGCTATCACGTTTTTTACTGATGTATGTGTATAGATATTTTGTTCTTTCTTTCTTTCTTTTTCTGGGTGAGATCGTTTTCTTCTCTGTGAGTTGACAGCCTGAAGAAGCCCTTGTGGTCAGAACTGAACTGAATTCTTAATCATTGATTCAGGCAGATTTGTCATGTGGCATGTACCTTTCAAACAGGTGAACAGATTATAGTATTCTATTCCATGTAGGCAGTTCTTTTGTGTAGTGTGTTATTTTGTTTTCCTGTTGGTATTTTTTGATTGAAGGAATACCAAAATCCAATATGTTTGGTCAACAGTTGCGAAGTGAAGTGATTGCCAGCATGCGTAAGGATACCACATTGGAGACTGCCCTTAACACAAAGGCCTACAAACGCAGTAAGCGACAGTCTCTGCGGGAGGCCCGCATCACTGAAAAACTGGAGAAACAACAGAAGGTGGAACTGGAGAGAAAGAAACGGCAGAAACATCAGGTAAGTTGGTCATTCATTGGTCCTGCACTTCTGTAAAATGATTCATAACCAGTCCTTTTCCCAGCCTGCTTTTTGACAGCTAGTATAAGGAATTCCCTCTAACCCAATTTCTTCAAGAATAATGTTTGTAGTTTGGGCATTTGGTACCATGTTTATATTAATGCAGCCTGAGGGCTATTCTGAGGATTGATAGTTGAAACTTTTATCGTTGGTTTAAATGATAAAATTGCATTGTGAATTTCTTTCCTTATTTTTGATGGCATGATGACATTTGTAATCTCAGATAAGAGTATTTGATTGCAGGAATATTTGAACAGTGTGCTGCAACATGCTAAGGAGTTCAAAGAGTTCCATCGTAACATCCAAGGCAAGATCGGCAAGCTAAACAAGGCCATGATGATGCACCATGCAAACACTGAGCGAGAACAGAAGAAAGAACAAGAGCGAATTGAGAAAGAACGAATGCGTCGCCTGATGGTAGGTCACTGCTTTTGTTTATTTCTTAGTACAAGAGAGGTCCTGATGGTAAGTCACTGCTTTTATTTGATTATTTCTTAGTATGAGAGGGAGAGATTTTGTATTGTTTGAGATAGTTATTCTACTGGATTTAGAAAGTGAACATACCTTGAAACCAATGTTATGTTTATTTTGAACAGGCAGAAGATGAAGAAGGGTATCGTCGTCTTATTGACCAGAAGAAGGATCGTCGTCTGGCATACCTCCTGACCCAGACTGATGAGTATGTTAGCAATCTGATGAGCCTTGTGAAGCAACATAAGGATGATGTGCGCAAGAAGAACCAGGCTGCTAAAAGGAGAAAGAAGAGGAAGGTGAGATCTCGACCTGTCAGAAAGTCCTTATGTAATAAGTGAGAAAGATTGTGTGTGTTTGCGTTTGTGAGGAAGAGAATACTTTTCAGTCAGAGTGAGTGTGTGTTGTTGTTTTTCCTGTGCATTATTGAGCTCCTTGTCCTCATTGATAGCTACATGCAGGTATGAACATCATATGACCCTGGTGGTATTTGCAACAGAATGGGTTCTGTGCTGCAACTGAATTTGACAGGATCATTAGAAAACAATGAAGAAAAGAAAAACATTCTCAACAAAAACACATTGATCCATAAAGTGCTGATCTTTAAAACAAAATGATGTACTTTCAGTTCTTCATTTCCCTTTGCCATGTTCTTAATTGCAGTGATGCTGATTAGATGGACAGACATTGACGGCTTTTGCACAGATGTTTTTAAAACACCTGATACAAAACATAAATGGAACTGGGAATGGGTTAATTTTGATACTCCTTCAGAAATGGAACCAAATGAGCAAACAAGATTATTTAAAGAGTAGTGACAAGATACAGAAGCTTTGTCGGCCAGGTGTTTAACACTGGGGCAACTGTGTTCAAGTTCATGATGTTCAGCTGAACAGTTTCAAACACGGATGGTACTGCTGGGGAAAAAATAAGATTTTGGATAGTCATCGTTTAAGACTGTTAGGATGCTCACAAAATAGTGGTGGCAAAGTAAGGAATTGATGTTCGAAAATTGGTACCTATGATAATCGGAGAGGAGTGTGGGAACAGGGACTTTGCAAGCTGACCATATTTCCCACTCAAGCATCTCTGCTGCACACCTCTGACACCTGTCAGTTGGCCACACCCCCTTCGACCTCGATTCCTTTGCAAGCCAGCTGTGCTTGCAGTTCATTGTCTCTTAGCTATTAGTGTTGTTCGCCCCCTCACAATACACTTTCAACTGTCAGTCACTGTTAGTTGGAGTAAAGCCAGTGCACTAGGTTACAGCATCTCGTCTCATCTCCCCTCCACTTGGCACCAGTCCAGCGCCTCACTTTGCAATAATTCGGTCAAGCTCTCGCTATCCCATAATGTTTCATGGTCACCATTAGGGTGTTCTTCATCTGAATCAGGATCAACTGACTTGTCTATTCAATATTTCCAGCACTGATCTGTGGTAAATGTACGGCAAGGGCGAGTACATGAGTGCTTGGTAATGATGTCATAGTGAAAGGAAAAACAAATCGGTATAAATCGATAAAAACACAGTGCTCTGACGAAACAAATGGCTGTTAGGCACAGGTCAGGGAACTCCCCAGCTGTGACATGTAAAGCTGGCTTCTATCTCATCAAATGGGAGAGTTAGAGCATCGGGAGTTAGGTTACCCTAGCTGGTCGCATTTCGGTGACGTCGGCGGTGAGCCGCTTGGTTGCAGAAATGTGATGTCGGCGGCGTAAGGGTTAATGTGATCTAAGACACTGGCATGCTTCCATTGGTTCCAGTCTCGACATGCTGGATTGTACAAGTCATGTTTAGGGTATTTTATTCAATAAGGGGACAGTCCCAGTGTTGTGTTTCAGTTTGATGATTGAGAGCATGCTTCTTGTATTATTATGAATACTTATATAGCTCCTATCCTCGGCTAGAGACCAAGCTCTACGCGCTTTACAATCCACACTGGTTCACACAACGGGCTGCCTACCTGGGTAGTGCAGCCCTGATGTGGCCCTCTGCGGTCGGCTGGGCTATAAGCAACATTATCTTATCTTACCTGGGTAGTGCTGACTGAAGAGCTGCCAGCTGGCAATTCATTCAGTCGTTTCCCCGTGTCATCCAGTCATTATCGTTCAATGTTGTTCACTGCAGTTTCCTTACTTCCTTCATTCTTTCCATTCTCACGCAGGGTGAATGCTATGTGTAACGCAGGGGTGGGAATTCTCCTCGGATCCGCGGAATTCCGCGGAAGAAGCAAAAGATTTCCTCGGATTTGAAATGTTATTTCCTCGGAAAATGAAATTCGCGGAGATAGGGCCTATCTCTTGTTCGGTTACGGTCGATTTCGGTAATCAGATGGCCTGTCTAGCAGGATACAGTAGGCCTATATCCGGCGCTAAGAACTGTGGGATGCATTCAAAAATGGCGTACCGACGAGACATCGTAAAGCGCGGGCTTCAGAAATTTGACGAAAGCAACATAAAAAATCCATGGAGATGGGAGTGGATGGAGAAGACAGCAGACAACGAAAGGCTGTTACATTCAGAGAAAAATTCTGGCTCCTGGACTCGCTTTTTTGTTCTCTGTGTGAAAAAGAAGTCAACTACTCCAGTCGTGGGCTTGTTGCACTGCAAGACCACGTGAAATAGTGCCAAGCACAAAGAGCGTGTCATACTTCGCCGGGAAAACACCACACTTGAAGGAAAGCACATCTCTCTCTCTCTCTCTCTCTCTCTCTCTCTCTCTCTCTCTCCCTTTTGTGTCTCTCCTCTCTCTCTCCCCTCCCTCTCTCCCCTCCCTCTCTCCCCCCCTCTGTCTCTCTCCCCCCTCTCTCCCTCCCCCCCCTCTCTCTCCCTCCCTCCTCTCTTCTTCCTCCCTCCCTCTCTCTCCCTCTCTCTCTATCTCTCTCCCTCCCTCTCTCCCTCTCCTCTCTCTCTCTCTCTCTCTCTCTCTCTCTCTGTCTGACTCTCAGCTCTCTCTCTCTCTCACACAC
>CM031606.1:46884218-47089218 GCA_018398815.1 Conus ventricosus
GAGGATATCTTTTTATATTTTCTACTTTTCACAAGAAAATGTAGCTTGTTTTGCTCTTTTATGATTTTCTTTTGCTTCTTAGATGGCACCTTTGGTTGGTTTTTTGAAACTCAACAAACATACTATGGTATTGCACACCAACCTTTTCTGGATTGCATTCTTTTTAAAACTGAAAAGGCAGAGGAGTCAAATTACCACTTTCCGCGGTCACTGAGGAGAAACCACCAAGTTTCGAAATATCGGTATATGACCAGGAGTTATATGTTAGTGAGTTTCCCTCCCTATTGGAGGATGTCTCCCCCTTGGAGAATATAAGCTTGCTGAAGGCTCATTTTGAGAAGCATTTATTTTATTTTTCCCCATTCACCCACTCAAGCACATACTGTTAGTTAGGCAGAATCATCTACCACTGCAGATATGAATGCTATCTCCCCCTATTTCTTCAATCTAAGACATAAGAGCAAGCTTTGTTTATAATTCAATATATATATATATATAATATATATATATAAATGCACACACGCATTCACACATGCACACACACACACACACCACTTACAAACACACGCACGTACACACACACACACACACACACACACACAGAATATCATACACAAAATTGTATAATGCACACACGCATTCACACATGCACACACACACACACACACACACACACACACACACGCGCGCGCGCACACACAGAATATCACACACAAAATTGTATAATGCACACACGCATTCACACATGCACACACACACACACACACACACATACACACACACACACACACACACACACACACACATACACAAACACACACACACATACATACACAGGACTCATCCGGATGTGAATCGCAGAGGGCAGCACCACAGTCCAGCTCAGGAAAGGACTCGTCCAGTAAACGAAAGCAGGCATCCATTTCAATGTTCTTTTTTTCGAAGTAGGGTGAGTATTTTTGTAATGTTTGCATGTGATCTATAGGTGAAACCGTGCCCAAAAAAAACATATTTTATGCTCTCTGAATGTTTAATTTATTTGCCCAAAATACACCAGATTGCACAGATATGCATCCTTAAGAAAAAAAATTTTCCGGGGGGGCATGCCCCCGGACCCCCCTAGATTTCCTCTTTTTTGTCTGTTACCAGTTCCCACCCCTGGTAACGTGTTGTCCATACCAACGGCCAAACTGACCTTGTCTCCTGAAAGTTGATGGGATTTTACGTGTGTGCAAGATGTTGTGCGTGCGTTCACACATGAAACCTCGGTTTATAGTCTCATTCGAAGGACTGTATGGGAAATGGAGTCAGAACCCGTGTTAAGTCCGAGGGAAAACCCCCCTGTACCAAAACGGCCCGGCGGAGATTCGAACCCGCAACCCCAGGATCAACAAAATTACAAGTCCGGCGCTCTACCACTGAGCTATTCCGACCCCAACTGAACACATATAAGTGGTTCATCATGATGCCGGCTCCATCAACCCAGCCCTGTTCCCCACTTTTTAAAGAATGGTTGATAGCAGGATGTATCTAAGTTTTGATATATTGTGCTTGTGTTAATATATTAGGAAAACAAAATTTCCAAATATGTCAGTTGCTTGGTCTTGTTAAGAAAAAAAAAAAAAAGTGAGATGGAAACAAAGCATTTCGCATCTTCCAGTCTGCTTTTATTCGTTTAGAAATGGACTGTCTGTGTGTCTTTTGCTATTCTTAGTGGACAGCTTGCCAGACAGAAACTTTGAAAAAAAACCCATAGAAATGTTTTTGACTTTTTATTGAGGTATAGAATGCAGGAAAACGTGGCTGTCCTTTGAAAAAGCTGTTTATGATGACAGGATGAGGCCGGTAATGGGGAGATGCATGTGAAGGTGGTCAATGTGGAGACAGGGCAGATCCTGGAAGGGGAGGAAGCTCCCTTGGCTAACCAGTTGGATGCCTGGCTGGAAATGAATGCTTCGTGAGTAACATGGTTCACACTGTACATTTCATCCCACTCTGTGTGTGTGTATGTGTGTGTGTAAGGGAGAGAATGGCCAGTTGTCTGGTTGGTGGTTTAGTCATTTTCATCATCATTGTTAATCAATACATTTTCATTTTGATCAGAGTTAACTTTAATGTTGGTATTTAATGTGAGTAATAATTCACTGCCTTTCAGGCATTTTGCTTGAGATAGTATTTATAAATGTAAGTATTTTTTGTGTTTGCTTTTTAATTTATCCAGTGATCCATGTGCAAAAGCGACTGAGTTTGAAATATATTTCATTAAGTTTTTGATGTGTTCAGAGTTATCTTTCAACTGTTTTCTTCATTGCCTTATAAATATGTATCTTTATTGGGGCTCCCAGTTTTCTGAATTTTTTTTCAGAAATCCAAGAATACCCACAGGCTGTTTGAAACAACCGCAACAAATGTTTTTTGAAAAAAATTGAGAAAGTGTTCTATAAACACACACACACACACACACTCAGGACAATTTTTTTTTTTTTCTCAGCAAAACGGTTGTCTCTTTAATTTGTCGATTTCTTATCACAGATGGTGAAACTTCATGGGGGATGAATCCATTGGGGTCACTTTCAATGTTTTTTGCTCAGTAGAGCACAACTTTTCTTAAGATCTGAAAGCAAGAACTTCCGTGCGTGTGAACATGTCTCGACCATATATTTTGGGTAAGGGCCTGACACATCAAAGAGTTTAGGCAAAGACTTTATGAGAATGTACATTAGACTGTGCATCAAAATTTATTAATTATTTTTCTGTGGATCTGATACTTGTGTGTATTAATAACCTGCCTCATTACAAAGGATCATAAACCATTCTAACATTGTGCACAAATAGTACTATTTAAAACTATATGCTACAAATTTTCCCATGGGATCATGTGCCCAGATCCATATAGAGTTTTCGTGTGTGTGTGTGTGATTAAATTTTGCTGTCGTAAGCCCCATCTGTGATCTTTTCTGTCAGTCAGTGTTTGTTTTAGGCAGGCTTTCTGGTATTCTCTCAAGTCACTTCCTATTTTCACCAACTGTTAAAAATCATTTGAAAGCCTACAAGCAGACTTATGTGGAAGCTCAAATATCACATAACATGAAACAAAAATAGACAGCCAGTTTTTATCTATTTAAAAAAAACAACAACTTAGGCTAAAAGTATACATATAATTAGCCTACTTTTTGACAGTCGCAAGCACTTATTCATTCGCTACAGATACAAAACAAGCATGAATACGATAACCTTGTTTTTAGTAATGTTTACTTTTTGTCTTTATTGTCATACCACTCATGACAACTACTCACAAAATCAGTCAGTTATAAAAAAAACATCAAATATGTTAATGATAAAGTCCAACTAGGCTGTCATACTGAACATCAGAAAACCTGCCTTTCAACACCATTTATTTGTTTTTGATTGCATGCTTTTAATACTTAAAGAGTTGAAACCTGTGTTTCGTTTTGCAGTTGGCAGGTAGCACCAAAGGAAATGAAGAAGAAGAGGAGGAGGAGGAAGAAGGCGAGGAAGGGAGTGAGGAGGTACTTTAATACTTCAATCTGTTTGTTGTCGCCTAGTTGTTATTGTCATTCCTTTTGGCCTTGGCTTTTAGTTATCGAAATCTGAAACTCGAAGAGACTTGATTACACATGCATTATTATTACTCCGGAAAGTGTTTGATTACTGTCATGTGTTTGTTTTCATTAAATGAGAAAAGAAAGTTAGCCGTGTACTTATTGAGACAGTAAAAGTCTGCATCATTCTAATATGACATGCATATCTTTTTGATAGTTAATATTCCAACAAGTTGGCATCCATCATCCATATGATAGAACTTTTTGTAAAGTAGATCGCTTGTTATGTATGCTAGCATTAGTCTTTCATATCGAGATTCTTTGTGGCTGGTAGGTTTTCATACATGTTTTATTGTTGGCTTCTGATTCGTCAGGAAGAAGAAGAGGAGGCCTCTCAGAGGCCAGGACCAAGCACAGAGAGCATGGAGGTCAACAATGGGGAGGAAGAGGATGGTGTTCTGTGAGTAGGACCTCTGATCAGACTTTCCATACAACAAAGAAACTCCCAGCTTGTTGTATAAATTACTTTTTATTTTCTTTAGACTTCGCCGTTCATATGTAAGGAAAAAAATACTCCCAATTTTTAATTAACAACGCTAGTTTGTGAACTGTGTTGATTTTTTTCTTTTTTTCTTTTCTTTTACTGCTAGACCTTTTTTTATGGTAAAGTGATAGAATGAAAGTAACTCATCTTATAAGAAGCCATTAATATGATGTGTTTGAATTACTTTCACTTACTGTGATAGTGGAACATGTGTTGCATAAAATATTTGATGGCTTGGACAATTTTTTTTATTTAACTTTGATATGATAAACAAATTATTGTTTGTTCTAGTTAATAAGAGAAAAAAAAAGTGAAAAGAAACTTATCTGTTAAGTTTTTCAGCATGCACATAAGATGATTTGATTTTGACTATTTTTTCATTTAGCTGTGAATTTCAGGAAAATTTTTTGTCTTCTGTGTGCATAAGAATTTTATTGCACTTTTACTGACAATATTTTATAGATCTTAGTGTCAAACTTCAGAAATGTTCTAACTATAATTGTTATTGTATGCAATAAACTACCAAGAGAAAACTATAGTCAGCTCTGAGGGGTAAATTTTGGGAATTTACAATCCAGGCATCGCATAAAGATTTATTTTTTAAGTTTTTATTTCTAAATCTTAACCTCTTGAAGTGTTCAGGTGAGATGTTTTAAAATTATCACGTGATATTGATTATATGATATAAGTGATAATAACATTATGTATAGTGATATCTCTATAACTGTTAGGTGTACACCTTCAGAACATCCAATAATGGGGAGTTTGTATATATCTCGGTTTTGGCTAGTATATTTACACATGTAGACTTGAGCATTCTCGCTGTTAGTCTCTCTGGCAACGCACGAGATTTTAGGAGCTTAATGCAGTAAATAATTTCATGGCATACTTGTTTTATAGATTGTTTTTGAGACCTTTGTTGAAAAATACTTACAGTTACTTGTTCAGAGAATGATACTATAAAACAAAGATGAAAGCCAAGACCTCTATCTCAGACCAGCCCTTCGTACCTTTCACGGGAAGAGAAAGGTATGGAAAACTAAATAAGGCGTGAATATTGTATTAATATAGATGCTTGAGGTGCCTGTAAGATTGGAAATGATGGTTTGTTCCTTTAAGCGCTTTTTGTGTGAATTTCCTGTCTGGGACGATGCCAAGCATGCAGACATTTCCAATATGGCAGGAAGATGATGAAGTTCCTCTATTTTTCCTGATCTAAACATGAGCATTTGTGCGGGTGACTCTCGTAGTTTCTCTGACAAGCATCAAGTTTGGAGAATTATTCCTGAAGATGCATTAAAATGGAGATTTGAGAACTTTTTTAATGTATGTTATTAGGTAGTGAAGTGAGAGTTGACCGATTTGTTAGGAGGGATACAAACTACATAACTTCAGTTACACGATGGTTAACCATAGGTGAACAATGCATAACATTATTTGACACAATCAAGTAAGATTAAGTTGAGTCCCATGGGTTACCCTATCTCAAAATGTAACTAATCTGGAGCAATGATACAAACTGACAGACAAGGTTTGTATTTTCTGATATGAAACATCTAAAATATCGAGTACTTAATTTTTTTTGTATTGTGAGTCAAGATTAAGGTGGCAAGTCAGGTTTACCAGCAGTATCTGAAAATAAAAGCTACGATGAAGAAAGCGAAAAGACCAAGGTGTTTTCGAACGCTGTTACAACCAGTTCGGATTTGCCTTGCACAAAGACTGGTTCAGACTGATGCATCTGCATTTTGATTTAGTTGCTTTAAAGAATTGTTTTGTGAGATGATTATCCTCCAGGTATGTCCAAGTGATGGAAATTTGTAGCAGTTCTAGAAGCTTCTTGACAGCCCCCAAATCTCCTGAATGATTAAGCAGCATTCGGAAAGTTCCTTTCTAGAATATTCCCTTAATTTTTTTTAAAGATTAGTATGCGGTGACATAGTTATTGAACTCTCAGTTTCTCGATTTTATGAAATTGAGAAATCAAGATCTTTGCCTTTCGGAGAATGATTTTTCCTTTTTTTTTTTTTTTTTTTTTTTTTTTTTTTTGACTTGGAAGAACACATGAACTTCTTTTTAATGGGCACAACTCAGGGGATAGTTTTAATTGTCATATGAAAGACTGAATTTTCTGTTGCGAGTGTAGACTTGAGATTTTTTTTATTACCAGATATGATCATTAGACTGGTTGTGATTAAAAGTGACATTAGAAACGTTCTCATTGTTTTCCTCATTCGGAGTTCTGTGTCTGCTGAGGTGTCTTTACAGAACAGGAATTTGATCCTTATATAACGGTCTCTACCATGGTGTTTTATATAAGTGGGGAAAATTAGTATTTTAGTTTCAAGAATTGAATGCTTAGGATTTTAATCATTTATATCTTGTGTTTTACATTGTTTCAAGAGGGGAAAATTTAGTGCTTTAGTTCCAGGAGTGGGGTGCTTAGGATTTAAATCATGAATTTGTGCTTTATTTGTAAATAACTTTGTTTTGATATTGACTTGGATGGCCAGCTAGATTATTACCAATATGACTTGATACATTTTCACTCAAATTTTTTGTTTCCGAGTGTCAAATTGATTGATTGACCTGGACATGTGGGTAGGTCGAATGATAAACTAGTGGATGATGAAGTAAGAAAGAAGGTGACGCAGTAGTGCACGATGAATAAGAAAGTAAGTTTCATGAATATTTCTAAGAATGTTTCGTGTGTGTGTGTGTTAAAATGTGATGTTTGTGTGCATGTAAATGGGTGATCAAAGTAATGACTGAGCAGACTGAACTGTTATATCATTGTGCTTGTGATAACAGGTCAAGGGTCTAGAATGGATGGTGTCTTTATACAACAACAACCTCAACGGCATTCTAGCAGATGAGATGGGGCTGGGTAAGACCATCCAGACCATAGCTCTCATCACCTACCTCATGGAGAAGAAACGAGTCAATGGGCCATTCCTTATCATTGTGCCTCTCTCGTGAGTGACTTTCTGTTTTCTTTCCTGTGTTTCCTGCAATCCGTTCCTTATCTCTTTACCTCTTTTCTTCTTTCTTTCTTTCTGCGTACGCAGGCTGATACTCCTGCGGAAACTCCCTGTATAGCCAGGCAGTGGAGTTTTGTGTGTATGACCCTTTTCTATCCCGCCATTAAGGCAGCCATACTCCATCTTCGGGGAAGGTGCATGCTATGTGTCACGTGTCATCCATACCAACGGCCAGACTGGCCTTCTCTTCCGAAAGTTGGTGATGGGATTTTACGTGTGTGCAAGATGTTGTGCGTGCGTTCACACACGGAACCTCGGTTTATAGTCTCATTCGAAGGACTGTGTGGGGAATGGAGTCAGAACCAATGTTAACTCCGAGGGAAAAATCCCCCTATACCGAAATTCGAACCCGCAACCCCAGGATCACGAGTCCGGCGCTCTACCAACTGAGCTATTCCGGCCCCCTCTTTACCTCTCAAATCAGCTGCTTTTTCATTGCCTCCTGATGTCGGTCATTCCATGCCATTCCTTTGTATTTCTTGGATCAGCTGCTTTTTTTTCTATTATATTTCTTGCAGTTTTCTTTGTACTCTTTAAATTAGTTACTTCTGTGTTGTGTTTCCTGCAGTCAGACATTTCATATCTTAGCTTTATTCCCTCTGATATCAGTCACTTTTGTTGTGTTTCCTATATGTAAATTATATGTACTGTTAAAGCGCATTTAAGTGTATAACTGAACTCATTCCAGCCTGAATGACCTGCATCCAGTTATGTTGTGGCCATTCTTTGATATTTGAAAGTCTTACAAGTCTTTGTCAGTGTAATGTGACCAACTATGGTGTCCATGACTGCAGCACCCTGTCCAACTGGATGCTTGAGTTTGACAAGTGGGGCCCCACAGTAGTCAAGATACCGTACAAAGGGTCCCCAGCTGTGCGGCGTGCAGTGGCCCCGCAGCTCAAGACCTCGCGCTTCAATGTGCTGCTCACCACCTATGAGTACATCATCAAGGACAAGGCCGTACTGTCCAAGGTAGGAATGGAATACTTGTGATTGACATGATAATAGTGACATGGGTAGTTGATTTTGATTTAAGCACTGATATTGGAAGGTATTGTTTTTTTGTGTAAAAGTTCGGTATCGTTGTATAATTTTACTCATTGCAGAACGTTAAGTGTGCTGGGTTTTTTTTTTTGATAGACCACACTTTCCAGTTGTAACTGCTCTCAAAGAAATAGGAATAAACTTAATATTTTCTAATTATTTACTGATTTCCTGTTGTTTTAAAGCAGTATTTTCATACATCTTTTTTTTTTATAAGAATGCTAACTCGTGACATGTCGGTACCTTAAAAGAAAACGTATGTGATTAGTGTGTGTCAGTGTTTTTTTTAGATCCTCTGAAGTACATGATTATTGATTTTTCTAATCGTTTCTTTTAGATCCGCTGGAAGTACATGATCATCGATGAAGGCCACCGCATGAAGAATCACCACTGTAAGCTGACACAGATCCTCAACACCTACTACACTGCACCTAATCGCCTCCTACTGACAGGAACACCCCTACAGGTTAGCTCCTCGCTCTCAAGACGAGATTTACTTTTGTATGGCCAATGTATTTTTGGGAAATGTAAACTGCATTACAAAAAAAAACGTTTGTATGGTTCTTTTTCTCATATTTACCTGTCCAGTAAATGCCTTGTCCTTCCTTGGCATGGGACATCTCCATATTATCAGAATCCTAAAAGTGTTTGGAGAGCAGGTACCCAACCACGCCTCGGTTATCAGTTAGGCTGATCACCCTTAGTGAGTTTGCTTCATGAATCCTACTCAAACATAGATCAGTTTTCTCCTTTTCCTGGAGAGAGAACATGGCCCCTTCTGTTCTTTGGAGTTTGGATTTAGTTTTTTCAGTTTTCATGGATCCTCACAAGTGATTTTCCAAGCTCGTGTTCGTTTCGGATGAGGAAGATTCTTTCATCTATCCTTCGCAAGGAAGAAATTTGTCAAAAGATGTCCACAAGTTGTACTCTGTTGCCACTTCTCCCCAGCAGTTGGTTCTGCCATTATAGACTACAGTGTCTCTCTGTCCTCCTGCCTCTCTTATGGTTACAAAGGGCAGACACTGTGCCACGGTTACAGTGTCATGCGCATGCCTTTTGTGTTGCAAGTGGTGCCTTCATGCTGACACCCACGAGAACTGCACTTCGTTTGAGAATTGGTCAAGTGCAATGTGGCTTCTGTCCACAATTTCCATATCTGTGTAAACCTCCAGGACAGGGTTCACCAGTTTTAGCTACTGGGTCGTCTGCATCTTCCAGCTACATCGGTTTGGTATAAGAACTGAGGTTCATGAAAACAGGCTATTGTCTTCCACCTGCTCTGAGCTCTTGATCCTCAGTGCCTTGTAAGAGATGAAGAGTTGTGCAGATATATTTGTCAGGGTTGTGCAGTGAGTCTTTCTGTGGGCAAGGCTTTGGGTTGAACAATTTTCTGCTGGGAGGACATTCAAAAGGGGTCCCTGTTGCATAAGGCAAGCCTCTAGAGAAAATCAATTTATGACTGGCTACAGAGCTGGACGTCCTTGTGAACTCTTTCCAGAAAGGGCCAGGTTCTGCCGTTGGAATGGATGCTGAACAATGCTGTTTTCAGGTCAATTTGCCAAGTTCTAGGAATGCCCCACAGTGGACCTGTTCGCCTCCAGGTGGAATAACCACCGTCCAGTTTCTGTGTCTCCTGTACAACATCTCACAGCATGTGCTGTGATGTGCTAGCAGTCTCCAAGGAACAGATGTTTGCATATGTTTTTTCCTTCTCCCATCGTTTCAGCACTTGTAATTTGGAGTTCCAGAGAAAAGTGTCAGGTGATCATGATTTCGAGGGCTGACTGCCAGAACCCAGTATCTTTCTTGTATATATCAGACGTGGGAATCTTCCGCCTTTCGGCGGAATTCCGCCTTTTTGGAGGCCTCAGAGGTCATTTTTGAGATCGATGCAAATCCGTTGAGAAATTGGGGGGGGGTGCAACATTTATCAGAGCTCTTCCGCCTTAGGCGAAATCCTACGCTCGCATGGCCGTAATGCGAGGGCGAGGGGGTGAAACTACGTCAGCGAATGACTCGTCGAGCAACCTACCTACTGATTCGTTCGGTCATTTCCGTTTAACATGAGCCCTCCCGAGACAAGTACAAGAACAACGTACGACGCGGTTAACCGAATCTATCAACCAAAGGGAAATAATCCGCAGACCTTATTCGCCGCCATCTTTTTTCATAAGTTTTTGACTGGTGACAGGCGAAAATGTTTCGCACGTTAAATGAAAATGAAAAAGTGTTGGCAAGTTCCATTGATTCCTCAGTGAAAAATAAGTGGAATTGGAAATGGCTGGATGAAGTTGTGAACACAAAGATCGTTATAGCTTCTGTCAGCCGTGATGTGCAACTTCGACTGGGGGATTCTATTAAAAAAACTGACCGACCTGGCTTAGCAGTGTGCACATGGTGCAACGACACTTTAAGTATGGTTCAAAGGGGAAATCAGCGCTGAAGAACCATCTTCTTGTTGATAAACACCGCGTCAGAGTGAAAGATCGCCTTACGAATGTGACGCTTGGATCATTTGGAACATCGGTGAGTGACGTCATTCTCTCTCTCTCTCTCTCTCTCTCTCTCTCTCTCTCTCTCTCTCTCTCTCTCATTTCCATGCAGATTTAGATTGTTTGTGGTGTTTGATTTCTCATTTATGAATTGACTTGTCCCTTTGTGTCATAAAAAAGGGAATAATTTAGGGCTTATGGCTAGTATGTTGATAATGAGATAACTAATAAAAAAAAGATGATTTTATTAAGAATTGTATAGTTATTAAACTGGTTCTGTATCTGTGGGATACGTCGCTGTCTCCAAGGTTTATGGCATTATCGTGACGGGAGGTGTGTGCACAGTCTCGTTAATGGCATTGTTTTGTTACTGTTTTATTAAATAAATAAAAAAAAACCTACTTAATAGATATTTTGTTTCATGATTTGACACACACACATGCACACACACAGTTGCACAGAGTGACCCACATGATTCAAACGCTCACACATGCACACTTTTGATCTTGATCATTTGGTGTCACAGATTATGATTTTTTCAATGTTAAATGACAAAAATCCTTCAGCTTCAGGGGGCTTCGCCCCCAGACCCCCCCAGGGGCGTTGCCCCTGGACCCCACTGGGGGCCTTCAGCGGCCCCCAGACCCCCGTAAAAATTTTCCTCCTTTTTCACTTTTTCTCATTCCCACCTCTGATATATGTATATGAGATATTGGGTTCTGGCAGCCAACCCTCGATTTGCCCTTTAAAATGGACAAACAGCTGGATCAAACTCCTGATCAAAATGCTGGTAAAGGTTCCATTCCCTTCCCAACAAGACTGGACTTGCAGTCAAAGCCCAGGTTGAAGTGGCATGCAGTCCATGCATCCTTCTCTCTTCATGCCAGCTACATACATATTAGGCTATACTTCTGTACAGAGAGATGTTTCTTCGCTTCATGTATTGGGAAAATTAGAGCTGGTAAAAGACAGTTCACAATGAAAGTTTATAAAGAGGTCTCCTCTGAATGGTGCTGTCTGCCCTAAATCTTTCCTTTGCCATTTTAAATTAAAGCAGCTGCAAACACTTCATACTGCTTTCTGAGCAGTCATTGATTTTACTGTGTCAGAACCACTGAATTGTCTACAGTTCCCGTAACTGGATTGTATATGTCATTTTGTCACACACAGTATGACCTGAATAAAAATAGTTTTAAACTTTTATGCTCAGATTGCAGCACTTTGCAAATGGCAGCTGTTTAAGCTTCAGCTTACACCATCAACTGCCAGGTCTTAACACTCAAGTCTTTCCAAATAACCAGTATGAGAACACATTTAAGGTCATCCTCAGTGGATAGATAGGTAGTTTAATGGCAAGGGCATTGCATAGAACTGTGGCGTTGAATTGTCAAAAGATAAAGTGAGAGCAACAATGGCTTGCCACTGCTGGGGTTAAAGAAGATAGAACTGCATAGTCAGAATAAGAAGGAAAAAAGATGGTTTGCCTTTGTTAGGTTCAAACAAGGTAGAGCTGCTTAGAATAAGACCGAATGTATATTAATTCTATGAGGTTTCCCCACCTGCCAATACTTCTTCCATAAAAACAAGAGGGGGGATTATATTGTTCATCACGGGATAATTGTTTTCAATAAGTTGTTTTAAGTGTAGTGTTGAGATTTTTTTCATGTGTGATTTTTATATGTTTGTGCAGAACAAGCTGCCAGAATTGTGGGCTCTATTGAACTTCCTGCTGCCTTCAATTTTCAAGTCATGTGCGACCTTTGAACAATGGTTCAACGCTCCATTTGCCATGACTGGAGAAAAGGTTTGGAATTTCACTCAGCTTTGTTTGTCATGCTTATTAACGTGTATTTGTGTATCATTGTCCCATGAAAGTAGGCTGCTTGGATGACATGACATGCGTTGGCAGTCAGGATCTCCAAGTTGTGTCCTGGGTCTTGCACAACAGAAAACAGCTGCAGCCAATCCTTTCCTTTATCCCCTTCTTCCTAAAATACTGGTTCACTCAAAAACGAGTCATCAGTCTAAGACTTTTTTGGTCTGCCTCTTGGACATTCACTCTCCACTGTATTACAGTGGTTTGGGACCAGGGAGTTATGGCAGGATCCATGCCTGTGCAAAACAAGTCTATGGTGCTCAGTACCTGCATGGAGAAGTTCTATGTATGCTAGTGTTTGTGTTGATTTACTGCCTGACAGTAATTAATCTGATGTTCCTTGTATAAGATAAGAGAATCTATATGAAGCTTTTGTCCTATAAGTCCTAGATTTTTGGCTCAAAATCTAACAATGTCTAACTCCTAGCATCTGTAAAAAAAGAGTGGATATCACTTGTGATTTGTATAATTGTATCTTGTCTGGGAAGTTGAAATGATCAGCCTGATATTAGAAATGTTGAGACATGGCCAAGAAAAGTCAAGTTAAGCTTCTTTCATCTGGAATATTACAAATGGTGTTGAGACATGACCAAGAAAAGTCTAGTTAAGCTTTTTTCCTTGTTCCAGATGGACCCAAGATACTTTAAGTGGCCCAGTTTGTCTCAGTGCTGTCCAATCAGTGTGATGTCTGCTGAATGTTTTCAGGAACCTTTGAAAAGCTTTTTTTTCCCTCTAGATTTTTTGTTATGTGTGTCTTTTATGCTTTTTCTAGTCTGGAGTTCTTGTTGACTCTCCGTAGGATGATGCAAAATGCCGAATGAAAAGGGGTCAATGTCCAGTGGACATTGGAAGTGTCAAAGTCCAGAAACATTTCCTCTCATGCAGTCTGGCAAGAGTCGCCTTCAGAATAGAGTGTTAGCCTGACAGGGGTTAAACAAACACAGCATACAATTAATGTGTGCAGGTGGAGCTGAACCAGGAAGAAACACTGCTGATCATCCGACGTCTGCACAAGGTGCTGCGTCCTTTCTTGCTGCGACGCTTGAAGAAAGAAGTGGAGTCTCAGCTGCCAGACAAGGTGAGCAATATTTTTTAGGTGTGTGACCACAGCTGCTCTGAAAGGTAATCATCCGGGTCCATAGAGGAATCTCATCTCTGGAAAGCAAAGGGGAGAGGTATTTTTTAGTGTTGCATTCCTGCTTTATTTTTAAGGACTTGTGTCACATTTCTAAGTAGCCTTATTGTTTGATTTATTTCTTTATGAATATTCTTAATCAAATCATTTAGTCAGTTACCGAGAGTTTTGTATGTAATTTAGTAGGCTATGCTTAGCGAGTTGAACATTTTCGTCATTTCTGTTTCTCTCTCCAATCGCTTATATTTTCATCATTTCTAATTCTTCCTCCTACCTCACCTGCATCAGAGTAGATATCATTGCTTCAGTCTTTTCCCGGTGACGTTGGGGAAATAGCACTAAAGGGATGATGCAGTACACATTACAAGTACATCAGCTGTAGTACCAGATGGGCTAACTTGCAAATAATTGCAAAGGGTATTGTATACTCTTGTTGGACAGGTGGAGTACGTGATCAAGTGTGACATGTCAGCCCTCCAGCGCTTCATCTATAACCATATGCAGTCCAAGGGAGTGCTACTGACTGATGGCTCAGAGAAGGATAAGAAGGTCAGTGGTGGCTGTATTAGCTGGTGAAGTCTACTCTGCACTGCATAGGATTACAGTGCATCACCTTTTACTTTGTTGCTTGTTTTATGTCTTAGATTGTACACATAATGAATGTGGAAGCTTCTCTACACTGGCAGACTTAACCCAACTGAACATATTTAGGGAAAGATTTCACTTTTATGTATACTTTGTGTTTGTGTATGTGTACATTAGCTTGACAAGAGTTTGGGATTCTTTCTTCAAAGAAAGTGAAAAGGATTGAAATACCTGGCATTTATGATAGTCACCAAGAACACAGAGGTGCTTTGGAATCCAGCAATATGCAGGATATATCATAATGATTGTAAACGTCCTTCAGGATGATGAGAGTTGTTTTTACTACTAAATGATGAAGCTATGTCTGTCGACACAGGGCAAGGGAGGCACCAAGACACTGATGAATACCATCATGCAGCTACGCAAGATCTGTAACCATCCATTCATGTTCCAACACATTGAAGAAGCATTTGCTGAACATGCTGGTTTGTCTGGCGGGCATTGTGTCAGGGTGAGTTAGGTTTCGATTTGTTAGTCTGAGAGGAGTGATTGTTGTAAGTGTGTGAGTTTGTTTTGTGTGTGTGAACTTTGTGTGTTTGTTTTGCAAGTGTGGGTTGTCGTGAAATAAGTTTCACCATCTGAGGTAAAAGTGTTTTCTGTTGAGCATGCATAATACCACAATGGTGCATAGGAAAGGAGGAATGGGAGGACCCCCCCCCCCCCCCCCCCCACCCTTTATCAGACCATTAGCTTGGGAGGATGAAATGTAACATACGTGCCATTTGGTTTCGTGCATACTGCTGGGAAAGGACCCTCAGTGGAGGTTACGTCAGTGGACAGAAACCACAGGAAAGACATGCTTATGTCTGCTGATGGATTACACAGACGACAACTTTTGGGGCTTTTGCATTAGTAAATCTTACGGTCCCAAGAGAATTTCTTTCATTACAGCTAATGCCAACATTTATGCTTCTAGACTGCCCCAATTGGAAAGTTAAGGTGGTGTTCTCTTTTTTGAATTCTGTGTCTACTGACATGTTACCATGGGTGCCACTCTTCCGTCTGGGTGACTGAAATCCGTTTTCTCGGCAAGGCCCCAGACGGAAATTCCGTTTTTCAAGTTTCGTTATTCCAAAAACAAAAACAAAAGTTTTTTTAAAAAAAAACAGTTGAATCGGTGGTATTATAACCGAAGCAACACTGTAGCAGACAACCGGAAATGAGGAAGCGCTCTCTATCGTTGAAGACAAAACAGGTCCAGCGATCTTTGTTAGCCTACGTCGTGCCATTGTGCTGTTAGAAAAGTTTTCCAATGGCACTGCCCCTGCACCCTGCCGGGGCCTGGGCGGCCCCTGAACCCCCTGCCTCATTTTCAGTTTTTTCAGATTTTCAAAGTGTCAGCCTAGTGTTACTATGAAGTAAAAATGGGGACTTTTAAAAAAAATCATGTTATATACCATTCCATCCATCCCCCCCCCCCCCCCACTAAGGTAATCATGAGTATTATGTGGTCTGAACCAGGAGGAAGATCCATTTCCCCCCACGAAGGTAATCATGAGTATTATGTGGTCTGAACCAGAGGAAGATCCATTTCCCCCCACGAAGGTAATCATGAGTATTATGTGGTCTGAACCAGGAGGAAGATCCATTTCCCCCCACGAAGGTAATCATGAGTATTAGGTGGTCTGAACCAGGAGGAAGATCCATTTCCCCCCACGAAGGTAATCATGAGTATTATGTGGTCTGAACCAGGAGGAAGGAAGTAGATAAGACTTGGCTTAGTGAGGAGGAAAGAATCTTAATAGGCCAAGGCAGATGGCCATTGTTGGATTTCTTTGTAATTCATTAACAATAGTAAGGCTGGCTGTGGAAGGCTAGCATTGTGAGGTGTCTCAATGCTGTGTTATCAGTGGAAAAGTGGCCAAACAAAGCGAACATATTAGTCTAAAGCTTGCATCGGTTTAACATGGTAAATATTCTTGGCAAGCAAGGAAAATGAGAAAAGCTCCCCATTATGACTGTAATTTATATAACGTTACTCAGTTATATGCTGCAGCATATTTGTTGTCTTGCTAGTTGTTCCCCTCAACAGATTACAGTTATGCTGTTTCTTTTCCCCAGACCCGAGCTGTACCGGTCTTCAGGCAAGTTTGAGCTGTTGGACCGTATCCTGCCCAAGCTTATGGCCAGGAACCACAAGTGTCTGGTGTTCTGTCAGATGACCTCCCTCATGTCCATCATGGAGGACTACCTCCTCTACAGAGGTAGATGGGATTGTTATCCAACAGTGTTTGTAAGGAGGAGGGATAAACATTTTGGAGAGTGTTGTCTGAACTTCCTGTTTCAACAGTGACTACTGTTCTCTTACACGACCAATTTTTGAAAGCTGTACTTGTACTGAAAAATGACATATGAAGCATATTTGATTGAAAAAGAGTAAAACTTCTGCAGGGTTTTTTTTTTTTTTTTTTTATTGCTCAGGAGTATCTGTGTCCTCAGAGAGCTTTAAATGTGTTGCTACTGAAAAACAAGAACTAAGCCATCGGAAAGGTGCAAACATTGTGGGGAGATGCTCTTTTGCTTTGGTGAAATCATTTGCTCCAAAAATGCTAATGTTATTAAGTAATTTGAGATCTTTTGTAAAAGGGGTCCTAGAGAGGGAAAATGATTGGGAATTTTACAAAGATGATTGGGTATGAAAATGTTACATGACTTCATCGTTATACGAGAAGTGTATGCAATTCTCCTCAAACTGTCTGCTTAGTGCTGACGTTTTTCTTGTTTGACAGCAATCCGCTACCTACGTCTGGATGGCATGACCAAATCAGAAGACCGTGGTCAGCTTCTGGAGATGTTCAACAAGAAGGACTCCCCCTATTTCCTTTTCCTGCTGTCCACTCGTGCTGGAGGCCTGGGGCTGAACTTGCAGGCAGCTGACACTGTCATCATCTTTGACTCAGACTGGAACCCTCATCAGGTTTGTACAAGAGGGAAAAGATGTACGGTTATGAAAAATTTTAGATACTGTTTCTGTGGAAGAGGACATGATCATCAGGTGTAGAAGCTGGTGAAGAATGTCTCGAATATTCTGTTGTATTGTCTATTTGAAATCTGTAATATTTGTGGCTTTATATTTCTAATGGCAGGATACAGGCTACGATTGTTAACCCTTTCACCACCAGACGTTCTATTTTGCATAAATCCCCACCGCCAGCCATTTTTTAAAAAACCCTCTTGTTTCATACCAGCATATGTGAAACGCGGATATCTCTGGAACTAGACAACCAATTCATACTTTTTTTTTTTTTTTTTTTTTTTTTTTTTTTTTTTTTTTTTTTTTTTTTAATATATGTTTTATTCCTCCTCTCTCATCCCTCCACTCCACAGTTCCTTCACTCTTTCTTTCCCACGCACTCGTCCTTCAACATGGATTTAGCAAATAATTTGACATGAGCAATTCTAGTACATGTACCAATATATAAATGTGTACTTATGAATAATAAATACAATCGTTATAATCTGGCAGTTTTTCTTTGCGCTTTACTCAGTTTGAACGAGTGAATAAAAAATATTTTTTAAAAAGGATAGTAGTTGCAAGGAGGTTTGTTTTTCATTTTCAGTTACAAACAGACAAACACAGAACATTATAGTGACAATAAAGTAATACCAGGTACTATAAATTTGAGAAATTAGCATGCACACACACATAATATACATATACATACACACACATACATATGTATACACATATATATATATATATATATATATATATATATATAAAATGCACACACATACACAAATTCATACTATTTTTGTAAAATGGAGGAGATCCTATATTTTTTATTATATTGTAACATGTTAGTAATGGCTAGTCAACAACAATTAAATTTTTTTTTTATAGTAATTTTAAGTGTAAAAAAATGCAAAATAAAAAAAATGTGAATGTTATCTTTCTTCTCAATGTAAAAAGGAAGAAAGCATGCCAACAAACTCTCAACAAGGGAGGAAAAATACTTCACTCACAAATGAAGACCAGGAAGTATGGTATATCCAACAGAAAAATGGAAGAAACAGCCATAAATCCAACTATTCCAATAGCAGGGAACACACACACACACACACACACACACACACAGTGATGATTCTAGAGCGCGTTTTCGCGGGATTACCGCTGATTTTTTCGTTTGGCCGCATAAAATCGCGAGCGATGCGTCTCGAGAGCCGCTAAAAATTGAAAACGGCCGCCTCTTTCGTCAGCGTGTGCGGCATCACTGTCGATCGTCTGGTTGTTGTTGACATAGCAACATCAGAAAGGCGATAATTCTGGCAAAGTTGCAAAGCCTAGCCGTAAAAACTGCCGACGATTCTCATTGGTTGACAAGTTCCGAGCTCAACCAATCAGAAAAATTGTATGACAGTTTTTGAAGCGCCATTGTTCTCACACATGCTTCGAAGCCTGCATGCCGTCGTGACCTCGTTTCAAAGGAGACAATATCTTTCACCATGAAGCGTTCAAGCACCCTGTTTTCCTTCGCTTTCACAAAAGCAAAAAAGAGTTGCTCAGGTACCAGCAGTACTTCGGACAATACTGATAATGAACGGATTTCCACCGTGAATGAGTTAGGTGATGAAGAAGGGCTGGTGTTGAAATATGTGAGGCAGTCAATTCGAATTCGATTTCGAGTGAAGAACCATCGACTTCGATAGAAGAACCCGGAGAACTTGAAGAAGAAGAACCGAAAACTATGGTGCTGGTAGCTTTTCTTTTATTATAGATTTTGTTTACAAACTGTTGTGACCCATACACACTGGTGATGGTATTGGATGTGCTATTTCTAAGACATTTAGTGGCTGGTGCAGATTTAAAGACCTATTGAAGAGGCAGACTAAACATTGTAAAAGTGGCTCTCTTTAATCCATGATGGAGTGTGACAGACTGAACTTTGTGAAAGTTAAGTAGATAGCTGGTGGCTCTCTTTAATCCATGATGGAGTGTGACAGACTGAACTTTGTGAAAGTTAAGTAGATAGCTGGTGGCTCTCTTTAATCAATGATGGAGTGTGACAGACTGAACTTTGTGGTAGTTGAGTAGGTGGCTCTCTTTAATCCATAATGAAGTAGGCAGACTGAACTTTGTGAAAGTTGAGAGCTGGTGGCTCTCTTTAATCCCTTCCAAGATGGAGTATGGCTTAGAAACATGTATCAGCTGCAGAAATCAAGAACTTGGTGAGTTTTACAAGTGTATGACATGTTCTGTACCTTTTTTTTCCTTTCTATTTTTTTTTTTTTTTCAGGCTGTACTGTGTGTTCTCAGTCACTTCAATTCATTGTTGTATTACTACATTTACTTTAGCCAAGTAATGTTGCTGGCTTTGATGAATAGTCGCAAATATTTGGAGCCTCCCTTTCTTTGCCCAAGAGACCCCTGGGGCTCCCTTTTTGCTTCTGAGGGAGGCATTGGGCTCCCTTTTTTGAAATCCTAGAATCAACACTGCACACACACACACACATATACATATATATATTCTTATGCCTAACTGATACACATGAAAGAAAGAAAAAGGGGAACACACACACACACACACACACACACACACACACACACACACACACATATATATCGCATCACATCCCTTTCACTCTCAGTATTGAAAGCAATATTTTTGTATGAAAACGTCATTCACTTGCCTGTTGGTCTCTGGAACCTGAGGAGCCATTCAAGCTAACCATAATTCCCACTCAAACACAACTCTGCTACTTATCTCTGACACGTGTCAGTCGGCCACGCCCCCTTCAACCTCAGCCTGTGAGCAAGCTGTGTTTGAAGTTCATTGCCTTTTGCTAGTCCCCTCACATACACTTTCAACTGTCAGTCACTGCTGGTTGGCTCAGTGCCAAAACACTGGGCACACGTGCTGAGCCTGCGAATGGTCTGATCTCTAGTTCCCCACCACTTGGCACGTGTCCAACGCCTCACCTTGGAGTAATTCAGTCAAGCTCTCGCTATCCCATAATGTTACTGGTCACTATCTGGGTCTTCTTCATCTGAATCAGGATCAGTTGACCGTCTATTCAATATTTCTAGCACCTGATCTGTGGTAAATGTGGTAAATGTACGGCGAGGTCGAGTACGTGAAGTGCAGCGGCGTAAGGGTTAAACAAACATCATGAAATTTATGATGTCTATGTAACATTCTCAGTGAAAAGTAAGTAATCTTTATATATACCTTAAGGTTAATTGATATTGATATGCAAAGTCATGATTGATGGAAATTGAGATTTTCTTTGTGGATTTTTCGTGAGTCGTTATGTTGAAAGGGTCTCCTTGTATAGACCAGGCCCTGAAAATAGCAGTAAGCTGTAGTATGATGGTAAGTTGACAAAAGTATAATTTCTTCAGGACCTGCAAGCCCAGGACAGAGCTCATCGTATTGGACAGAAGAATGAGGTGCGTGTGCTCCGCCTTATGACAGTCAACAGCGTGGAGGAGCGTATCCAGGCGGCAGCTCGCTACAAACTGAATGTGGATGAGAAGGTGATCCAGGCCGGCATGTTCGACAACAAGTCGACCAACTATGAACGACGTCAGTTCCTGCAGAACATCCTCCTTCAAGAGGACAATACAGAGGAGGTGAGGAATTGCGTCAGTTGACGATATGATTTATCTTCCATCAAGAAGACAACACAAAGGAGATGAGGAAAGGTGATGTCAGTTGTCATTTATCCTACTTAAGATATCACAGGAGGCAAGGAATGATTGTATCAGCTGATGATATCATATATCCTCCTTTGCCCTCTGATCCCCGCAGGGGCGGTACCCCTAGACCACAATGGGGTTCTGTGCTGGCCCCCAGACACCTGGCTTCTCTTGTTCATTTTAGAAATGTAGCAGGTCTGCAATCTACACATTAACAGTTTGTGTGTTGCTTATTTGTTGGAGCATTATTTCAACTGTTTCAGTTCAGGAATTCATTTCAGTTTTGTTTGTGTTGGTGTTTTTAAGAACTAGTGAATGGGGAGTGTGACTAAAGAAAGCAAGTAAAAAAGATCTGTGATTAAGAGACCATCCAGTAGGTCTGTAATTGTTCGTGATTTCCCCCAAATTTATTTAATGGATGAAGGATGTGATATGACAAATGCAGCCTTTTTTCTGGCCTTAAACAACCTTCACCCATGTTTCGCCCACATCCTCCCATATTCCTCTTTAGTCCAAAGTTCGCAAGCTGAGAGGTAAACAAGAAGATTCATGCAATTGCAGATTTCTGTTAACAACAACAACAACAACAACAACAACAAAAAAAAGGGGGGGGGGGGGGGGGGGGGGGGGGCAAAAGAACAGTTTTACTGGGTATGAATGATTCACATACTTCTGTACAAAAATTGTTTTTTTTCTTCCACTTTAGATAATGTTCATAGTTTTATGCCATTTATTTTCTTCTTTTTCTAAGATGGTAAATTGCTGACATTACTTTTTTTTTTATTCCCTCAGGAGGAGGATGAAGTTCCTGATGATGAAACCATCAACCAGATGCTGGCAAGAGAGGAGGAAGAGTTTTGAATTTTACCAGGTATGCTGATTTGCACTGTATTTTGGTCAGAATACTTCCAATTGTGTATTGTTTTGTTTTTGATTCAGGATTTGGTGATATAACTTGCATGATGAAATATGATTTTGATGGTGAACTGTCGTTTTATGTCAAGTGTACATATTAAAATCAGATTATCATATAATCATATTTTGAAGGTTTTGTGAATGTGTTTTGGATAGAAAAAGATTCCAGGAAGCAAGACAAGGTTTGGAACACCCAGTTCTGTCATATTTTTCCTTTGTTGTCTTTGTTTAACAGCTGCTTGCATTATGTTGAACAGAAAATGGACATAGAGCGGCGGCGGAATGAAGCCAAAGATCCCAACCGGAAGCCTCGGCTGATGGAGGAGGATGAACTCCCTCCTTGGCTTGTCAAGGATGAGCAAGAGGTAAGACTCCAAATTGAACATGTTTGCCTGTTCAGTTTTCCCAAGTTATCAAATTGTTGGTGGTTTAAATTCCTTTCCAAAATTTTTTTCTACATCCAAGCATGTTTATAATGATCTGGCAGTCGTACAAGCAACAGCGTTTATATGGATGTCAAGTCTTCATTGTTTTTAGCCTGGAATACAGCTGTTGTGGGCATGCCTAGCCATCCTGGTTGTGCCGTAGTGTTCTTCTGTTGGAACCTTAGTCTTCTTCCTTGCACATCTGACAAACAGAAATATGCGAAATCTCATATCAGAATAATGTGAAAAGGAAGTGTTCTGAAGGTTAAGCTGTTGACAAGATCATAAGTAAATACTTAGCAGGTAAAAGATGTTTAAGCTCGTATCTGGCGAAAGAAGAACTTTTTGATGATGGAATTCATGACTGTCCAAATGAAGAAAAGTGGACAGTCTCAAACAGGAATGTAACTTGTACATTTTGCCATATGCACAATTGGATTTTACAACTTGCTCCATGTTGTTATGCCTTCGTTAGTCTCAGAAAAATGTTTTGAGCTGGTCAGCTTTCTGTACCACAGAGTCGGTCTGAAAGTGGAGACATGCACAAGTATACAGTCATGATCAGAATATGTGATTGAGAGACACACTTGGTATCCAAGAAGCATAGAACTGTTGTCTGCCTTTGGAAAATGCTCAAACTTGTTGCAAGGCATTTGTTTTCTTTTCCCCTTTCTTTGCCATTACTTTGATCATTTAATGTCAGAATCATAGACTAGTGCATTAACAGGACATGAAATATGAATGAAAAATGAGCATATAATCATGTTGTTGTTGTTGTTTTTTTAAAGGAGAGGGAGGTTGTATGTGTGCGTGTGTGACTTGCATATTTTGAGAAAAGCAGGTTAACAGCGGTTGTACATGTAACGTGAGTGTTAATAAAAAAAAGTTACAAGAACATACTTGCGATCATCAGGGAAATGGACAAGTGTCTTAATGACATGGTGTCTTTCGGTATGGAGATTGAACTGCTGTTGACAATGTTTTTCTGTGTGTGCGCTTAGGAGCAGATGGAACTGGTAATAGTCATAGGTCTTATAATCATTTGTCATCATTTTGCTCACAATTTAGATCATTCAGAGAGACAGATGTTTTCTATTTAAAAAAAAAAAAAAGCACTATTTGTAAGACAGTTTTGCTTTTTCTGAAGAGCACAATGTGATAGTGAGTTCAAGAAAAAAAGAAAAGTGTTGCAATATTGAATAGGTAGTGCATTAAAAACTTTATTTTTGTGTGTGTGCAACAGTTTAAGTATGAAATGATACACATTGTAAGTTGGTCAATTTTGTTGGAAGTACAATAAGAAAGAAATACATTGTTATGACTTGTAATTTCTACTAGGGTCACTTTTCAGTAGAAGGGGAAAGAAAGCATGACAGAACAGAAAAAATAACAACAAAAAAACCCTGTTTATATGCTGCATGCTGCAATGATTTGGATTGTAAAACATTATTTGGTAACGATCTACATTTGTGAGAAAGTGTTCAGATCTGAAAAAATAAAAAGGAATTTGGGAGTATTCGGTGGTTAGGTTTTGGTTGTATGCTCTGAAGAATTGTTTTTTTTTGTTTAAATAAAAGTTGGTTGTTGGTATTTGTGAAATCTAAATTTAGTCATGATTTCACATGCAGGTGAACGCCTGACTATTGAGGATGAGGAAGACAAGATCTTTGGCAGAGGATCTAGAGCTCGCAAAGAGGTCAACTACTCTAAATTCCCTGACAGAGAACCAGTGGCTGAGGGTAAGGGAGACAGAACACTTCTGCATAACTACAGGTTCTTGTCATGTAATGAATCACAGTGACAGTGGAAGACAAGACATTGACAGCTGAGCTTTTGCATTTGTGTCTTATAATGTTCCATGTCAGACAATGCTTTGCATTATTGACAGGTTAGCGTTGTGTTTTGCATCTTATAATGTTCCATATCAAATAACTTTTTTGCATTTACTGACAGATGAACTGTGCATTTGGCATGTTTATGACTGTGTTGAACCATGTTTTGCATTTACTGTAATATTTGGGTTGATGTTGGTTATGGTTCTGCAACTTCAGTTTTAATATGAAAGCATCCACTGTTGAATCCTTTCGAGACCAAAAAAAATTAAAATCATCAGGGAATAAAAAGCCATTACAGAACTGAATCAGGAAGAGAAACAGCTAAAATATGTTCACGAGTGGAGATTCATAAGATTTAGTATAAGCAAGTTGTTCAGTTAGCTGTTTCTAGTAAGTTAAGTGGCCATGTTAAACATTGGCATTATGGAGGAGCCCTTCTTTCAATGGGAGTGAATTTGGGAGCCCTTTTAACTTCTATTCAAGTATGTTCTTTCAGCGGATGCTTTAGTCTGAACTTACTTCTGTAATGTATTTAGATATTCTTTCAAGCGTTCAGACATATTTTCAAACCAATGTTTTGATTAGGATTTATTGTAATTAAACAATTGTTACTGCCTCTAAGCCCACCTTTTGGCACTTAGTCCTTAACCAAATCCATGACTACTTGATTTGACATGAGTTTAACATGGGTGCCACTCTTCCGTCTGGGGTGACGGAAATCCGTTTTTTTCGGCAAGGTCCCAGACGGAAATTCCGTTTTTCAAGTTTCATCATTCAAAAAAAAAAAAAAAAAAAAGTTTTCGGGGAAGAACAGTTGAATCGGCGGTATTTTGACCGAAGCAGCACTGAAGCAGACGACCGGAAATGAGGAAGCGCTCTCTGTCGGTGAAGACAACACAGGTCCAGCCATCTTTGTAAGCCTACGTCGCGCCATTGTGTTGGTAGAAAAAAGTTTTCCAGTTTAGGCAACGTAAAGTTTGTCATGCCTTCTTTACAAGAAGGGGATTCAAATCTCGCTACTGTTGAGAAAGGGGTGAAGAACAAGTGGAGATGGGAAAAGGCTCCCCCCCCCCCCCCCCCCCCCCCTGTTGGGCCCCTTACTCATCTCCGTCCCCTTCCCGACCCCCCCCCCCCCCCCCCCCCCCCCCCCCCCCCCCCCCTCCTCTCTTGATTGCTTACTCCTCTCCTTTATCACCCCCCCCCCCCCCCCCCCCCCCCCCCCCCCCCCCCCCCCCATCAGTTCTACCTACCTCTCACTGTTCTCCCATCCTTTTAGCTGTCATCAGTGTGGTCTGGCTGTTCAAAGCTGCCTGCAAGCGTACTCCCCCTTAGGTATATGTAAAAAGAGAGGGGGGTGGTGTGTGTGTGTGCTGTCTGTACAGCTCTCTCTCTCTCTCTCTCTCCTCTTCTCTCTCTCTCTCTCCCCCCCCCTCTCCCCCCTTCCCTCTCTCTCTCTCTCTCTCTCTCTCTCTCTCTCTCTCTCCTCTCTCCCCCCTTCCCTCTCTCTCCCCTCCTACCTCCCTCTCTCCTCTCTCTCTCCCCCTCCCTCCTTTCCCTCTCTCTCTCCCTCTTTCTCAAAGAGCAAAGGACTTGATGTCATCAGACATCTCTCTCTCTTCTCCCTCTCTCGTTTTCCACACACCACACACACACACACACACACACACACAAGTCATTCAAGGAATCTCATTTTCACACACACACACACACACACACACACACACATCACACACACACACACACAGTCATTCAAAAGAATTCTCATTTTCTCACACACACACACACACACACACACACACACACAGTCATTCAATAAGAAATATCTCATTTTCACACACACACACACCACACACACACACACACACAGAGTCATTCAAAAGAATATCTCATTTTCACACACACACACACACTTTGATTCCAATTGATGCCAGAAGAGGCCATGAAATGCTCCTAAAATTTCAAAAATCGTCCGGCCGGGGGGCTTCCCCCCCCCGGACCCCCAGCGGCACTGCCCCGCACCCCGCCAGGGCCTGGGCGGCCCCCCTGACCCCGCCTAATTTTCAGTTTTTCAGATTTTCAAAGGTCACCCAGGTTTAATAAATGTGAACTGTCATGTCATGTAGATTGAAAACGTTCAGATTTGAAAATGTTTTAGAAATTAACTTGCAAAATGTAGTGAAATTGTGTGGGGTGAAATGTTTAGAAATTAACTTCGCATGTAGGAAATCAGTGGGACTGTCCCTTGTGATTAGGAAAAACCATTTTCTTTGCTTATGAATCATGTGGACTCTGCCTGTGATAAGGAAGACCTACCTTCTGTGTTGTGTCATGAATGTAGCCATTGAAGATGGCAACCTGGACGAGATGGAGGAGATCACAAAGTCCAGAAGAAACGCAGGCGAAAGGAGGGTGAGAGAGAGACGATGCCCCAAACCCAAGAAGAAAAGAGGGCGTCCCCTGTCGGAAAAGCTGCCCCATGTCGCCACATCTGACCAAGATGATGAAGAAATTGTACAACCTGGTGGTCAACTACAAAGACAGGTATGGAGGGGGTTTACGCCACCAGGATGGTACAAAGGGGGGTTGATCCATGGTAAACATTCAGTGTGTTTATATAGCTCTAAATAAAACCATGATATGGACTAATTAGATCATCTGGAATGCACAGTATTCCAAGTCTGACATCCTGCTGTTTGGAAAGGATTTTGTTTTTGTTCAATTTTTTATTCATCAGCTCTGAACATACGTCTTTGAAACTTGCAACTTGTGTGCAGTGTCACAAATGTATCTGTGCTTAATACAGTGCAAGTTGTTTGTGTCTTGGACCACGTTTCTAAAACCTGATATCTGAAGGTGTCTTTTAACCCTCTGCCTACCGCATGACTTTGTGCTATATGACTATGAGAATACCATGCCAAGAGAGGTAACTCCGCAACACATACACACTTGCCATAAAGAAACCTCAATAGAAAATTTGTTTTTAACTTATCTATTCTGTAAAAAATAATGAAAAAAAATTCAAAGACATCACTCCATCCAAAACAGCCATTTCCCCCCACATATAGTGAACTGGTACACGAGGAGAAAAAAAACAAACGAACAGACTAACTGTACTTTGGCATTCTCAGTGCTAAAACAATTTTCCCTAAATTCACTGTACCCACAGAACATCATGCATTAGGAGCACAGAGTGATTTTCCAAGTCTAAACAAAGTACTGAAACCTTCAGGAACAAAATAAAGTCATTCTGTATGGTATGCACACTAAATAATCAACTTTTATTGTGAAGCAAAAAACAACCCAAACTTCAACAATTTTGTTAAACTGAAGGCATCACATACAAGAAGATTTGTCTTCTAACTACTGAGGGGAAAAAATAACAAGAACAGATTACTGAATACTGGGCTTTAGATTGTGATGGAATTCAACAAAAATGTGCTTTTGCACAAGTGCACTGAGCAACCCCCCCCCAACACACACACTGTGGTGATGATGTACCTCTTGTCCGGCTCCTCTTTGCTTTTTGATAAACAGGCAGTTTTTATTTCAGGCCAGAGTTACTTTATGTTCATCCTTTTCTGCTTGCTTTTGTGCAGCAAATAAATTTGTTTCTCGCTAAAAGTCTACCAAAATTCTTCTGAAATCAAAAAGCTAAAGGTGATGCTCCTACAGGCAAATCGTGGGACACACCCACTGACTGACCCGGTTTCCTGGCTATCAAAACAAGGGAAACTTTTGGGGGGCTTCACTTCTTGTAGCCAACCACTCCAGTCAAGAATTAAAGTATCTCTAGCAAGTTTTGTTTTTCGAATTTTCTTTTTTGGGGGGTCTGGGCCCAGCAGCAATGGGCTATTCGACATCGTCATTATCATCGCCTGAATCATTATTGATTCCGGCCTCAAAATCAGTCAGCAGTCGATCTTTATTCATAACTAGGTCAAGATTGACGTCCGAATCGTCTTGCTTCAAATCTTCTTTAAGAGTGTAGCCCGCAAATACGCTCTCTTCATCAATATCACTTCAGAAAATGAATTCTGCAAGTTGCATAGTTACTTGATCCGCCATTTTCCCAGAAAATCTTCGCGAAAAAAAGCCGAACTTTGAAAATTCATAGCAGCGAAACTACTCCACCAAAACTCATGCAACAAAAACCAAAATGGCGTCCAGAAACGGAAGTACCGGAAGACTCTTCTGTCGTAATTGCATTCTGGGATATGCGATGGTGAAAGCGAAAGTCGTTGACCGAGTATTCAGCGGTCGATCTCGGTCGATCCGGTATTCAGAAGGAGGAAATCTCGCGGTCGATCTCGGTCGATCCGGTAGGCATTGGGTTAAATCTCAGCACATTTTGCTCATTTTCTTTTTCTTTTGTTAACAGTGTTTGAACTTTTTCCTATGCTTACCTTTGCCTAATATTTCCTGTTTCCTAATCCAGTTTGTGATCCAGTTTGTGAACTATGTGTTTTTTTTCCTTATCTGAAAACAATGTTTTGTCATTTCGTAGTCATGTTCTGTGAACAGTGTTTCCAGTTCTCAAAATTCCTTTCTTGTGAATGCCGTTTCCAGTTCATGATTTTGAAAAAAAAAATTAATTTATTTATTTTTTATTTCAGTGATGGTCGTGTGTTGAGCAGCATGTTCATGCAACTTCCATCCAGGAAGGAGCTGCCAGAGTATTATGAGATCATCACACGTCCCCTGGATTTCAAGAAAATCTATGTAAGCATGTCATCTGAAATTCTCTTTTACGCTGGTGTTAATATGGAAGGGAAAGAGGGTTGGAGTTGTTTGAAGAGTTTGCGGATCTTGTGATACCATAACAATTTGGCCAGAGAAGTCAAAGACCAACCCTGTGGCATAGTAATGTCAGACATGATAAGCTTGTTGTCTAATTATCTCTGGCACGTGCCTCATTGTGTCATGGATTGTGATTGTGGAAGTTCTTACTTGGTAAATCGATGTAGTTCTATGGATTTTGCTGCAACTGTCAAGAAGCAGCAGCAGGAACAGAAATTTTCTGCCAAGTTCTAAGGAAAAGTACTGATGCATGGTGCCATCGATCCTGGGAACTTGCCTGTATGTACAAATACCGACACAGATGTTAAAGGTCCTGTAACTCAGCGTTTGATGTCTTAACCTTCTTGACAAGCATGTGCCTGCTAGCACCCGACCGGAAATCACACTGCAAAAAGGCTGAGCGCCTGCCAGCGCCCGGTAAAAACATGTGGCAACAATGGGCGCCGCCATGTTTCTCGTAGAAAAGGAAGTCTTGCGAGAACGTGACTTCCTTCTTCCTGTAGCCATTCACTTCCGTTTGCAAAAAAACGCGAGTCAATACGTGCCGTTGTTCTTGAGTTATGAATTTTTTAAGTTTTGTAGTCGAAATGCTGTTTTTCATCACGGCTAACCTTGATTCCTGCTGTTCTATAATGAGATTTAGTAATGAAGATACTGTGATTTGTGGGATTTACGGCATAAGACTTAGTGAAAGTGCTGGGTGATGAAGCTTACAGTGACCTAGATTTCGACTGGGATGAGGTTCTAGATATGATAAACAACGATTCGGAAGAAGATTTTTTTTTCCCGAGTAAATGGCTCATGTGACATTCTTCAAACTTATGATATAGCAACATATATATTCGTAAGAATTTTAAAAATGATTTTCATTTCATTATTTCCTTTCCTCTCTTAAATTAATTTTTAAATGGGTAACCATGTTCAAATTACGGAGTTACTTATCTTGCCGATGGTTTTCGGCGTAACTAAGCTCAGGTAAGTGCATACTGAAGAGGGTTAAAGCAAGACAAAACATCCAGCATGCACTTGGGAACTTGGGGAAGAGAGTAGCACTGCCAAGCATCCCACCGCACTGAGCCCCTCTGAAATTTTGTCATGAACACAGGAAAAAATCAAGGTGGAATGAAAGTCAACACACAAAACAGTGTGCAAAAGTAACTTTTTTTAAAGACAGTACAAAACAGAAAAAATTGCAACGATGTTAATGTCCTTGATTTAAAAGAAGTGCTTAGAGATGATCTAAAAGTGATGGTCCAACCTTGGAACTTGTGTGATTTCAGAACCGTATCAAGTTGCAGAAGTACCGTGGTCTTGATGACCTGGAGAATGATGTCATGGAGCTGTGTCAGAATGCTCAGAGCTTCAACATGGAGGGCTCTGTGGTCAGTCTTTTTCTTCCTTTGGGTTACTATCTCTGCTGCTTCCTCTTGGTGAAAAAGAAAAAAGGAATGTGTGAATAGGATGTTTGCTTTTTTTGTTTTCTTCTTTTCTAACTTTTAATTATAAGGTGCTTTCTTCTTGACTTGCCAAGACATAAGTATATGGATGGGAATCGTTCAATTCAAATGTTTTGGTATGACAGGAGGGAAAGGTAGTGAGGGGTAAAAATTTGATAATGTGTATTCACAGATGTCAGTGAATGATTATCACAGTCCATTTATCAGAATTGCAAATAATTTTCTCCAACCATGTGAATAAATATTGTCTCTGACTTGCCTGTCCAAACAAGTTCCTCAATCTTACTTGGGGTACCAGGATGAGGGCTAAATCAGTTGCCCTTGATGGTCAGGTTGGGCTCCTGTGAATTATAAGTGAAATGTTCCTTTTATTCCTGCCTGGAAACGTGCTTGCTATCTCTGTTCATTTTGCTAATGCAGCATACATGCTCCTTGTTCACATTCTTTGGTCAAAGTCTCTGATGTCTAGACTCCTTGCTTAAAACCAAGTCATTGAGATATTTTGCTTGCCCGTCCTTTCTGTCCGAGAACTGAAAGCCTTGTCAGCAGCTTCTGTCAAGTTGTATGTAAGCAGTGTCCATGTAGCCAGCTCTCTTTGGACGTGTTCAGGGTTGAAGCGAGCCAGTGAAGCTGCTGTATACTGTTGATGCAGCACTAGCTTGGAGCTAGTGAAAACTGAAAACCCCCCAAAAAACTGGCTTCTGTGGCTGCCTTATCGTCATGCCAATGTTCTGGGAGATGAATCCCCTATTCAGGGTATTTTAGTCTTTCTTGGCCTGACATTTCTGAACTGTCATCAAATTCGAAGTGGACAACCAGTGGCTATACTTAATATGTCGAACTCAATTCCCACTAGTGCTTCCTTACTGGTTTTGCTGCAATCTACATATGGTCACTTGGTTTGGCTCTAGAATGATGGAATGGAATCATATCAAATCATGTTGCTTTTAGCCAAGCTGTCGGGGAGGGGCAGTATCAGAACCTTGCCAAAGTCAACTATCTTCATATACTGGAGCGGAAGTAAAAAGCATTGTAGACAGGAAGTACGGTAATGATCTGTGTGTCCTAATTGTTACCTGTCAAAATTTGCCCAACAGAGCTGATGAACTAGTTATTGTGTTCATGTAGTTTAACACCATGGCAAGTTTGGTTAGTCGTCTGGGAATTATGAATAGAAACCCAATGTTGATGTAGATGACAAAAAATCAAACGTTTTGCAGGAAGATGCCTTCTTTCATATGTGATGTGTCATCAGAGTTAGTGCCACCCGGCCCATGCTTCCCCTCCAGATGTTTTTATTAGATTGCTTTATATTCAGTGGTACTTATAGTGACCAGCGGCATTGTTACAGCACTGGGAGTTCAAACCATATGATTGTGTTGTGCAGATTTACGAGGATTCTTTAGTGATCCAGTCCGTGTTTGCGAGTGCAAGGGAAAAGCTGGAGAAGGAAGGGTTCACAGCATCCTCGTCTGACAGCGAGACAGAAGAGGAAGAAGCTCCTGTCAGGGCCACCAAGTCCAGACGTTCCATGAAGGAGGAGGAGGAGGAGGAAGAAGGTAGAGAAATGAACAGGCATGACATAATAAGGATGATGAATGCTGGATGCGTATGGTGATGTTTTGTTTTGATTTGTTCCTAAAAGATAGCACAGTTTGTTGTTAAGATCTGTTATCAGGGTACCAAACGAGATGCATTATAAGAATATCTATCACAGTTGATATCATGTTTGGCGTGATCTGAAGTATGTTGTATGGAATTCTGTTGCAGAGAGAGATGTGAAAAAGAAGTCAAAAGATGGAGGCAAAAAGGTGAGTATCATAGCAACATGCATGAAGGTAGCTGCTTCAAATCGTAATGTTATCCATAAGCCTCACGCGGCAATGGTACCCATGGTCGAACGTAAGCCACAACAGAGCAAGTAAAGAAGGCAAGCACACAAGCAATCTTTACAAAAAACAGAAGTATAGGCGAGACAGAGCAAAAACCTGTCCTTGTTAGGCAGGAGGCCGAGGTTGAATGAGGAACAGGAAGTTTACACCGGTTTCTTCCCTGGCGGAAGTAGTGTGGACGTCACGTGATGGTCTTATTACTGCATTAGCCACAAAAAATCTCGGCCTGCAGAGCTAACTAACTGCCGTGGAATGCTATGGTCTGACATGGTAAAGTATATGACGCCAAACGTAATGTTTAAAATGCAGTCAGTTGAGACACTGATGCCGCTGGCAACTTTACCATTAGCTTGTTGAGCCAAGTCAGAAAATTCATTCACTTATGATTTTTGTTTTGATAATTCATCCCTGCATGCGAAGAAGTTAAACACTGTTTTCTCTCTGTCCTCTCACCAATTGACGAACTAAATTACAGTGACATAGCTAGTGCATTTCAGTAGCAAATATACTAATAATGCTCTAATTGTGTGTATTGACTCTTATCATTAAAGTGATGGAATTGGCAGCTGGTTCGATAGATGGCCAGTCATTTGTGCTGATGTAGGAGTGAAGAGCTATCTTTGATGCACATGGTCATCAACTTGTATAGATACATATTAATGAGGTGTATTTACAAGTTCTGTTGCCATTTGTTTTTCAGCATCCATCAAAGGGAGGAGCCAAATCTAAACGGAAATCAAAGTCGCGACCGGTCATCAGTGATGACGAGACGGAAGAAAGTGGGAAGGTATATTTGGGTTTGAATTGATCACACAGTACACTGTTTCTGAACTTATTTTTTCAAAGGAATGTGAGTATGCTAAAATGTAAGACTATGCTCTGTTTGTCTATTTAAAAAATAGAAACTGTTTCAGATGTGTGAATGATACAGGAAAGAGGGAACTCTGTTTTCACTAATAAGGAAAAAGGTGTGTTTGCAAATTTTAGAGACATCCTTTTTTTTCATTGTTTTTTTTTTTCTCATTTTGATTAGGTTCTTGAGAAGTCTGTTAGAAAAACCTGAAATTATGATAATAATGATTATTTATGCCCGTTAAACTTACATCATAAGCCCTAAGCACTTACCAATACATAAAAGATTAAAGTAAACATAAATGAAACCAGTTAGAAGTTGAATATTGCAATAAAATGCCATGCATGTACAAAAAAGGGTGCATACTGACATACACCCACGAAAGTGCAGACCTCCGCCATAGTCTAAAATTCTATTGCTTACGGAAACCAGGTTTGTAATCCAGATGTACACAAATCAGGTTTGTAATCCAGACGAACACCAAATTTCATACTTGTGTAGACATGAAATGTCTTCCACCCCCCCCTCCCAAAAGATCTGTTCATTCATTATCTAAAGTTAGTTCTATCGTTTTAGCATGTCTGCCTGTTTGACAGGCTAACAAACCAACCAATAGATGAAAGTGAAAAGATAATCTTGTCAGAGTTAACAAACAAGGAAGGTATCGTAAGTTCCCATAGTAAAAGTATTTTTTTTTAAGTTTGGCTATTTTCATTCTTTCACCTAGAAACACAAAAGGTATCTTCCTTCTTTATGTCAGTTAATTAAGTGGGCTTAAGCTGTTGATTTTTGTTAATTGATTAAGTGGGTTTATGGTGTTGGTGCCAAATGATTTTATGGCAAAGTGCCATGTGTAAGTGGGTTTATGGTGTTGGTGCCAAATGATTTTATGGCAAAATGCGATGTGACTTCATCTCTTACTTTATAGTCTTTTGGTGATCAGGATCCGTCTGACGGGGAAGGGCCAGGCAGTTCTAGGGCCTCATCAAAAGTGTCCTCCCCAGGAGGCAGTGGTCGGAAACGCTAGAGGAGTGAAGTTCAAGGACTGGATCGAATGTCATGATGCTGCCACAAAACCGTGGCCAAACAGACCTACCGTATGGTGGAAGGATACATTGTCGGTGAACAAGTACTTTCATTCCACTGGTGTGTAAAGCAAGGTGCTGCAGAGCTTTTCTACATAGCCATCAGTGTCACTCTTTTGTACATAGCCGATGTTGTCCATCTCCATGAACATTAATGGTTAGGGTTGGGGAACAAATACTTGCCTTTGTGTCAGCAGTTGTGTGTTGTCAGTTAAACAGCAGCTTTGGCTTGGTGTTTTTTGTTTGCATTTTAGTGTTTACTTCATGTAAGGTTTTTTTTCTTTGTATGCTGGTGTATGATTTTGAAACCATAATTACTGCACATTGTCCATGCCCAAGGCTATCTAACATAAATTCTTTCATAAGGGAACTTTCCATGTCCAAGTTACTAATCAGAAGTTTGGCGATATATTGGGCAACCTCCACAGAACAAAGCAGTGAAGATTATGGGTTTCAGTTCAAATAGGATAGTCTTTTGTCTCCACCTTCACTGGATCTGAAGTGAAGTGGTGGTCTCAGATGAGATGATTCATCAAGGGTCTATGTGTTTTAGCGTCCAGTCTCTACCGAGCACTGCAGTCATTTTCCCCGGTTACATTGTGTTGAAGAAAATACACTTGGATTGGTGAACAACTAGACACAGAGGCACGCACAGAAAATGTGGGTGCTACTGCACTCTTGTGACAAAAGAAAGGTTATTGAAGGCGAAACGTATGAGATATCAGGCAGGGGGAAAGCTGACTCGAAAAATATTGGAGAAATCCCAGGGGCCACCAACACCCTCGTGGAGGCCAGAGGCAGCACCCTGGTGGGTAAATCACTATGCAGGAAGCAAAGAAACCGAAAGAAAATGACTGCACACAAACGTCAATACACACACACACAAATAGTGTACACACACACGGAGGAGGCATGCACATTTAGATTTAATAAATTTAACCCTCTTGTACTCGGTTTCTCTGACTGCAAACTTCCCCCAGATTTCAGATTCTTTTACAGGCTTCAGCCTAAAAATGGGTGTGCATGATTAACTTACGGGGAATGTATGTGAACCTGTAAGAGAAAGAAAATTGGCAGAGTTTCATAAGAGGATGCACTTCACTTTGAACTATATTTTGTCTGTCCTAGAGATATAGGTCGTGTCACTGTCACCAAATTTCTACCAGACATGACATTTTATGATAACAATCAATTTTACAGCATGCAAGCATGCGCAATCACCATGCTGATGAAAGTTATGCTGATGCAAGTTGTTAGTGTAAGATGAAATCTGAGGTCTACCTGACGTGATCCATCCGCTGGCAGTACAGGTCCCACTGGTTGTCCCACCAATGTCATACAGAACTTGTCACACACAATACAGAACTCGGTCGCTTCCCAATACTCCACAGGTGTTTCCATCAGCCTTTGCAGTTCTACAAACTACAGCTGATTACATATGTCCACAGTCTTCAGTTGCACAGCACAGTGTCACTGTACACTCACTACTAAAATGTCGGTCACAGCTGTCACCAAAATAAACAGGTATGCAAAACAAAACTAAACATCACAGCTGCATTACTGTTGGGCTATGTTTTGGTCGTGATAGTCGCGTAAACAACCATTCCTAGGCCAGCAAAGGGGCACTTGACAGAAAGAACACTTATATGACATTTCCACTTGATATCCCTTTGGTGTCAAACGGCCAGTTTTGACACATTGATGACATACCTTAGGCCTGCCCTCAGTCTTCTCCACTTTGTGGTGATCAATGGAGTCTTTGGCGATTGGGGGTTCTGATACTGCCTTGCTTCGCCCAGCTTTGCGTTTTCTGGAAGTAAATCCAGCACAAAGCCGTTTAGCGACGTCAACACGAAACCACAGGTGATCATGGGCCTTCTTTGGGGGCCTAGTGTGTGGTGACTTTTCCCAGGTGAGAAAGGCTTAAACAATACACAGATTGATCAAAGAGTGGAAGATGTACAGTCACCATTTTTTGTTTTGATGACCGACAGGATAGTAGGCATGGTACTGATCTGACTTGTCAACACCACCCATGTACTTGTACGCAGCGATGACATCGGCATCACCTTTTCGTCCATTGTTGTCATACCTGGGGGCTGGTTGCTGCTCAGGAGATAAATCTGACGGTTGTCTTTGTAGACTGTAGCCATCAGTGAACCTTTCTGCATTTGTATCAGGTCTCCCTTTTCCTTCAGTTTGGCCATCTTAACTTCCTGTGGCATTCCCCTGCGGTAGCGGTTGACTGTCGCACAGGCATAATGTCCCATTCGCGGCCAGGTGCGTCATCAAAGGGACACTTGTGAAAAAGCGGTCAAAATACAGGTGCCTGTTCTGGTTGTAGTACGGTGATGCTAATTTGTCTACTACTTCATGCCCCAGACTGATGTTTGCGTTTTCACGGCTAGCATGACCAGTGTAAATGTCAAATGCGACACAATAGCCAGTAGTAGCGTCACACATTTCCCACACCTTGATGCCCCACTTTGTTGGCTTGGCTGGCATAAGCTGTTTGAAAAAAATGCGACCCTTGAAGCCTATCATCGCTTCATCAATGCTCATTTCATGGCGGGGACAATAATTGGCTTTGAACAAAGGGAGAATAAGATTGATAAATGTTCTCACCTTGTACAGGGGGTCATAATCAGGGTGATCATGCCCAGGTGTGTTGGACGAATCCCGAAGGTGAAAGTACTGATTCAACTTGAAAAAGCGATTTTTCGGCATGACACTGCTGATCCACTCATCTTTGATAATTGGGTCATCAGACCAGTAGCACCACAGACGTGGCAGACGCTTTACCCCCATCATAATCAAGACCGCGAGATAGGCTCACATTTCTTCAGGTGTGGTATTGCACCAAAGAGGGTCAGGTGCACCCTTTGCAGCTTGTTTTTGTCTTGCATACCTGTTTGTTTCATCGGCAGCAGTCTTAAAAAACAAAGAGGTACAAACAAAAAGAAAAAATCAGTGGTGTAGCTGTGTCGGGTAACGAGTGAGTGGGCCCAGTGGGTTCCTGAAACTGACGCACCTCTGCCGTGCCACGTGTCGCTGGTCGCCATGTTGTCTGAAGCGCAGCAAGTGGAACATCGTACTCCGAGTCGCTTTCTACTTTACCGTCTTCTTCAACACCACTACCTACTTCCATATCACTTTCATTCTCCATCTCGCTTTCAAATTTCTCCACTTCAACAATAATTTGATCCAACTCCTCTTGCAAGTAGTCGATCGTCTCTTCGTCGTTCGTAGCAGACGCGAAAGCAGCCATTGTGAAAGTCGGTTTCATTCACAAACTTAATCTCTTTGTTCCGTGCCTTTTCTCAATGAACACACGTGGTTCCATCACCCAAAATAATGCCTGAGTCTTCCTAGTTACTGTCTGCGACTTTGCGTGTCTACACATGTGATCACCGTGTGATGGAAAATTCCCACTGAGAAGTCCCGGTACATTCCGGATCGGGAGGAACAGGCGCCCGACGTAAGTTCTGGCTGCGCCTGCTAGGGTTAAAAGGTAACAAACAGTATCCTTTGTGGACACAATTCCTGTCACTCTGTGCATCTCATTGCATGCTGTTTGTAACTAGGTCCACCACATGGGCACATATGACATCATGTATCAGGGCTGTTGCACTGATCCATGCATATTTGTCAAGGTGAAATTTTAATTGGATCAAGAATTCAGTGTGCTCTGACTGCAGTCCAGTGCTTTTAAAGCATCAACATCCTTGCAGGCCATATGTTCAAAAAGTGCTGTACAAAAACCATGAATGGCGTTCACCTCTTCTTAACAAAGCAGAAAAATGACGTACCATTTCTGGCTTGTTTACTTTCTGGAAAAGTCGGAAAACTGCAGATCAAAATTGCACACAATGGTTGACTGTTGTGCCTTGATTTACAATTTGTGACATGCAAGACATTGCATTTCCCCATAAAAAGCCGAAGCCAATGCATGATGACTAGAGAAATTTGCTGGACAAAAAGCGCACACCTACATATTTGCCAGCCATTGAACTTGTCCGATTAATGCACGAACAAGCATACCTAAACGCCAGCAGGCGTTGTGTAGAAAACCTGGACCGGAAAAATGATGCGAGACGCCGTGTAAGCAAGCATTTCCTTGCCACTGAAATCAGGTGGTTTTCTCTAAAATCCTCGGATATGGGGAGAATTCTCCAACCTGGATATGGTGGTACAAATAGGGTAGGATGGGACGTTGGATTCTAAATTGGTCCTAAATATTCACAAAAAGTTAAAAATCTAGAACATGCAGTGAGCATCAACAGCAGGTGCCATGTCAGTGGACTATTTGTAATTGAGGATCTGTGTAGATGTAGGATTTAGATTCATTCTCGCCCTTTCTTTCTTTGCGGTTTTTGAATTAAGAGCATGTTCACACCATGTAAAATTAAATTTTTTTTGTTGAACTTGCATTAGGTGAAAAACTCCACTCTTTTTAGTTTTTCCCAGGAAAACAAATGGTACATTATTTATTCTTGTTTTGTGCTGTTGTGCATTTGTATTGTTTGGAACAGGGGATGTGGGGGTGTTGGAGGAGTAGGATGCTAAAGTTCGGACGCAAGAGGGTAGTAAAAAGAAAAAAAAATGCGCAGAAGATCTGGATCTGAGATGCGGCATGGATGATGGGGCATGATGATGGACAGTTAAGATTGACTGCTGCATATTGGGTGTTGTCTAAAAAGGGAAACCCTATTTTTCATTCTGTAAATGTTGTGTCTACAGCAGTTAAAATCATCTTCAGTGGGCATCCTTTGAAAGTCATTTTCATTGAAGGGAACTGATCATGTTTATGGTTAAACCAAACTTTACAGGAATAGTGGCGTCATCATCTGTATATTGTTGACAGATTTTTTAATGTTGGAATATAGTGTGTTATCATCTTGTGTTTGTATTGTTAACAGATGAAATAAAACATTTTTGATGTTGGAAAATAGCGTGCTCATGCCGTGACTCTGTGTGTGTGTCCGTGCCGAGATTTTCAGTTCATGATTACTTCTCAACACTCATGTTAACTCTCTTGTCACGAACAGATGCTATAGCGTTTTCTGATGACTTAACTTCAGTACGAACGAACGCTATGAAGGTTTTGGCCTTCACCGATTTTGCATGCGGTGGCAGCGTGATCAGTACACGGCAACAAGATATAAATAGTATCAGCATTCCTTCATTCGCCTGCACAGTGGTTTCGCGGCACACCACCACCCACTTTGCCTCAGTGGCTGATTGACCAGACCAACCCACATGACTTACTAATCTGCATAGAAACATAGCGTCTCAAACAAGTTTTTCTGCGAATGTGTCGGAGCAAAGTCAAGCCCGTCGGCAATGTTTTAGCATTCCTGAAGTTATTGAAATGCTACAAACGGAAGGTTCAGACATTGAAGAAGAGGATGACGAAGCTGATGAAAGTGATTACAGTGAAGAATTTCGAGGAGAAGAGGAAATTGACACTGACTGGTCTGTGGACCTCAGTGATGAAGGTGAGGGTGGGCCACTTCGCCACGCTAGCAGAGCGTTTGCATGCCGCGAAAGACTGGGGATTTGAGTGAGCAAGAGTTCATTGGCTTTCCTTTACGCAACTGGTGTGAAGATGCGAGTTTTTTTTCCGACAGCGTCTCCTTTTTTAGGTACTTCTGGCCTTTCGTGTGTCGGCCGAGTGCCACACCCCCATTTTTGCATTATTCCAAGTTAGATAAATCACATGCCTGCTTGGACCTTCCAAAAATGTGTAATATGCATCCTTAACTCCCTTACGATGGACAGTTCTGTCCCTTGTTTTTCCCTGTGGCCGGGCCATTTGTAATGGTTAGTAATAAAAATCGCCAAAAATACAAAACAAGAGGTAACTCAACGAAATTTTCAGGAAGTGTTATTCATAAACTGTGTTAGTAGAATACAAAAGAATAAACGTCCCACTTTCATACCATTTCTTATGCTTGAGGCTGAAAGAATGTCCAGTTTTTTTTCAGGTGTATCACAACACTCTTGCGGAGTCAGTGGGTCCATGGCTTCACATTCAGCAGAAAAAGTAAGTAAATACTCTAAATGAGTTGAAAAAAAGGTACATACACTCCAGGAAACTAAACAAGATAGATAAATCAAATTCCTGCTATGCACAAGCTAACTTGCAATAATGCAAAAATGGGGTGTGGCACTCAGCTGACACACGAAGGCCAGCAGTACCAGAAAAAGGAGGCACTGTCGGAAAAAACTCGAATATTTGCGCCAGTCGCGTAAAGGAAAGCCAGTGAACTCTTGCTCACTCAAATCCCCAGTCTTTCGCGGCACGCAAACGCTCTGCTTGCGTGGCGAAGTGGCCCACCCTCACCTTCATCATCACTGAGCTCCACAGACCAGTCAGTGTCAATTTCCTCTTCTCCTCGAAATTCTTCACTGTAATCACTTTCATCAGCTTCGTAATCCTCTTCTTAAATGTCTGAACCTTCCGTTTGTAGCATTTCAATAACTTCAGGAATGCTAAAACGTTGCCGACTGGCTCGAGTTTGCTCCGACACATTCGCAGAAAAACTTGTTTGAGACGCCATGTTTCTATGCAGATTAGTAAGTCATGTGGGTTGGTCTGGTCAATCAGCCACTGAGCCGAAGTGGGTGATGGTGTGCTGCAAAACCGCTGTGCAGGCGAACGAAGGATTGCTGACGATACTATCTATATCTTGTTGCCGTGTACTGATCACACCGCCACCGCATAAAAAAATCGGTGAATGCCGAAACCGTGATAGTGTTTGTTCGTACGAAAGCGTAAAGTCATCGCGAAACGCTATAGCGTCTGTTCATGACGAGAGAGTTTTTCAGTGTGTGCATGATTTTTTTTTTACCTTTTTTTTAAAGTGACAAATGCCAATATTTTATTTTGATTTTACAAGTTGGTCATGAAAATTTTATTGAAAAGAAATTTTGTATTCATCTTGCTGCAAGTCTTTGACCTTTCAGCATTTTTTTTTCAGTCTGTTCATGAAAAATTTCAAATGTTATTTGGCAACATTTACATTCACATCACATTAAGAGCTATACATTCATAAAGACATTCAGAATGAACCATGCATTCTTTGACATTCACAAATAGAACCATACATTTATTTCACATTTACCCTCGCATTCACAGTTTTCAGGTATACATACACAAATGATTTTCAGAAATAACCATGCATCCCTGTCTATACAGCATTCATAAATTACACTATATTCACATACCCTTCAACCATCCTTGTGATAAAGTGCTAAGCAAGACCCACCACTAAAAGTAACAGCTGGCAAAAACTGATCCCAGTGATATATCATCATTGATCACATTATGTACAGCTCTGCACATGTTGAAACAGCCGACGATCATGCTTTAAAAATTAATGACTTTTCTTGACGGCAGAACTTTCAAAAGAACCGGGGCACTGAAAAGCAGACATGAGAGCAACAATAGTATGGGTGCAACTCCTTTTGGTTTTGACAAATGCCTATTTTGAAATGGTCAAAAATGGAAGTTCTGCACACACAGTCCGAGTCAGAAAGACAATTTAAAATTAAAAAAAAAAAGAAAAAGTGACGGAGAACATCAGTTTCAGATAAACTGGGAAAGGACCTTGTAGACAGATGTTACCTGTTAATCCCTGGGACCTTGTAGACAGATGTTACCTGTTAATCCCTGGGACCTTGTAGACAGATGTTACCTGTTGATCCTGGGAGCCAAACATAAGCATGCTGCAGGGATGAAAACTCCTCCGCTGTCTCCGCCGTTATTTTTTCGCATCTCCGCCGAAAGAAAGTCTCCGCCGAAAAATTATTCGAAGAGTGAAGCTCAGAAACGATCTCAACTTGTCTGCACAGCGAATTTCTTCTCTGTCGGTAATGTTCTCAAACGGCGTAGTTCTCATTCTGCTTCCTCCCAGTATCATTTCTCATCATGGCGTCGATTCACAGCGAGAGTTTGCCGCCAGTGAGTGCAAACAAAACGGAAAAAAAAAAAGAAAGAAGTATGTGAACCACTAGAAGACCGAGTGGCAGCAGAAGGACGTGTGTGACCGCAGAGTCGCGGATGTAATAAGAAAACATGACAAAGACGGCGAATTTGAAGGGTTTTGCGAGCCTTGCCAAAAATGTGTCACTTTGGTAGTCGTGGCTTTGTGGCAATCAGAGATCACATCGAGCGTCAGTCACCAACAGAAAATGTGTTTCCCACACCATTACAGCATGTTTTCAGATCATTGGGTATGCAACAATCTACGTTTCATTTCCAATGATAGTTTGACTCCTACTCTGATTTTTCTACAAGTTCCATTTCCATGATAGTTTGATTCAAACTCTGATTTACTTAATATGATTTACTTAATATGAAAAGTGAGTACTTGAAGTCCTTTTTTTACAAAAAAAGATGATAAACACTCAAGCTTTCGGGTCTTAAACCCTTCATCAGGAAACACTAAACAGTAAACACAAGGGAAAAACAGGATAACAAAACAACGGACGAAAAAAAAACTTTGAACCCACTGGAGAGATGAGGAATTGAGTACTTCCACTCGTAGAGTCTTTAAGGCAAGGGAAAAACGTCAAAGTGACAAAAGAATATAAAAGAACAAATGACATAAAATAAACTGTCACAACAGTATTGTGTAACACTTTTCCCCTGGTATAATGCAAACGTTTGCTACATGTGTTAGGTGTCTGCTAACAGCCCCCCTATGATATGAAATCCTTTTCCACCAGCCCTCTCCCCCCACTACCTATATACTTCATCTACTCCTCCTCCTCCCCCCAACCCTCACCCCACAACACACATACCCCACCCCCGTCCCCTACCCCACCTCACACACAAACACCCCTCCCCCCCACCCACACACACACAAGCACCCCCCCCCCCCCCCCCCACACACACACACACACACACACACACAAACTTGTCAAGGGGGCGGGGGTATGATTAGTTGTAAGATTAATTGTAAGGGGGGGGGGGGGGGGGGGGGTTGTGTGTGGTGTACTGTTGTGACATCAGTTTGTTTTGATGTCATTTGTTCTTTGATGTTCTTTTTTGTGTTTAGTGTTTCCTGACGAAGGGTCCAAGGCCCAAAAGCTTGAGTGTTTTTTTTTTTTTTTTTTAAAGAACTTCAAAGTAATCATTTTTCATATTGTGTTTATTGAAGTCCAGCAGTCGTTTTCATACATCTCATTTACTTAGTTTGATTTGCCACTCTGATTTACTTATCTACAGGCCTTATTCTTTATGTCCTGAAAGCACTGTTTGTCAAATTTTCTACAGCTACAGTTCTGAGGATTCATACTAAATGTTCGCTTTGTCTCAATTGACATAGTTTCTTTCCACATCAGTCTCGGTCTTCATGGTGTTGAAAGCTGTTTTATAGAATGAGTTGTTTAGAAGCAAGAAAGTGATTTCTAAAGATTTTTATGCCATATTTAATACAAAATATGCCTCAGCTTCAGGGGGCGCCGCCCCTTGACCCCCACTGGGCTGTTGCCCATGGATCCCACTGGGGCCCATGGTGAACCCCCAGATCCCCGCCAATCTCCTCTTTTTTTTTAAAAACTGTTTTCATCCCTGATGCTGTGTGATTCTCTGTCTCCTGTAAACGGCAGAGATAAATCGAACAATGACGAACGAGACAACAACAACAATCGAACAATAAGCCGTTCCTCAAGAATGGAGTTTCGGTGGTCATTATCCACTCTACTATGAAAAACAAATGGAGGTGGTAATAACCTGACGACACCACACTGATTGCAGCAGAGTCCGACCGTTTGCTGTTGTAGTAAGGAGAGGCCTTTAAGCTTCTTTGTATCCCAGGTTTCAGTTTTTGCAGCCACTGCACCCCATGTAGGCGGACTTTGGTTCCGTGAGATGTAAATGATATACTAGACTAGAATACAGCAGCCCCATCGGAAAATAGTCATGACCAATGATGATGCACAAGAAAACCACTTTCTTGATCCATCCCAACAGTGTCCCGTAAAGACCCTTTATTGCCAAGGTGGTTCATCAATAAAGAGCCTGCTGCTTCAATTCTACAGAAGGTGCCAATACCCAGCTTTTAAACTTTACATCCATCAAAAAAAAAAAAAAAAAAATCAACATCTCAGCAACCCATAGACAAAATGTAACTGAAACGTGAAATGCAGAGTAATCTGTCACAGAACTAGTTTTATCATCTCAGCCTCATGAAGAAGGCATGCTTGCACTCTTTAGAGTCCACAGGGAAATACTTGTCATAGAAATCCAGGCACAGTTCTTCTGCTTTGAAGCCAAACTTCTGGTACAGCAACATGGCCGGGTTGGTGGCTGACACATGAAGGGTGATGTCTTTTCCCATGCAAGTCTGCACACATAAAAGAATTGGACTACTTCTAGATGACAAAACGAACTGTGATGCTCAAATAATGACTTTTGAATATAAGATGGAGGATATGGGGAAGGGATTCTTAGAGGAATTCGAAGAGCGTGTTGGGTGGGGAAAAAGGGTAGGTATTGATAAAAAGCATGACATTCGTTTGAAATTCATTTCTTGCACAATTGTATTCAACTAGTCTTGGAAATAGTCTAGTTTGCCTTGAAGAATCTCAGAGCTTTTGCCTTGAAGAATCTGAGAGCTGTGCAGTTAGACATCTATAAGGCCTTGCATTCCTTCCGGGGTGCAAGGAAGCACTGTACCCCAAGCATTAAACAGCAAATATATTGCTGATGGCTTCTCAAAAATCAAAGTCTGCAGGAAACAACGTTACATTATGGGTGGTAATATGTATGTGGTTTCCTTAAATCGCTTGAACATTGTACCAACAGCTTCGCTGTTGCATACTTTTGCTTGACACAGAAGCCTGGTAGTGAACTTTCAAGGCCAGCAGTAATGAGTTTCATTTATTCTATGAAACCTTACTCCAATACTCTGATTGGGAAAGATGGTCATTTACCAACATTTTAGCTGAAAAACAGCAGCTCTGTGTCCGCTACCATGCAGTGCAAGGGACACAAATGTAAGAAAGTGACTGACTCGGTTGTTATGTACGAAAGACCAAGCATGTTGTGATTCTTCTTCTTCTGCGTACACAGGCTGATACTCTTGTAGACACTCCCTGTATAGACAGGCAAAGATTAATCCCATCTACCCAACAAAGGGAGAGGAGTTTTGTGTGTATGACCGTTTTTTCATCCCACCATTACGGCAGTCATACTCCCAACTTCAGGGAAGGTGCATACTATGTGTAACAAACCAACAGCCAAACTGGCCTTCTCTTCCGAAACTTGGTGATGGGATTTTACATTATGTGTGCGTTCACTCACAGAACCTCAGTTTATAGTCTCATTCGAAGGACTGTAAGGGAAATGGAGTCGGAACCAATGTTAACGCCAAGGAAAAAAATCCCCCCATACCGAAACGGATCGGCAGAGATACGAACCCACAACCCCAGGATCACCAAGATTACTGGTCCAGCGCTCTACCACTGAGCTATACCAGCTCCTTACTGTGATTTTGATTCTTGCCAGTGGGACAGAAAAGTCAAATGTCATTACATAGATCTGTATAACCCAGATGACGCTCAAAGTTCCAAATTCACCCTGAAGCTAGATATCTGATCTGTTGGCCTTATCAACGTCAAAGACACATCAAAAGAAGTATGGAGTGTAGCTCTGTTGTGTAAGCTCTGCCACAGTTTTATGCAGCACTGATTATCCCCACCAAACTCACAAGCAAGAGAAGTTGGGATGGCCAAAAAAAGAAAACCACCATGCTGTCGATCCCATTACCTGACAGAGGTGGTACAGCATGAAGCTGGCAATGCCGGCCCCTCTCCAGTCAGGGCGGGTGAAGATGAAGGAGATGTAGGCTTCATTGTGCTTCACATCGGGCACCAGAAAGGCAAAACCCACCACCAGTTTTCTGTTGACAAGCAGCAAGAATAAGAAAACAATGAGTTGGACTCGTTTCTCAAATATGCAAAAACCATATCCCCAGCCCTACCCACCTCCCCTCTATGACCCTCCCCTCCCCCAAGACTACATTTCATAGTTCCGAGTTATATTACAACATGACTAAATGCTTATTACTAGCTTAAGAATCTTAATACAGTGACTAAAAAAAATCAGACAGAGGAACAAGAACAGACCCATCATTCACATCTAACAAAGGAAACGCACCTGTAACAAGAATCATCAGACCTGGGTCTAGACTTGCTGACAAGCGCAACACAATTCACACAAACAAGGGGTCACACCATGTTTGGTCTCAATTTTAACAAGGTGGGAGAGAAGAGTGGAATGGCTGTTTCTGGAAGATGCTATCACCAGACGCTTGGCGAATAGATATTCATTTTTCAGTTCACAAATGTTATTACTGATCTGTACTGATTCAATAAAAAAATGTTTTGACATTTTTCAGATCACAGTGAATGTTTTTACTGACCAGTGCATAGCTTTCCATTTTTCAGTTCCAATGTTACTGCTAACCTATGCCCAACTCTTACAACAAACAACTGTGTTAAATTTTCACTTCACAATGAATGTCACTGCTGACCAACTCATAACTTTCTGTTTTCAGTTCACAGTGAATTTTATTACTGACCTGTACATGACGACACATGAGAAATCTGGATATTGCAGACACTCCGACACTGAAACATACAATGAGGTGATTAGGTCTAAGCCAACCTTGCCAACACAGTTACATTATCAGAGGTCTTGTCCAGGGAGACAGACAATCTTTGCATTACAAAAACAAAGACAGGAGCCTGGGTTGCTCTAAAAAATCTGTGATGCAATTATTCAGCTTCGTCACGAGTCGCAGGCATGCAACTTTTTTCTGCTGTTGAAACTTGTGCGTGGTTATAATATGTGCACTATCTGTGAATGTCACTGTTTTTCCACTGATATACAGAATGTACAAGATGCAATATTCAAAACATGCACATATAATGCAACATTTTTCTGCTGTTGAAACTTGTGCGTGGTTATAATATGTGCACTATCTGTGTACATATAAAGTTTCCTGAATAGTAAACAAGGAGCAGGGCCAGGGTGCAAGCCCTAGTAGGGTACAGGGGTAACAGGTCAGGGTTTTTGCCCTCCCATCCCACCATCACAACCCCCCTCATCCCCTGCCTTCCCCCAGAAGAGGAAGAAAACACATCTGACTCAGTTTGGTAGGCTCTCAGATGCAAACAAAGTGTTTCAAATAGACTCTCCTGGCTTGAAAGTTTTTTTTCCTTCTTCACTTAATATGTTGATACTCGGTCCAACTCCAAGATATCACACACACCAGACCTGCCTACCCTACCGTAATCGTCCGTAATTTTATGGAAATTAACCCCCCATTACGGAGGTACGATTTTCCGTGCGAAATTACGGAAAAGAAAATTGAAAAACTACGCAAATTTCAGACTCGAAAAATTGTCGACTGCTAGACCTTTCCGAGACCGCAGAGTAACTTCCCTTGACTCAAGCCGAAACCAGATGGTTCGGAACTTGCGATTGGTCAATGTGGTGCTGTGGGCCAACACGACACACCATCACATCTGTGCGCGCCATTCGAAGCTTTTTGTTCAGCCATTGTAAGACAAAGTTTCAACCGATTTTTTGCCGGCGATTGTGAAAATGGCGGAGAAATCTTCTAAACGTTTGCATGAAACCGATGACGAGGGTTCGAAAACCACTGTGCCACAACGGAAGAAGGCGAAGAAGCAAGTGTTCCGAAGTAAATACACGCGGACTTGGCCTTGTCATGGACCTGGATTTGTATACTCATTTCTGCTCGGTGTGCAATTCAGACTTCTCCATCGGACATGGGGGAGCAAATGACTGCAAGCGCCATATCTCGGGGAAAATGCACAAAGAGACAGCTGCGAGTGCCTCCAGTCAGAAGATCACATCGTTGTTTACGAAATCCAGCGAGAGCAGCCGTCAGACCCACACACGGAAGATCACCAACGCAGAAAGACTGTTGTGTGAGCTGATCTGCGAAAACAACTTGTCCCTGAGCTGTGCTGACAAGATAGTGGCGAAAATGAAAAGGTCCTTTTCATTTTCGCCACTATCTTGTCAGCACAGCTCAGGGACACACACACATATATTTTTTTTTTTTTTTTTTGTGGGGGGGGGGGGGGGGGGGTTGTACATTAGGTTCTTCATCAGTGGTGTCATCTGTGGTGACTGCTGTGTAAGTTACAAACTGTCAAGTATATCACCTTTGAATTGACCTGAAACTCCTGTCCTGAGTCCGTCATCTGCCATCATCCCAAGGTATTTTAATTCTGCTTTGTTGTTTTTGTTCCTTTTTTACTGTTTATATTTTTTGTTAAAATGTTAAAAATGTAGTTGGAGTTTTGTACACATTATTTGTTCAATGTTAAAAATGTAGTTGGAGTTTTGTACACATTTGTTCAAAAACGCCGTGTATTACGCGTCCGTGGAATTACTGAAGGAAATGCAAAATTACTGAAAATCTCTGTGGTTATTACTGATGAGCACAACATGAGGTAGGCAGGTCTGCACACACACACAGAGTATTCAAAATGTTCAGGGTGTTTTCAGAAACATCCACATGTTACCCTGACCCCCTCCTGCTAACACCTTCCCATCCCATCCCCATCACACACAGAATAGGGAATTTTTTTTCTATGGCATTTTCGACATTTCCGCTGCCAGGGAATTTGATTTAAAAGTACCCACCTGACTGAACAATGACCTGATCCCAACGTGGCATGGAACACTGTTACATTATCAGGATCCTCAACAACAAAAAAGCAAAACAGAAAAAAGCTATCAACATTTGAAGAGCATGGAGCTAATCATGCTGTCATAACTGTTAACATTATAACAAAAATGTATCAGACGGACTCACGATGTTTTGAAGGAAGTGACAATTCAACATGATTGGACTTGTGCATGCGCATGTTAAAAAGGGACATAACTGAACAGGATTTTTGGTGAGCGGTTGTCATGTGGTAGATCAACGAAGTTAGCGTTGACGAAGGAAGCTAGAGGCTGGTTAAACTTTCAGTAAAATTTTGCTTCGTTCTCCGCCATCAGTCACTCCATTTTGAAAATTTTAGTAACTGGTTAGGCTGGAAGAGTTACTGCCCTTAGTTCATTTCATGAATCGCACCCAAACATAGTTCAATTTTAGCACATTTTCCTGGCTAATCATGGAGGTGGGAGGGCGTCCTAATGTTTGATCAGATATGTATATCATAAAACTACTTGTGATAGAAAAATTTTCCCTTTTTCTAAGACTAAATTTTTTTTTCTCAAATAAACGCCAGAATATCAAGAAAGATGGTAGGAGGAACACTTGACTGAACTGGGAGATACTAAATCCTAAATGAGAATGTCTCACAGTTTCCATAGTCTAGATTCGCCATTGGAGGCAACTATGGGCCCACACTATTGTTTTCCCATGCTTAGTCAAGAGGAGAAAGGACAAGTCCAATCTCCAGCTTAAAGTGACAACCAATAAGAAAAACCTCAAGGAGAAAAATGAATTTCTCACGTGCAACATCAGAAAAAGGAGAACCTCCACTCCCAAGACACATTGCGAAAGGGGGTATGAATATGCCACTCACAAGACCCTTCAAAAATGTATAAATTTTAAGCACAAATGTTAAACAAAAAAAATGCAAACCAACAAATGCACAAACTGTACGCGATGATAGTGCTGGGCGATCAGATCAAAAAAACATCAAAAGGGGTTCAATGAATCTTTAGATATGTCACAAAAAAAAGAATCTTCTGAAGGTTGTCAGGATTTCTAGCCTGCTGCATCTGCTATGCCCAGCAACCACAATGATCTACCTAAGGTACGACGGGGCGGAGCCATCCCAGACTTCATGTGCCCATGTAATCCCTTTTGGGGGGAAGGGGGGGGAAATGGGGTGGGGGAAGCTGTTTTTCTGCCATAGACATAAGCATGGTGAATGTTCTGTCTAAGCCAGGACCCTTTTCATGTGGGGTCTTGTGACAGCATTCCTCCCATGTTGCCATAGAAGGAAGCTCTGGTGCCCGACTCCTCTGAGGTACATCTTCAGTGCTCTGACAGGATAGTTCACCTCTCCACCTTCAAATTGTCTGAGCTTGGGGAAAGGGGGCCAGCTTGGGAATGGACCAACTTGGGGAAAGGCCAGTTTAGGGAAGGAGCCAGCTTGGAAGGGACCAACTTGGGAAAGGCCAGTTTGGAAGGGGCCAGCTTGGAAGGAGCCAGCTTGGGAAGGGACCAAATTGGGAAGGAGCCAGCTTGGGAAGGGGCCACTTTGGGGGGTGGGGGGCCAGTTTGGGAAGAGGCCAGGTTGGGAAGAGGCCAGTTGGGAAGGGCCAGCTTGGGAAGGGGCCAGCTTTGGGAATGGACCAACTTGGGAATGGACCAACTTGGGAAAGGCCCAGCTTGGGAAGGGGCCAGCTTGGGAAGGGCCAGCTTGGGAAAGGACCAAATTGGAAAGGCCAGTTGGGAAGGGGCCAGCTTGGGGAAGGGCCAGATTTGGGAAGGGGCCAGCTTGGGAAGGGGCCAGCTTGGGGAAAGGGGCCAGCTTGGAAGGGGCCAGCTTGGGAAGCACCAGCTTGGGAAGGGGCCAGCTTGGGAATGGACCAGTTTAGGAAGGGGCCGCCAGCTTGCGAAGGGGCCAGTTTGGGAAGGGGCCAGCTTGGGAGGGGCCAGCTTGGGGAGGGGCCAGCTTGGGGAGGGGCCAGCTTGGGGAGGGGCCAGCTTGGGAAAGGACCAGTTTGGGGAAAGGGGCCAGTTTGGAAAAAGAGGTCAGCTTGAAAAGGGGCCAGTTTGGGAAGGGGCCAGTTTTGGAAAGAGGCCAGCTTGGGAAGGGCCCAGCTTGGGAAGGGCCCAGCTTGGGAAGGGGCCAGCTGGGGATGGGCCTGCTTGGGAATGGACCAGTTGGGAAGGGGCCAGTTTGGAAAGAGGCCAGCTTGCGAAGGCCAGCTTGCGAAGGACCAGCTTGGAAGGGGCCAGTTTGGGAGGGCCAGTTTGGGAATGGGCCAGCTTGGGAAGGGGCCAGTTTGGGAATGGGCCAGCTTAGAAGGGCCAGCTTGGGAATGGGTCAGTTTAGGAATGGGCCAGCTTGGGAAGGGGTCAGCAGAGCAAGGACATCATCAAGGGCCGTTCTTTTTGGCCTGTGGTTCTGGCTAAGGAAGAAGAGCACATGGAGAGGGTGACAGGGTTATGTCTCACAAGCATAACAAGATCTTGACAGACTGACATTACAGGGAAAGAGACATTGCTATCCCACCAGCAGCTTGACAGGCAAGTTATTTCCCTCCAACCAACATAACTTGTTTCTAAAAACTTACCTGACCGCATTGTATATCCTTGCCCAGCTATGCTTGTGATACAAAAGCAAAAATGCCCGCCAGTCAGTTTATCCTCTCTTCTCTGGGAGTGAGCACCCTTTGTAGATGCGACACTCTGAACACATTCTGAAAACATTTTAGTTATTCAAGGAATCGTTCCATAAATGACCTGAAACGCAAAAGCAGGAATGTGATGGGGAATAGGGAGGTTTGGGGGTGGGGGTGGGGGGGAGGAAATACTGATAACAGTGGTGGTAGGTTTTTCCATTTCCCTGATTTCTAACGGATCTCTGTAAGCCCTTTGTACGACTGTCTGATACTTACAGTCAATGCCTGGCCAGAAGTAGGCACAGCACAGAGCATTGACAGATGGGATGTGCTGAGGTCGCACATAGCAGTAATCCAAACTGGCTGGATGAGGCGCCGTCCATGTAGGGTCGTTTCTGAAAAAGACAATGCCACTGAATCACTGATGGAAAACATCCTGCGAAGCTACAGGATTACCTGTCAATCGCTGAATGTAAAATTCAAACTGTGTGTTTACAATGAAAGAGCCAAAGCAAATTCATTTCTCTCTGTCGAAAATACTGTAAAAATAAAGATTAACATTAATCAAAACAATTTTTTAAAAAGTAAAACACAAAAATAAATCAAAAGGCAATTCTTGAACAAAGAAGAAGAAAAAAAATCGCTTATACCTAGCCACATAATCTCAAAACAAATATTCCCTCACACATTTTCTGTCAGTCTTTCCAGTTGAATCACCTTGTTTCTCAAAGCACCTTGTGTTATTCCAAACCATCTCAGGCACACTTACACAGAAATCTTTACAACACTCTTTATATGCAAACTTGTTCATTCCCCCCCCCCCCCCCCCCCCCCCCCCCCCCCCCCCCCCCCCCCCCCCCCCCCCCACCAAGTCTCTCGCGCTGTGTCTACATACCTGTGAGGATATCCAATGATTTCCTGCATCAGTTTTTACTTTCAGCGGCACAGTTTCTGTGTCTCTCCAGATAAATGGTTTCAAAAACCCTGCCATAACACAGTGACAGAAGGAGATCAAGTCAACTCATACTGCTTACAGCCCAGCCTCCGCACAGGGCCATATCAGGAAGGTTGAAAACAAAAAAGTTCCTATTTTCTCATATAATACCATCGAGACAAATACCTTATTCTTACCTGGCATAGAAAATCACCACATTATCTGGATCCTACTCTTTAAAAAAAAAACACCAAAGAAAGAAAGAAGAAAAAAAAGAACTGGAAGAGCAGGGTGCTAGTCATACCTCCTTTACCAATCTGGCTAGCACAGTGATCACCCTTAGTGACTTTACTTCATCACTCATACCCAAACATAACTCAGTTTCCTCCTTTTCCTTGGTAAAGGAGCACACCCACCTCTGTTCCTTGGAGTGTGCATTTGGTTTTCTTCGGCACTCATGGGCAAGGAAGCTTCTTTCTCTCTTTCTTCATGATCTGTTACGGATTGTAAGCAGAATTTGGCTCTGTTGTTTGTACTCTTCGGCATCTCCCTTGTCATCCTCTATGCCCCCTGCTTCAGATACACTGAATGTGCCCCATTCAAACTGCTCCACATTTTGACTAGAGGCATCCACTTCTCCCAATTACACCAGTTCTGAGGTGTGGAGACAGGCCTGCTTTTGACACCACACGCTGTACGCTCTTGACCCCTCAACACCCTAAAAGTAATTATGTGGGATCCTGATAATATAGTGATGTTCCACACCAAGTAGGGATATGGCATTTTTTTTGGACAGGAAAGTCTATTGTAAAACTACTTTTAGTAGCAAAATTCCTTTTTCGTACATTTTTGTATAAAACAGCTCTCTTATAATGTTTGCTTTTTAAAATTTTTCAAACAGAACGTTTACAAATGCCGTAAGTAAACAGCTGCAAAAATTAAAAACAGAAGTAATAATTCTAAAATGAAGAATTGTGAGAGGGGGGGGGGGGGGGGGAGGGGGGGGGGGGGGGGGGGGGGGGGGGGGGGGGGGGGGGGGGGGGGGGGGGAGTTAGGTATTCTTACATCTCTGAAAATTAGATGGTTATCCATCAAAATAATGTGTTGATAGTCATACAAACACATTCAGTGTCACCTCCTTCACTTATCACAAGTTAAACTGTCTCTTTGCTCTACACCCTTGTTTGGAAAAAGTAAGACCTCTGATCCTTTTTAATTGGTATCAAAGAGAAAACTATACTGTTCAGTCTTATACTCCAGACCCATACATACACATCTATCTACATCTATATATATATAATATATATATGCACATGCTAAGTTCAAACAGAAGGAACGGCAGTAAAGGAGAACTTGACCCGACAGACCTCATGGTGTAGGACTGGTGATTGGCTGCAGCTGGTGGTCCTCAAATCCAACCAGACGAGTGTGAAATGACGTTGCTGCACATCCACGTTAGCTTTCCCACCTCGTCTCTGCCACAAAAAGAAAAACCATCCTTGTTCATGCACTGTGCAGGACTGGTCTCTTTGGACTATGCCATGCCTGTACAATTTGGCACTTTCCCAACATCTCTACCTGTTTCCTTTTTTTTTCAAAGGAGGTAAAGAGGTGGCAAAGGTGGGAGAGGCTATCTCTCAAAGAAAGTGGCTTCATCCCCTGTCTGAAAACTTTTAAGTCTCCACCTTTCCTTTTATGCCCAAGAGCTTGCTCTCAGAAACCAGAACACCTTGTGCACATCTTTGAATGAGAACAAAACCCAGCGTTATGAACCTTGCCTCTATATTCACAGGAACACTAATCATCTGTCCTGTTCGTATCTTTAAATGAGAACAAAACCCAGCGTTATGAACCTTGCCTCTACATTCACAGGAACACTAATCATCTGTCCTGTTCGTATCTTTGAATGAGAACAAAACCCAGCGTTATGAACCTTGCCTCTACATTCACAGGAACACTAATCATCTGTCCTGTTCTTATTTTTGAATGAGAACAAAACCCAGTGTTATGAACCTTGCCTCTACATTCACAGGAACACTAATCATCTGTCCTGTTCTCATCTTTGAATGAGAACAAAACCCAGTGTTATGAACCTTGCCTCTACATGCACTGAACACCAATCATCTGTCCTGTTCTTATGTTTGCATTAAGATAATTGAAATAAAAAAGTTTAATAAAATATCATTATAAAGAAATGACATAAATAATGACAATACACCAAGTAAAAATTTAAGAATGCTCTCTGCAGCATTTCAGTTCACGGAGTGATCTGTCCAGCAATGACAACCATTTAATAATCAAATATTTATCAAGTCTGGTTTTCAGTTCATATATATGTGCATTTTCAGGATGGAAAACATTTCAAATACCTCTTGTGAAAAGACTGAAAACCCAAATCGGTGAGAAAGTAGTCTGCCAGAACTGTCCATATGTGCATGTAATGATGTTTCAAGATTCTTCTTGAAATCAAAATAAAGATATCAAGACAACAACTAATTGGGGAAAAAAATGGAATCATAAAGTTATACTTAAAATTTTGAATTTTATATTACAGTAAAATAATGGGAACAAATGGAGGAAAAAAGTGTCTGATCCCATTCTCCTTCTCCCTCTGTGTGGACACAGTGCCGTTGCTATGGTCTTAATTATTTCCACGTCAATGTAAGGCTGATTAAAAAAAAAACTTTTTGTGGACTCAGAAACATACAGATTCTATTTGAAATGGTCTGATGTTGTCTTACCACCTACAGCCGTATACACCATGCACATCATCTTGGCGTATCTGGTGTTCATTTATGGACAGACACTCTTGCACACTTGCATGCTGGTGGCATGAATGACCATTTGAAAACGATCATTTAAGTGCTCTCTTCATCATTCTTTGGTCTGGGGGTAACTGATGGGCGGAGTACACTTCACAATCTGGGTAAAACGCAAACAGATCTGTTTATGCTAAAACTGCTATTGGAGTTGGGGTGGGGGGAGGGAATTTTGTTTTCATCTACCATCACACAGCATGGAGTAGAAGAGGAACAGGGGCATTGTTTCGATCTATCATAACATGACAGAGGGTTGTGGAGTACCTGATCTCCCAATGCCTACAATAAAAACTGTTTCTCCCAGTACAAATCACTTTCAAACCTGATTCATCAGCGTACTCTGGCACAATTTCAGCCTCTCTCATGAGTTCTTTATATGTTTCGGAGCCTGTACTCCCTACTCTATTGTTTCAATGTAACAGCATGTTGCTGAGGACACAGATCAAGCCATACATGATTTTGCATGTGCAATTTGGCAAGAGTTGTCGCTCTTTGATCAGAGCATAAGAGTACAATGGTTGGACACCGCAAATGCAATTACTGTGCAAGAACTTTTTTTTTTTTTTTTTTTTTTTGTGCAAGAACTTTGTCTCCAGATTTTTTTAAATGTCTTTTTATTCTTTTTTTATTATTTTAAATTCATCATATTTTTATCAGATGTGTTTACAAAATGCACCAAATTCATATGGGTAAACAGGTGCGCAGAAAGGTCAAGTCAATCCTGCTCTCTTGATCTAGGACCTGGAAAGTGACAGGGACCAACACCGGCAAGCTTCAGGCCCACACCAGCAAGCTCCAGGTCTGCCTGCCATCCCTTCTGAACATCAGACAGCCCATGGAAATTTCCAGCATGTGCCTGTGGGAAGGAACCAATCAGGCTCCAGACAGCCCAGAAACGTGCAGGAGGAAGTGGGTCGGCGAGGTCCACCTCCTACAGAAGGATCAGAACAGTGTGACAAGACAAGCGCCCGGCTGGAACACCCAGGAAAGAAGAAAAATGGGCTGACAGAGGCAGACATGAAGATCTGTAGAGAGAGACATGATGAAAGCTAGATCGACATGGACTCTGTTGATTGCAACAGCCCAAGGCAGAAGCGCAGCTGCGACCCTATAATCCACCAGGAGGTCAGAGGGTCAAGTGAAGCTGGGTGGTGAAGGGCACAGCTGAAGTAAAATGCTACCGTGACTGGTCGCCGAAACAGAGACAGAAAGGCTGTGAAAGACTGAAACAGGGCTGGTGGCACGCTCTGTAGGGGGGGGGGTAGCCCATTCACACTGGTTCTTCGACAAAGCGAGTGTCGTCAGTGTGAGGCTGAACAGGTGGTGCCTCACACAAGCACCAATGAACACCATCAAAGTAACTCTGTAGCAGAGCAGTGTCTCCCCTGGCAGGTTGCCTCCTAATGACTGGTTACTGTCTGCTGCCTGCGGACTGTGGTCTGAAGGCTGCTACACGACAATCCCGGGTCTCGGGAGCTGGAATGAGTGGCATGAGAATAATGCCATTGAGGGAGAACAGAAAATGTGAAAGGGGGAAAAAAGAAAAGAAAAGAAGACTGACAGAGGATCCGTCACACACTAGTCAAAGCATGCTTCTCCACTAGTATGATGACTCACAGCTATTTTTAGCACAGAAAATTCCAGGAAGTTAATTAATAGAACAAAATTTCTAGTGACCTTTCAGAAACAGACACGCTTGACATTACCGAAGCTTTTGGACCAAGTCACAATTTTGTGGAATGAAACAGTCTTACTGTAAATCGGCATTCATTCAGCCAATCACGGGGCCCCCTGAGAGTGCAGGAGTGAGGGGGAAAGGGGCTAAGGAAAAGTCAGTTTTCCATTTGTCATACATTTTCTCGTTAATAAAATGAATGCATTAAATTCCAATAACAGAATGTGGCTCAATTATTGCTTATTTTTGAAAAAAAGAAAAGAAAGCTCTCAATCACATTTACACACACAACTAAGAAAAAGTCAATGTCTCCATGAGACAAAACACACTGAAATCTATGAAGTCTGATTGATGTTGCTTGAAAAATACTGAGAAGAACAACAAAACAGGAACACGGACAATGATATAGGGTAGAATTCAAATGGATGATTTGCTTCGCTAATTAGCTGAGTATGGAATTTTATAGTCCGTTTCCAGTTGAAGATGGATAACTGAGGTCACAGCAGAAATGGAATTGCTGATGATTCCAATTTATTTTGGCTTGGAGCCTGATGACCTTTCCATTATAGCTTACTTCTTTTCTGTGCCAGAATGTGTGCATTCAGCCAACATGATAAAACCTTATATCTAGCTGATTTGAAGTTGTGTAGATTTCAGCGATTGCCAGACTGCTTTACACATTATAACAAAAACGCAAATATTTTTTTAAGAGGATGACAATTCTTCCGAGTATAAAATCCACCTCCTCCCACTCTTTCCTGTGTTTCACCTTACTTCCATATCTACATTCAAAAAAGGAACTGAACGTTTATCTTGAACACGCTCAAACAATCGACAAATGTAGATGACCTTGTTCTGTACCCACCATGAACCTATCCAGAGTTCTGGAGTTAAAACTGTGGGGATGGTTGCTGCCTGTCCCCACCGCCTTGTCCTCCTCCTGCGCAACAAATATCAAATCTTCGGTTACCTCAAACATTGTCTGTTCTTTTCTTGGTCAACTCATATAAGAACAGCAAACACATATCACAAAAAGTTGGGAGGAAAAGGAACAAGTGTGTTCATCATTTCCGTGTACAATATGGGAAATGTGTCTGCACAAACAGCTCTCCGTCAAGGACCATTCTTTGCTGTGTCTTCAAATACCTGAAGCAATTCAAGTGCAGGTCACCAGTTTAGCCAAATCTCTGAGACAGATGTATTCAAACAGTACATTATAATAACAAGTATGATACAATAAAGCAGTTGCGTTAATTTTTACAAGTTTTCTTTGTGGCAGACTTGCACTTCTACAACACTTGTTCATGCTGGTTAGTCAAAAAGCAGGGTGACACACATCACTGAGTCACCATAATGTTAAAATCTAGCTCATAAGCAGCGCACTTGATCCACCAATGTTCCACCGATTTTTAAATGGCTGATCTTACTAGTTTTGTCAATAATGAACTGAGGGGAAAAAAACTTTATATATTTTCTCATGATTAACAAAATTAATGAAAATTTTGGAATGAGCAAGTATTCTTATGGGAGGTCATCTTCAATCTGCCATTGTGATGAGTAAGTGGAAATGAAGGGAGACAAATCAAGAGCAAACTTTGGGACATTTTTTCATTGGTTACTGATCACTGATATGATGGGCTGGCTATCCAGCAGGTTTTCTAAAGCTATGGTGATTCAATGGCATCAGCAAATCATAAGTAATACTTGCTTTGACTGGCCAAACATTAAAAAAATATTCTCCTTGTGGGTACACCAGAAGCCAGATTTCTAGCTTTTTCGTAACAGTTCTGGCACCAGTCTGCCAGAAGAAAATGAACATCCCAAGGATTACAACTTTCTTTTTTTCATGGTGGTCAGCATCATCATGCTTGCAGTGCAGTTGACAAATAAAGCTTTTTGCTATCCCAAAAGCACAGAATTCTTCCAATACAGATTCAGGTGGTAGACGCCATTTTGCCTAAAAAGCCTGCTTTTTTTGTTTAATTGTGCATGGGGATACGCAAGTTCCTTTATCTGACAATGCTTTAGGACTAGTGGTATGAAGCAGCAGTGAGACAATGTGCCTGTACTAATCAACAGTATCAGTTCCTCCTCCAAGCATACCCCTCAGGCAGATCGCCCACATCGTCACAAGAAGAACCTTTATTTGACAAGTAAAATCGGCAGTATAGTACCTCTTAATTAACCTTTACTGTGCTTCCTGGGTCTTCCATGACCCAGTGACTCAATAAAAACATCATATCTTATGAACGGAGAGAGCTATGCTCACGAAATCTTAGGAGTTCTTCAACAATCTTAATAGCAGCCACTGGTCACAGAAATTTCATGTATGGGCACAATCAATTATCACGTAATTAGTCGCGGTTCCCCCGACCTACATTGAAGTTGACATGACCGCCACGTGAGGATATTGCTGAACCGCCCTTTATCAGGTGTGGGTCTTACAGGACCCACACGATCTGAATAGGGATAGGCAATAGGAAAAGCCTCTACAAAATGTGTGGGTCTTGAGCGACCTGCACGATCATGTCTGTGTTGTCAAAAACGTCATCCAGCAAAGGTTAATGCTGAAAATCATGCCCTGGAATTTCAATAAAGAAATACAAACTTGACCACTTTTTTCTTCCCAAAGAATGAACGTATATACTGTGCATGCAATGCAAAATGAGCACACAAGTTTCCTTGGCCAGCTGATTATTAAGTGTCTCAACATCATACCCATTATCAATGAAAAGATCATGAAGCAGATTTGCAGCATTTAAAATTTTTCTTTAAACCTGCTTGATGTCACAAGCGATGCTATACTTTGTATTTAGAGTCATCTTTCTCCTTACCCTTGTTTCCAATTGTTAACAGTTACAGACCACACTTCATTGTGCTTACATGACCCCTTAAACCCCCCTTTTTTCTTTACCCATGAGGTCTGAATAATCTGTACATTCGGCAACAGGAAGTATGATTGAACTCTAGACTGTTTTAGGATGTGCACACTCAGCTCTGTCTGAATTCAGGTTCCAGGCCATGCCCGCAGGCACCTTTGACCAACATTCATGATGTCTTCAAAATGGCTATGTCAGATTTAATGATGACTGGCTGCATAGTTAAAAAAAAAACATTGAGTAAAACTTCCTGAACAAGGGGAACATGGGAGTGGAGGGGAGTGAAGAGAGGGTAATTTGGCTTTTGAGTGAAAGCATATCTAACCTCCATACGTTTCAGTTGAGAAATGAAGAATTTATAAATAAAATGCATTTTGCATACATAGAATTGCCAACATCCACTTATCATTTCGGCTTTCTTCTGCAAAACTTCATCAACCTAAGTCAAAAATGACCCCCTAAACCCCACATTTTAACACAAAATTTAGAAATCATGGATTTGTTCCCTGAAGTCAAGAGTTCAGGAAGATCAACCATGTCTTCAAAGACATCATCCAGGCACATGTACACACAGACTTAGGGATACACAGGCACATGAAAACAATGGTATTGTTATCCAGGCACATGCCTATAATAATATATAGGTATAAGCATATACCCGTACATATACATGCACAGGGACATGCCTGGTCCAACCACAACACATGCATGCATAAAAACAGGCACATGCATGCACACAGGCTCTGCAACTTTGCTGCATGGAGATATTACCTACACCTTTTTTTCTTCCATTATAGTTATGACAAACTTTCTTCCCAACACAGACATTTCATCTTACCTTCATCTGAGGCCTGACGTCACTATATTTCTCTGCCAGTCTTGTCATGACAGCCCCAATGTCAAAAACTGGGAGGCCATTTTCCCCCCCTGCAACTGAAGATGAAGAAAAAAAAGTGAGGGGGTTGGGGAAAAAAAACCTGGGGATTGCGGATGGAAGTTGTACGTATTCCATGCCCTCAATGACAGCTCCCTGTATCAGATCATCATGAGGTCACCTACCAAAGGTGACCCTGGCCTGCTGCGAAATCATTTTAGAGTTCAGCAATGCCCGTTCCTAACAAATACAATGATTGGATACTATTAGCCACTGGCATCAAAGTACTTCATTGCTTGCTGTTGAACTCTTCATGAGTTTCAGGATACGTGCAAGACAACTACATCAGTATTAATGAATGGGGTAAGATGGGGGGATGGGAAGGGGGAGAAGGGCTCTCTGTAATGATTTGATACAAACCTATCTTTTTTGTCAAATTAAACAAAAAAGTGGAAGAAAAATAAGTATGATACACAAGAAAGCGCATTCAAGTGCCATCAAACAAAAACAAAGATTTAAAATGTGAAATATCACTTCTGGCACTGCTTTTGTCTCCTGATGCATGCAACTGACAGAACAGTCATCGTGCATGCTGTGAACCACAACCTATGTGCCAGAAAATAAAGCATCGTGTTTTGACACACATCTATGATACAGGTCTCTTGCAAATGAATATAGTTTACATAGACTTTACAGTGTGATTTTATGCAGTTCAATCCCTCATCATATGATGCAAGTCATCCCCGACCCATACTCAACACCACTGCCATATTGAATTACTGCTCTTTATAGGTCATCCACAAGCCGTATCACCAGAAGTCTATTGTTCCCAAATAACGATATTAATGATACCTTTCCTTTTTGAACATAAAGCAAAACTGGGGACAGATAATAGGGTTGCTTACAAATATATATTAGAACAATTTTGAATAGTACAAGAGATACAATACTTTCCCTGTGTCTCTGGGTAATGGGTGACCCGGGAAATACAGGAAGTAAGGAAAGCACATTGACACACATCCTGAAACTCACAGCTACATCATGTCACACACACTCACTCTCTCTCTCACACACACACACACACAGATACACATACACAGAGACACACACACACACATGTAGACAAACACAAATGCACCCACATGCACATTATTCAACAGGTGCAACAGCCTTCACATACACTCTCCCATGTTTGTGACATCACATTTCCTTCACTCTAACCTAAAAAACCTGAAACATTTCCTCTAGATGGCATCTCGTATGTCCATCTCATGTGAAATTAGATCACTTATCATGGAAAACCAGCACACCAATCCTGCACGTCATTTCATGGACCCCAAGACACCTGTCCAACACCTGTTCAACACCTGTCCAAATGCCACTGACTGGCTCAGTTCCAAGTGAGCACACCCATCCCACACAGCATGAACCCAGACAGGCTTCAAAAGCTGTCCTCCTCCATGACTCAGCACCTGCTGCTCACCTTCCTGACCAGGAGTTTTTCGCCGCAGCAGGTTCCTTTGCTGGCACAGTTGTTGAGCCTTCCACGGCTCCAGAGGCTCACCATCCAGCGACTTGGGCTGGGCACACATGGTGCTCTCCAGCTTTTCCAGCATGACACTTCTCATCGTAAGGGGTCATGAGACGAAGTCTGCACACAAAAGAAGAAAAACTAATGAAAACACAAAATCTGTGCGAGGCAAAACTCAAAACTGTCAAAGGAACTCTCTCTCCGACTTCATATGCCACTAGTTCAGCAAAATCCCACTGTCCCCATTAATTTGTCATGACATGGAATTTTCTAAAAGAAGAATATGGGTTATCTTAGTGTGTACTAATCAGCCTGTGCAGAAGTTTGCAGAATACGTTCCATTTACTGCTACCTATCTGTACAAGCCACTAGGACTTTAATGCCTTTTGTCCTGTCCAAACTGCACTACTGCAATGCGCTCCTCTCTGGCTGCCCTGAGCATACTTTGTCTACACTACAGTGTGCTCAGAAGTCAAATTCCACACTGGTTCTCTCGGGCAAAGAAGTGTCATCATGTTACGCCTCTTTTTCTTACACTTGCCAGTTCTAACAGACGCTTTGTCCCTTCTTGGCATGGACCATAGACATCAGGATCTTCAAAACAATAACAACAATAAATCAAACTAAAACAACAACAACAACCCCACACACACACACACACACACACACACACACACACACACACACACACAAAACTGGGAGAGCAAGGACCGAATTATGTCTCTATCACCTGTTAGGTTAACAGAGACCCCTCTCTGTTCTTCGCTGTTTGGACATATTTTTTTTCAGTGATTGCTTATGGATCCCTTTAAGCAGCCCTTTAAGATCGCTTTCGGTTTGGATTTGGAGAGTTCTGTCTCTCTCTTCCTTTTCAAGAGAGAATTTCATCTGAAAGTGTCCACAAGATGTGCTCTATTACCGCCTCTCTCTGGCATTTCGCTCTGCCGTCTCACACTATCACGCCTCTCTCCTCATCCTCCCGAGCCTTTCGCTTCTGATGTTGCGTCAGGTGTCCGCTCTTCATGTCCACAGTGGTGCCCTGCAACTGACACTTGTGATACTGGCGGCTCCTGCACTCAATGTTCAATGTTCGAACCTTGCAACTTGTGCGAGAATTGGTTTGGCGCAACATGCATGACAGTCCACTGAGAATTGCAATATTCAGTTAAACCTTCAGGTCTCTAAGTTACCCTCTCTGTCTGCCAGTTTCACCCGCTTCTCCCAGCCAGACTAGCTCCGTGTCACAAGGTGTGGAGAACGATGCCAGCACCTCCACCAGGTCTGCTCTGTACTCTCAATCCCTCAACACCTAAAAGGTGATGAAAAGCAGCTGGTGCAGTTGTATTCATCTGGGATGTGCTTGGCTGCCCCCCCCCCCTTCCCCCCCCCCCCCCCCCCCCCCCCCCCCCCCCCCCCCCCCCCCCCCCCCCCTCCCCCCCCCCCCCCCCCCCCCCCCCCCCCCCCCCTCCTCTCCCCGATGTTTTTTTTCATTGGGAGGAGATGCATTTCTGTGCTGAAGTTGCTGCATTTGGGCACGCCTCCACAAACACTGCTGGGAGGTCTGGGTGTCGTCTGACCATGACTACATCCTTCATGATACAGGTATGTCTGCTTTGAATGGGTATGAACTTGGTACAGCTGATAATGGGTGCCATGGTGATAACGATTTTAATTACAACGCTTACTGGTGCATGCTATAGTTCCTGAGGAGAGAGATGCGGTTGATTTGATCAGGTATTTGTGAAAGTGTTTGTGCCTGAAAATATGTTTATATGTTTTGCCTGTATTACTTTATAAAGTGCAAACAGCTTCATCTACTGCTAAGATGTTGCATTATCGAAGCACTCATTACTAAGAAGAACTTGAAGGTGAAGTCCATAGCGCAACATTATACCATACACTAATATGTAAAGACACCAGACAATGTGTTTGCTGATTCAAACTGAAGACACAAATGTTCCCCCATCCCACCCCCTTTCCCTCTGACCCCCATTCTTTCAACAAGTATTCTTCAAAGCCTACAGGCTATAGACAAAATTCTTTACAATCTTTTTGTTCTTATATGTATGGACATTCTTCACACTACAGTGAATATCAGGTGATTTTGCTTTACCAACTACTGAAATGGGCATTAAGAACGAGCGCAATGCCACAACCTACCTGGTGTAAGGGTCCTCCTCTGGTTCTGGAGCCTTCGAGTCCTCCTCTCCTCTAGCTTTTCTCTTCCAGCATCTCTGGGTCCGTGCCGGGACACTCAACACTGTCACCGAGGCATCTTGCTCCCCATCTCTCTCCTCCTCCTCCTCTTCCACCTCCTCCTCCTCCTCTCCCTCGCTTCTTCCTCGGAGCCCCCCCTTCCCCTTCACTGGGGCCCTCAGAGTCTATGGCTGAATCTTCCAGTCTGGAATTCTGTGGAGGGTGTTTGCCACACTCGGCTGGTGGGGGGAGGATCTGTTCTCCCAGGAGGGAGGCAGAGTTCACCGTCTGGAGCACGTCCTCTAGGACAGGGCTGGACTGACTGGGTGTCCCTACTTGGTCAGTACCTGCAGCATGTGTACTCATAATGATGACTGGTTCTAAGCCACCCCAGAGTGAGACGAAAGGAACACCAGGAACTACAATGAAGGATAACAACATCAACGACCACCACTATCGAAAAACAACACTGAATAACAGTTACTCCACCATGAAGTTATAAGCCATAGCATCCAGGACTACCACAAACGAACAACTTGTCCCCAGAAGCATTTGCTGCGAGGATGTAAAACTCAACTGTACATAGGTTATAAAGGGTGTTTTTAGGTATTCATACATCACAAAACATCCCTGAACACTTAAGATATTGTCATATAACAACTTTTCTTAGTTTCCACCACTAACCCTCAATCCATCCACCTCTCCTATTTCTTCGTCCTAATGCTGTCCACAACTCTTTAAACAATATTTTTTTTCTACATGGAAGATGATGATGATGAAAATATTCCAAAATCTGTAAGTTGTAAACAGTAGAAGACGACGATGATGACGATGAAAACAATTCAATGAGTACGTGTATATCTTTCTTTGTATGTATATTTGCATCTTTTCGCATGCACAGTTATCATTTTCCATAAAGTTTTAACTCTTGACTTCCCATACCGCACCGTTCCGCAACTGCCGCACAGTCCCAAACCGCACCACACCGCAACAACCGACATGCCTTATTTGGAGCCGTTGTTATGGAAGCGAGAACTCTCTAATGCAGAGAGGAAGGTTTAACGACATCCGGAAAGCGTTCGCCTTCCGCCTTCCGCCCGCGGTTTTCAGCCTAGCTGTTTACATTGCGATTTTGAAGAAGTTTTTTCACGAAGGTTTTTTCCCAAGATTTTCTGGTCAAGATGGCGTCTTTCCAACATATCGACAACGATGTTTTCGATGAATTTATCGAAGATTTGTGCAACCAGCATGCGCTAGGGCTTGGAGATGATCAGCAGAGTGATGCGAGTGTGGGAACTGGAGTTAGTTCAGTTCACACGAGTGATTGTCTGACGTACAATCGGAAATTTCAGATGAAGATTCGCCACCTGTGCTTACCTCAGGTGTACGCTGTCATTATGCAATATGAAGCTCATCATCCTACTCCTTGTGTGCAGAACATGAACATTGACCACATGTGACTTTATTTCTGTGGTTATACTGTGACTTTGTGAACAGAACTGTGCAAAATACTGTACAAGGAACTGTGCAATTTATATTTTCTGTGCTTGGATTCTTACCTGTATATTACGTCATTACAAGACTACATAAAGGTCAGTTAACATTTTTCTTTGACTTGTATTGTTTCTATGGTCATGTGTGTGACTGTCTGTCTGCATTGTTTTACTAACAAACACACCACACATTGATTTTCCAACCTTTATTGAACACACCTGACATTTTTTAATTATTCTGTAATTAATTACCATACTGACATTCAAAATTTTTTTGGGTACATTTGACCGCTTCAGTAAAAAAATAACATCACTTCCATAAAACTTTCAAATTTCAAAGCAGTCAATCAACAAACAAGAAAGATATAATTATTTTAATGACCATACTCATTTTTAGCTCATTTCTAGCCAATCCTTATGGGCTAGAGGACTGAGAACACACTGTTTCTTATGGGAAGTCAAGAGTTAATCTTGTGTAATCTTTCTGTAATATTCATTGCAAGATGGGGGGCGAGGGGGGGGCGGATAGCTCAGTTGGTAGAGCGCCGGACTCGTGATCCTGGGGTTGCGGGTTCGAATTTCGGTATAGAGGGATTTTTCCCTCGGAGTTAACATTGGTTCTGACTCCATTCCCCATATAGTCCTTCGAATGAGACTATAAACCGAGGTTCCGTGTGTGAACGCACGCATAACATCTTGCACACACGTAAAATCCCATCACCAACTTTCGGAAGAGAAAGGCCAGTTTGGCCGTTGGTATGGATGACACGTGACACATAGCATGCACCTTCCTCGAAGATGGAGTATGGCTGCCTTAATGGCAGGATAAAAAAGGGTCATACACACAAAACTCCACTGCCTGGCTATACAGGGAGTGTCCGCAGGAGTATCAGCCTGCGTACGCAGAAAGAAAAAAAGAAAAATTGCAAGATAAGTTCCTTTCTTTTTCCATGTTTCTGTCATGGACATCACACAAAGCAAAGCCCCAGCACCTGGCATGGACAACACGAGGTCCACCATGTCGGGGGAATGGCAGGGTTCAAGGGTCGTTCCAAGGGTCAGTGAGGACATGTTGACATTGAACAGATCTGGGCAGTCCTCGTCACTGTCATCTGTGTTTGACAAAAGACTGCCTGCAAAAATAAAAGAGGTGTCTGTACATCGTTTCAACTAACAGACAAATGAAACGTGACCGCCTCAGGGTTGAAGACATAGGCTGTCTGGTCCAATTTTCCCACAAAATCTAAATTGTTAATTTTTTCTCTTTTTTTGTGTTAGAAACCGTGGCTGCTGATTTTTCTCTTCTTTTCTTTTTCTTCTTCTTTTTTTTCTGAAGCACCTCCACATTTTTTGTTTTGAATTCCGATTTTGCAAACATCCTTGCTTGCAAGAAGTTAAAAGGAGGCTACTTCTGCTTTTGATTTCAAGATAAATGCAGGCAAAGACTGGAAACGACTAGGTTTTCATTTCACTGGTCTGAACTACCATTATCATGGATCTGTGAAATGTGATTTACAATGCAGAACACCAAACATCAATCACCAACATTCCTTGCAAAGAGGTTTCTTCAGCATGACACAGCACCACTGTCATCCTATCCTTTACAACACACACACACGCACGCCGCGCCTGCGCACGCACACACACACACACACACACACACACACACACACACACACACACACACACACACACACACACACAACACAACACAACACAACACACACTAAACACAAAGGGTCCTCACATATGAGCCTTGGACTATTGTTCCTCACAAAAAGGACTAAAGAAACAACAAAGCTCTTTGCTAGAAATAAAACTGGTCATGAAGAAGCAGGCCAAGATCCATGTTTTTGACTATAGGTCTGAAGTCATTTTCAAAATGTGATTTTATTGAATTTTTTATACAAAATCAAATTGGAATGTATGTTTTTTAAGCTTTCAATGCCTTTTAACTGCAACTTTGAGCATGGAAAATATGCAATTCTAATACTTGGGATACAAATCTACAGCATTAGGGACCCACATCTGCAATTTAATATTTGATGAGCCTTTGATTTAAAAAAAAATCACTGGCCTTCAATAGTACTTCACATTTCATCACTGTAAAGTGATCAATGGAAAAAGGAACATTTTTTTTCACAGTGAATAGAAGATAAAAACAAAAAGATATCAACATTAAGAATGACAGACTATTTCTACATGCTTCAAAATGCTCTATAAAGTTCATTTAAAAGTCACAACAACAACAGGACACTTAAGCTGAATCTATCAAATTTCTTAAAATCTTGCAAAAAACAAACTGGATTCAGCAGCTCTCACCTTGCAAACTTTCTTCTGCAGAGATCTGCTGTTTGATGATTGGCGGTAAAGACTCTTCTTCTTCCGCCCTTGAGTTATCGCTGGAAGCTTCACTCCCCTCCGCAGGAACCTGCTCCTGACTTGTGTCCATGTCTGGTTCGGTAACACAACCTGAACCAGCCTGAATGTCGACTGAGACGTGCCTGGATCCCCTGTGCCGTCTGATCTGGCTGGCTTCAACACTTGAACCGGGAACAGCTGCAAAGGCCCCGACACACTCTGTGTAGGGGTCAGAAATGGACTGGACAGGGCATCTGATGTAGAGGGGTTATGTGAAGCTGGTGAGAGGTCATGCTCTGTTGTCACTGTGTCCATGCCTTGCTGGGAGGCCGAAACCTGGATCAGTGACTCTGCCATAGCTGCCATCGTCCGCCGCTTTCTGCCTGGGTTATCCTGACAAATGCCTCTTAATGTTCATCATCAAGATGACTTTCTGTCATCTGGGTATGCATTTTGAAGAGAAACAAAAAGGGAAAGGAATGAAATCAGTTTTTAAAAAAATGAATAACAAAAAAACTGTTAGCAAACCAATATACAAGAGACAGAGAAAAAGAGGGAATGGATGAAAAATAGTGGATGACACTGTTCCAGAGAAACAGACAAAGTGACAATGAGAGAGAGAGAGAGAGAAAGAGAGACAGACAGACTGACAGACAGACAGACAGACAGACAGAGACAAGACAGAGAGAGGCAGACAGACAGAGAAATAGATACACTGACAGAGACAACGAAACAAAGACAGAGTCAGAGAGAGAAAGAGCGACAGAAACACAGACAGACAGAGACAGCTGGAAAGCAAAACAAAGTACCTCAATGATTAAAATTTGATAAAAAACAACGCACAAATCTAAAAAAAATCTTACTTCTGCCTCACTTCATTACACACATGAAAGTGACTTTCTTCTGTTAATGTAGAAACATGCACTTTTTTCTCTCTCATAAGGCTGGGCAGTGCGGGTATAACAAACTTTGCCACTGTCTTTATAGGACTGATTTCATCTGGATTCATGAACCTTCATTTTGTGTTAATTGAATGCTCTGGCAGAATTCCATCTTTTCTATGATCCAAACTACATAAAAGACAAATCTGCTTGTCTAGTCTGGTCTCCTTAATTTAATGACTGTTACAAACTCATGAGCTTGTCAAAGACAGCCAAAGCCAAATCAGGGTACAAGATTTTGAATAGTTCATGTGTTTTGTTCTTCCCTTTAATCAAATTTTTTTTAAACTTCACGAGTATCTTTTTCTGGCTTCAATCCTTTTCACTGGCATACACAGTTTAGTTAGAGACATGATTAGGTTGCTGACATGATTTGATCAGAAAAAACTTCAGCTGCGCTGGGATCAGAAAGAAATCCTAGTCAATGTGACATAATGATGTTCACATTTATGGACATGAAGTTTAGCACAATTATAGCAGTGTGTGTTTATAAGGCACATTCAACTGTTCAGAGACATGCAATAGAATCATCACTATAAAATGGGGACAATTCGTCAATTTTCTATTCCATCTTGATGTAAGTATCAAACATCGCGGATGAGCTTTCTGTTCCACAAGTTTAATATTTGATGTTTAAGCTAGGATACTTGTTTGTCTTGTTTTGAAAGTGAAGTAAAGGTTGAATTATCTAGTCACCAATGAAGTCTGAACTGAAGTCACTAAGAAAATGAAATATATCAATCATGCAAACCACATATGAGGACGGCCGATTAAGACCCAGTGAGACACTTGTATCCCAAATGTCCTATCAACTGACTGTCATCTGGGTTTCAGCTCTCCCCATGCTGCCTCCAAAAATGGTACTCAAAGATTTGGCGAAGGTTTACAAACATAACTTTTCAAATACACTGACACCACTGTGAGCATCATCTCTACTGTCACACCTTACTGGTGGACAATGGTCACAAGTAAGAAAGTTGTCATTGGACATATAATCTGACAACCAAATTATACACATGATTATCAAGTCAAAATAATACAAACCTTGCATTACTATAAAGAATATCTGTTCCAAAGACTATTGTACATTCAAGTAAGCAATGGGTAATTATGTATATCAAAGTGAACATTGGATATATTTCATTCATGTACACAAAAGTGTAGAGAATTAGCTTGGACAAGATGACAGCCCTGAAATGGCCCCGTGTGACCAGATGGGCTTTAAACAACATGAAATGAATTAATGTACATCAAAGGGAGCAATGGATACATTAGGCAATGGATGTTTCATGTTTCCATTGTTCACTTCAATGTGTGTAGTCTTCAGAAAAGAAGACTGAACAATACAGAAGGCCCTCCCACTCAGCAAGGGGTTCAACCAGAGATGTCATACATCCTCATCCCAGGCTACATTTTGGACAACACCTTAACTTTAACCTGAAGACACACACAACTGCACAGTATGTCTACCCTTCAGTTCCACTCACGAGGATTGTGCTCCGCTTGGCTTTCAGCTCAGAAGCAGCCGACAAGGAAAACAGGTTTTTAGATCGCCTGCAACGTTTGGCGCCTGGGCTCTCGTCAAACACATCTACTAGTGAACTCTCATCACCAGGCATTTGCCTTGAACGCCGCCGAGCTTTCACAGGGGGATCTGCAATAGAGACCAATTTGTTGGTGATGAACACAAAGAGTATGAAAACGGAGCGAACATACTAATATAATGTTAGTATACAAAATGTACACTTTCAGCGGCATACCTGCTCACAATGTTAAATACAATCAAACACAGACCATTTCCGGTGCTTTCAAACTGTGGTGATGATTATTCATATGCTCCCCATTCCAAATTTGCTTGGAGAATTTACACCTCCCCCCCCCCCCCCAACACACAAACTACAAAATATTTGTAACAAACACAGTAACAATGTTCTGACATTGGTATTTCCATTTACACACACACAAATGACACACACACACACACATACATACACACACAAACAACAAAATATAAGTAACAAACAACAAAGTAACAATGTTCTGACATTGGTACTTCCATTCAACACACACACACACACACACACAAACACACAACACACACACACACACACACACACACACACAAACTACAAAATATTTGTAAACAAACAACAAAGTAACAATGTTCTGAAAATGGTACTTCCATTCCCATCACATACCCTGACAGAAACAATCAAACATCCACCTATACCTCCTTCCTGCTCACCTTTACCCACAAACCCATGACTCGTACACATATACACAAACATGCCCCCACAGACGCACACCTAAGGCACAATTGTAAAATGGCTGAAGATGCATACCTAGTGTGATACAGAAGTAGAAGTTGCCTCAACAAAATCGAGGAAGGGAAACAGGAAATACTTTTATCTAAAAATAAGTATTTAAGCTAGCTTGAAAACCGAAAATGGCAGAGCATGACAGACTGCAAATGGAATTCAATTCCATTAGACAGGACTAGAATACAAGACAGCACATTGGCTCAAAGACTTTTGAAGAAATTAAGGAAGACAGCACATTAGCTTAAAGATTTTTGAAGAAATCTAGGATTAGTTCTATGAAAAATGCAGGCATTGGGCATCATCTGAAAGAAACAGGAAGGAATATGCACATGTAAGAGTTCAATGGAGAACAGCACAAAAAAAAAAAAGGAAAGAAAGAAACGAACAAAAAATAGTCATAAGAAATAAAAAGCGTTACAGTCATCGCTTCTGTTTAAACAAGTTAACTCGGGCAGACGATAGTGAGCCATCCAACCTGTAAAAGTCAGCGATGGAATCTTCTGTGGGATCTTCAAGGTTCCTCTGATTTGTCTTCTGGAAATGGTGGTTTTTGCACCTGGGATCTTAGCATTTCAAAAAGAAAGAAAAAAGGAAAAAAGTAAGAAAATGTTCCAACTATGATATTCACATTTTTACCCCGTAGTTCTTGCAAACAAGTTGAAGTGTTCCCAGACCACCGTCTGTGCAGGGTTAATCAAAAACAAAAATGTATTGTCTTCAGATTTTGCTCCAATCCTCAAGCTGGACTCACAGTCATTTAGAAATTCTTTTATTTTGGCTCCAGCATTCTTGCTTATGTCAGTATATCTACTGCCTTACCCATCTAAAGATATGCGACAAAATGACAGGGCCTTCTTTTCTTTTCCAAAGAAGTTTCATCTGTTGTTGGCCGGAATAGCTCAGTTGGTAGAGCGCCGTACTCGTAATCTTGGTGATCCTGGGGTTGCGGGTTCGAATCTCCGCCGGCTGTTTCAGCACAGGGGGATTTTTCCTCGGAGTTAACATTGGTTCTGACTCATTTCCCATACAGTCCTTCGAATGAGACTATAAACCGAGGTTCCGTCCATGAACGCACGTATAACATCTTGCACACATGTAAAATCCCATCACCAACTTTCAGGAAAAAAGGCCAGTTTGGCCGTTGGTATGGATGACACGTTACACGCAGCATGCACCCTGCATAAGAAATGGAAAGAATGAAGTAAGGAAATTGAGTGAACGATACTGAATGATATGGACTGGATGACATGGGAAATGACTGGATGAAGCGCCAGCTGGCAGCTCTTCAGTCTGCACTACCCAGGTAGGCAGCCCGTTGTGTAAACAAGTGTGGATTGTAAAGCGTTTAGAGCTTGGTCTCTAGCGGAATAGGCGTTATATAAGTAATCATAATAACAATAATGATAATAATCTACTTAGGATTCTGTTTCATTGTCCATGTCTTCTTATCACCCCAATGCCTTTACTTCCAGCTCCCTCATAATCAGCCACTCTCTTTCTCCTGTAGCAAACCCCACACCGGCAGTCCTTAAGGAGCAATCAATAGCAGGTAACAGAGACCTGAACAAACCAGAATGATTGAAAATTTTCTGAGGGGCAATGGCCCCAAGGATCAGAGGCAATGCCCCTGAAGCTGAAGCTTTTTGTTTTCCCAAATTTGCAAACAGTTTAACAGTCTGCTCAAACCATTCTACATTACAATTCAGTCTTGTCAAAGCTTCCTGGTAATTCTTTTTTTTTTTTCATAACCTTTGGAACATTCTGCGACTACGTTTTTGTTCTTGTTATCAAACAAGTTTGGAAGTGCTGGTAGAAAACTTGACAAATCTAACTAGAACAAAAATAATGGACTGGATTGTGGCCTTGAAACTTCATGATCTTAATCTTACATACACACCGAAATTTTCTCAGCAGATTTAAACGAATCTCAAGAATGGCCCTGGGGACCTTTAAAAATCCTAAAAAAGTCTCATGTTCAGGTCATCATGAGACCATTCACCAAAGCGGATACTGCACTGCTGCTGAGTGACTTTGGTGGTGTTCAGTGGTGCCTGGTTTAGTCCAGCATATGCAGGACATAAGTACTGATGACAATAATTATACAGAGCCAGCATGAGTCAAGAAATCTAAGGTTTCATGTTCAACAGTCTACTGTCCCTTCTTTCTGGGCGTTTTTTGTTGTTGTTGTTTTTTTTTTGGTTTAAATCTCATTTACAATAACAGAATCTGGAAAGAACTTTGATGTACTGCTTTGTGAGTTTTCTTTCTTTCTTTTTTGTTACATTTTTTTTCTTGTATTCAGTATGTTTCTGTAGCTGAAAAACGCTCTTTTTACTAATTCACATCACAAATATTATTTGGTTTTGATTGGGGATCCACAAAAAAGTCACTTCTTGACTTCTCTACTGACACCATGCTGAAAGAATAGCAGCCAGAGAGTAAGTGAAGCCTGAAACAGTTTGTACTTTAAAAAAAAGGCCACAAAATTTACAAAGTTTTTACAAACATTTGAGACCCAGTTGGACTGTATTTCAAAATTCATATGCACCAAACATTGCATATAAGTCACTCTGGAAATAAACACTTGTATATAACCTCACCATGCTTCGGGTTGGGCTGTCTGCTTCAGTCAATGCAAGTTGTATTCAGTCATCATGATGCTATTATTGGTACGGCCCAACCTCCTGAGTATTTACAAATAATAGAAAGCTCATGTTCTAAGTCTCTGAATCCAGGATAGAAACCAAAAATTCATTAGCAATAACCACAAAGTCTTTTTTTCCAAGGACAACATCAAATTTCCAAACCAGAGCCAGTTTCGACAGACCTTTAGGGCCATGAGAAGGGAACCTCAAGTGTCCCCAAACCTTTAAGGACCACAAATATCCTTGTGGTGTGCTCAAAGCCAAGCAGCCAGCAGGTCTAACTGTACACCATGCCTGACACAAACACACACCGTGACAACAAATGTCAGGGGGAAAATAAGATGGAGTAACACCCCCCCCCCCCCCCCCCCCCCCTCTCCAACTTACCAACGCAAAATGTAGGTGGTTTCATGACAGCCAGTTTCCACCAGCCAGGCTCTCCAAGCTCAGCGGTGCCCGAGACAAAATGGCGAGGGCAGCCAGCTGACACAGTTCCTGCCACAGTTCCATGCCAGGATGGTCGCTTCTTTCTGTTGACAAAATTCAAATGCACAAGTCTCCCACATAACTGCATACAAGAGTTCTATACAGTCACACACATGCGCGCTCACACACACACACACACACATGCAAGCAAGCAAAACTGACCTGCATGTTCACTTCTTTCTGTCCGACTAATGAAAGGATAAAGTCATACAGGAACATGTGTGATCTTTCGAATGAGGTCTCAAATTATGATTGGCAAAATCGCCATTTTTCATTTGAACTAAGGACAAAATGATTTTTTACAACCAGAAAAACTAAGATTTAGAAAAAAAAGCTATCCTTAAATAAATATATACATGCAAAGACACAAAGATCATATTCTCACCTGTGCTGTCTAAACATCAGGTTCCAGTGCTTGTCAATGAAGGCACAGATCTGTTCCTTCCATCGAAAATAGCCCCGCTTCCCTCCTCCTCCTAGCTGCAAATTGTACAGAGCCAGGATCACAGCATCTTGCCTGAAAGATAAGATAAGATAATGTTGCTTATAGCCCAGCCGACCGCAAAGGGCCACATCAGGGCTGTCACCACGTATCTTGCCTGAAAAAATGACAATAAAGAGGATCTATGAGATGAATAAACAAATACATCACCATACGCATTTGAGACTGGAAGATTTTTTTCTTTAGCACAGTGTGGGGTAAACGTGCTAGCTTGGGAGGAGGAAAACAAAAAAGAGTTGTTTCGTTTTTACACAAAAATCACTGAGTTTTTTTTCTGACTATCAAAGCACAAAAACAACCACCACATTCTTCTACTTTTCACTCCCCACCCCCCCCTCCCTTCCTGATTTCCCACAATGTAAAAACAAACTGTTTTACCACACAAACCATTGTATGGTTTCTGGACATGTAATAACCATCAGCTTTGTACACTCTTTCTTTCTCATCCTCTCCTGTGTCCACATCTTTTTGTTGCAAAGTGATTTCTTGCGCTGAGTTGGATGAAGGTAAGTGATTACCCATTCATTTCCGTTGTCCTGAATGTTATGTATCTTGCCTGAAGAAGACCTAAGAAGTCGAAATGTGTCATGTTTTGTCTTGTGATTTGTTTGTCTAGATCTTGAACTAGATCTATGTAATGTTAAACAAATGTGATTCTATGATATGCAAAAATACCCTACACATCAGGAACGATACTCTTCCAACATAAAATTCTCCTTTCTTCCCTCCCTCTCTTTCTCGTAAGCATGCGCATCAATACACACAATGCCTTGAAGATGAGCATCGGACATGATCCAGAAGAGAGCCATTAGATACATAACAGAAACAGATAATCTATGACTTGAAACTGAAAGATTCCTTCATGATAACAGCCCATGGTATTGCTATCCATTTGTAAAAAATTGACAGTCCATTGGAGCATGCACACACACACACACACACACACACACACACACACACACACACACACACACACACACACGCACACACACGCACACACATACACACACACACACACTGGATACATGGACAAGCAATTCACATGGATTACCAACCACAACTTTTTTTTTTTTACAAAAACAGGAAAATCAAATCACACACACACACACACACACACACACACACACAACACACACACACACAAACACACATGTATACACACACACATGATACACACAAAAAATAAAGGAAAAAAAAGCAGCCTACCATGAAATTTTTGCTCTGAAATACTGCTCCGAGTTATCCGATGCACAGTGGCAACATGTGAAGTCGTAGAATGTGTCCCCAGCCAGTGGAGTCCCCACAGGATTCTTCAGGCATTCTGTTGACATGGATCATGACAACTCCATCATCAATGCCAACAACAATAAAAGTCTGCATTACCCTGGAAGATCTCAATTAAAAGAGCCAGCAGTTTGAAAAAAAAACTGATTTGATTTATTCAAATCCCCAAATTGTCTTTAATGTGAACACTTCTGGAAACCTACCATCATTTGGAAGAAGCTGACATATTTTTTCTTCATGTAGAGCAACGGCAATCATCAAGTCAATATTCTGTCACTTTGAGGAAAAGTCTAAAATGAAGCACTATTAAAAATAAAAATTATTTACAATTGTCTGGAGGATCTCGACACAAAAAGTGTCAACGTCCAAGGCCTTGGCCACAGTGACTTCCTGGAACAGGTTGTTTAAGTCTCTGATAATTGTCAGCACAGCACGAAAGAAACATGCTGGTACAGTGTCCTGAAGTGTGGTGGCTTTGGTATACTACATTAACGAAATAATATGCATGCTGCTGATCAAACTGATGACCAAGCATATGACTTTTTTTAAGGGAGGTTGGAAAAGTGGGGTGGGGGTGGGCTGGGGTTAGAATTTTCTTTAGATACCCCTCTGACCAACCCTTTCAGCTCTGACATAACAACCAGTTATGTTATCTTACCATCCTGGCTTATTTTCTGCCGTTTCAACTGGCAGATCAGGACTGCTTTATTCAAATTGTCATAACTCTAGACTGGCACATACGATAAAAGGGGCACTCATTTACAGATTAAAAAAAAAAGATTGTGTTTGAAGAATCCAGTGACACATGGTTTCTTGATAAATAGGGGTCGTCCAAACCAACGGCCAAACTGGCCTTCTCTTCTGAAAGTTGATGGGATTTTACGTGTGTGCTTTGAGTTAGAATGTTTCTGTAAATAAATGCGCTTTGGGCTCTCGCGTGGTAAAGCGCTCTGTAAATATCCTTTTACATTACATTACATTACTAGTCTCAGTCTCTCTCTCTTACTCACGGAGCCATTCACACGGCTACTTTTACCTGGATGAAATCTTCTTTTACATTCACGACACTGAAAAGTCCCTTCTGCATGTGATAGACTAGTACTTTCACAATAGCACTGCGTTTTAACGGCTTCCATTTAAGCGCAATTATTATAATTCAGGCACAGTATATACTACAGTTAGGCAGTGGCTCTTCTCGATTTGTTATTTTCACGCTGGTTTTCACATGCGAAGTCACTCGCCACTGACTCGGAAACGTAATCAGAGAGTAATGTCCTCCTGCCTCTTGACTTTTTTTCTTTAATTTTTTATTTCTACCCAGTTTGTTTTTGTCGTTGCTGTCTCTCCTTTTTTGTGAGATTATAGTGAAACTACACAAATTCATTTAAGTACCAAAATTCAACCGCTTCTCAGAAGAAAAAACAACAAACTATTGGAGACACACATAGGCCTAATATACTATGTATTTTGCAAATATATCTGTGAGGGGGATATAGCTCAGTGGTAGAGCATTCGACTGCAGATCGAGAGGTCCCCGGTTCGAACCCGGGTGTCCCCTCAAGTATTTTTGCTTTTTTTTCTTCTTCTTCTAAATCATATTAACATATATGACAACATTCTTCTTCTTTCCCCGTAACCCCATGGAGGGTAACTGGGATGCCACACACAAGAACAAACTGATCGTGGATGTGCCGAGGCTGCAAATATTTTCCCTGTTAATTCTTCAATGTTGTCAGTCTTGTTTTTCCTAACTTCTCCTCCGTCTCCATCCCTAAACAATTCCCAGGAGATTATTTCAGAAAAGTTGTTGGATTTTGTCATATAGCCATAACAATGCGGTAGTTTTCTTTTCTTAACTTGTTAGGTCAGCAGATCCTCATAATGGTCCGATGTGCGGCTGCTTGGTGATTTGGCACACTTGTTCATTGGCGATATGATCAGTACATTTGAGATTCAATATTTTGCAGTGACACCTCATTTAAGTTCAATGACCATGGGATTCTTCTTTCTGGATCTGCTCTGAAAGCCCATGTTTCACATGCCAACAGGAAAATGGAATACATCTGCGCACGCGGAAACCTGCCGTGATCTTGCGTTTCAAGGAGATATCACTGTCCCTCCAAACAGAATTTAATTTTGACAATGCTGTGGTTGTCTCCCGCACTAAAGAGTTCCCTGAGAGGGTTTTCAGTTTTGATTCTGGCCCATTGCTAATCAGTGATGGATCCCAGGGAAAGTGAATTGTTGAACAGTTCCTAGCTTCTGTCCAATGACAGTTTATATGAATAGTGCTGGTGGTGTTGTGGCTAGCCGTCAACTTGGTCTTCTTGGTGTTTATTTTCAGGCCATCTTTTGATGATGTTTCATCCAGCCTTTTAAGAGGCTTGTCAAGATCTTGTTTACCGTTTGCCTGGCCATCCATTTCATATGCAAAGTGAAGGTTTGTAGTGGTTCTTCCTCCAATGTCGACTGCGCTGACATGAATTTTCAACAGCACCAGTCGTGATGCATTCCAGGAATACGCTGAAAAGTGTGGGAAATAGAAAACAGCCCTGATGAACTCCAATTGAGGCACAGAGCCATTGTCCTATAGCACCCTGTGTGAGCACCGTACTGATGTTGATCAGCTTTTACCTGATGATACATTTCGTCATTGTGCCTCAAACAGCCTCCCATCAGATTCTGTCATACGCTTTCTTGAAGCCTATAAAGGTGTTGTCTCAATGGTTGCTGTGATGCACCTAGTATGTAAGCGCAGTGCCTGTCTGCTTGTCCCCTCTCGCTTTCAGCCTCCACCGCCGACTAGCACCACTGCTTGCGGCACTGAGAAAAGGAGAGCAGAATGCGTCAGTTTTTCCATGTCAGTTTATAGCCTCTCCACCAGTAAGGCCTATGTAATGTCTCCTCGTGGCGACACACGTCAACTGGGACTTTATGGACTCGGGCTTCATTGCCTTGTGGATGTCTAGGGAGAGGCAAAGGCTAAGGGAGTAAACCCTAAAAGAAAATCCGGAATGGAAGCCCTAAGGCCGTTGGTCGACACACTGTGACACCTTCCAGCAACTTCTGCAGCTGCGCCGACACCATGCTGTACTGGCTTGTCCTTTCCGATGGATCCTGTCAGCAAAGCCGAAAGGGGAATTCTGGCGATTGGGCACCCAGGATCTCCACACACTTTGCCCAGACCTGCGCCCTGGAGAGGTCACTCTAGAGCCGCTATCCCAGTGCCAGAAACAACACGGCAGACAGCACTAAAGGGTTATATGCCTTGAGCGTATTGGCATAAGCTCGGGCGCTACCGGTCGTCTCTGACGGTGGAAGGACCATTGCATTCCACTGGTCAGCTACCGCCCGCCTCAAGCTGGGCAGTCCCCAGCCAATTAGATGCTGACCCACCACGGTCTGCCTGCGTCAACGAGTGCTTAGAGCTCAGGGGAAAGACCAAAGAGCACACTGTAAACCCTGCTCTGGACAATAAAAGAAAAAGGAAACCCAAACTACCAGCCTTGCGGCTGGCAACCCAGAATGTCAGAACGATGTGTTCTGGTCTTTTTGACGACCTCCAGCAAGTTGACGACGCCAGGAAAACAGCTATCGTCGACTGCTAGCTGAAGAGGTTCAATATCGACATCGCCGCGCTGCAGGAGAGAAGACTCCCCTCCAACGGCAGCCTCAGGGAGAAGGGCTACACGTTCTTTTGGCAAGGACTAGAGCCAGAGGAGCATCGACTGTATAACGTCGGATTCGCAGTGCGAAACTCTCTCCTATCCACAGATGAACCACCTTCCAAAGAGACAGCGCAAATACTCTCTCTCAAGCTCACAACTTCTGGACCAACAAACACCGTTAGTGTCTACGCCCCCACTCTTGCTCCACAGTCAAGGCTAAGGATGAATTCTATGAACAGCTGGAAGCCAAGATCTGAGAGATACCTGTAAAGGTACAACTGTTCTTGCTTGGGGACTTCAACGCCCGGACTGGTGCAGACCACAGCTCCTGGCCCCACTGCATCGGCTGCTTCTGCATTGGCAAGGTCAACGAGAACGGACAGCAGCTACTTGAGCTTTGCTCCTTCCACAACCTCTATATCACTAACACCTTTTCCCCCCAGATAGCCACACCACAGAGTGTTCTGGAGGCACCCCAGATCCCGTCACTGGCATCAGCTGGACTTCATGATTACCCAAAGACGCTTGCTCAACCATGCGCTCGTCAACTGCAGTGCTGACTGCGACACTGACTACCCCCTGATCGGCAGCAAGGTGCATCTTCAGCCCAAGCGAATCCATCACTTCAAGCAGAAGGGACGTCCTGGAATCAACACAGCCATGACGTCAGTGCCTGAACTGCGCGAACACTTCACCAGAGGTATTGACAAGGCCCTAGAGGACTGCCCGACAGACAGCGCTTCATCATGGTGGAACCACATCGCCTCGGACACCTATGGGAAGAGAGTGAGAAAGAATGAAGACTGGTTCGAAGCAGGAATCGAGGAGATGGAGCGTGCCATTGGTGCAAAGCAAGCCGCGCTCTTCGATCACAAGATAGAGCCCTCAAAGAAGATGCTAGCCACACTCCGAAAATCTTGCAAAAACGCCCAGCAGATCGTCTGTAAATGCACCAATGAGTACTGGCTGAACCTGTGCTAGGGTTTCCGAAGGCACGAAGGCATTCGGTCCTAGCACCATCAAGATCGCTCCTCTAAAATCTACGCCGGGGAATGTCATCACCGACAGCAGCAAAAAGACGGAGAAATGTGCGGAGCACTACCAGGAGCTGTACTTCAGGGAGAACTCGGTCATCCACACAGCCATCAAGAACACCACCACTCTGCATGCCATGGAGGAGCTCGACGTCCCACCTACCATTGAGTAGGAAGACACTCTAGGGAGAGCTTGACAGCAGAAGGTCTTCAGAGAAGAGATCCCCTCAGACAAGTGGTTCAGCCCTGAACTCCTCACACTCTAAGGGGGCCGGGCGGCACCCTGGTCATGACTCCCAAATGCCCTTCTACTGCCAACCTTTTCCTCTGGCGCTGCCGGGATTCAAACCTGCAACTTTTGAACGGGTGGGCGTCTGAAGGCATGCCTTTTTTTTTTTTTTTTTTTTTAAAGACGGATGTCTTACCCTACTGCCAATGGGACACCTGTTCTAAGTTGAGAAATTTAAGCCTTATGAAGTTCACTTTTGTTCCTCCTCGACCAGATCCAGCTGAAACTCTTTTCGGCTGCCTCTGATATTGCCTTCAGGGTTCTGATCCTCTTCTTACCTGAAATTGACTGATGAGCCTACAAATCCCCTCGCTCCAACTTCTACGGCGAAGACCCGGGCCTGGAAGCTGGATTCCCTCAAGCTGCTCGCTAGACTGGCATACTTCTCGGTCTTGTAGAGGTGTATTTGCTCCATTCACACACACACACACACACACACACACACACACACACACACACACACACACACACACACACACACACACACACACACACACACACTTTACCTAGTTCAGACCAGCTCTCCGGCGCTGGGTCTGACCAGCGCACTGCCGGCGTTTTAATGCCGAGTTCGTCAAATTCCAACTAGATTTTGGTGGGTTTCCTTCCTCAACTTTCCACACCTTTTTTTCTCATTCTTGTCATACATTTGTTTCATAGGCCTCATCATGTTTCACAGATTTTTGGTTTTGATTGTTAACAACAACAAAAAAGCAACAACAAAAAACCCCAAAAACCCAAGACCTCCCCCTCCCCAAAAAACAACAACAAACAAACAAAACAAAAAACCACCTGAAGAAGTCAAGTCGAACATGACATTCATGCAGACACAGCAGTCATTCTTTGTTGCCATATTTCATAAATGGACATAACAGAAGCCGTTACTGTTCACTTTCTCATTCGACGTCGTTCTGATAATGATACTGTATGCATATAAACAGATTAAAAAACAAAAATATAAAAAACAACAAGGAAATCATTCAACGCGGTATGCTACTACTGTAATGTTTGCGATGGCGTAATAATGATAGGCCAAAGCAAAAATTTGACAGCAACACGACTCATTTATTTCGGCAAAGTGTAATATAATATCTGGCTTATCTGCACCATCAACCCTAAAACTGTCAAGCAATGGTATGTAAAGGTCATTGACATCTGGTGACCTCATTTGACGCACAGAAACAAAAAACACACAAACTTTCAAGTGCACACATCTACATATTACGAATACGGGCATAATTCACCACACACAACACACAGTAATGCTGCAATATTTGCAATGGCGTACCAAAGATAGGCCATAGCAAAGATTGGACAGCAACGTGACTAGTATATTTCTAAAAGGTGTCATGTAATATCGGGCGTTTCTGTAACACCAGCTTTAAAGCTGTAAAAAAAAAAATGCGACGTAAAATTCAGTGACAACTGTCTCATTCATCAGACCGTCAAAGACCTTTCACCGAGTTTAATGCATAATTGGATACCCTCAAAAAAAACAAAAAAACATAAAAGCTTCTTTCGCCCTCATTGGAAAATAATGCACCACACACACACAAACACACACACACACACACACCCCACACACGCACTCATACGAGAGATAAGATCAGATAATATTCTTTATTTAAGCACTTAAATATGCAGTGAAAAGAATGTGTAAACAAACAAAATCAGTCATGCCATGATATTGGAATACCAAATGTAAAGAAAAGAGAAGTAAGGAAAAAAATGAGGGGGAAGAAGAGGATTGTGTATGTGTGTGTGTGTTGGGGGGGGGGGGGGGGGACGTAGAAGGATACAATAATGGTCAACAATTAGCATGCATAAAACAGACAATAAAATGAATATGGCAAAGTATACACAAAATTTGGAACAGAGAAGAAGGAGGAGGAGAGAGAGAGAGAGAAAGAGAAAGAGAGAGAGAGAGAGAGAGAGAGAGAAGAGAGAGAGAGAGAGAGAGAGAGAGAGAGAGAGAGAGAGAATGACAGAATGACAGATGAGAGAAAATTACTAGTACAGAATTTCCAGAAGGTGTGGAAACGAGTAAAAGATCGTAATCTGCACATGCCTAAGTGCACAGACAGATGTACACAAACACGCATACAACACACACACTCACAACACACACACACACACACACACACACACACACACACACACACACACACACACACACACACACACACACTGACACTAGTAACTAAATCATCCATCTAAAAGAATAAGTCTCATTCACACTGAATGCATGGCTCCACACACACACACACACACACACACACACACACACACACACACACACACACACGCGCGCGCGCGCGCGCGCGCGCGCGCGCGCACGCGCACACACACACGCACATTCACACACACACCTCTTCACGTGCAGATAAACACACGTGAACATCCGAACATGACGAAGCAAAAACAACCTATTCGTCAGGGAGTAATCACATCATGTTGCTTTACTGTAATATTTGCAATGGCGTATCAGTGATAGGCCCTTGCACATATTTGACAGTAAAGTTATCTCTTAATATAAAGACCAAACTGACACCAGTCATTAAAAGTTTAAAAAAAAAAAAAAAAAAGAGATGAGAGCACACCTCTCCAGTTAACAGGACACCAACAGATATGTTTCAGACATGCATTTTCTTCCAAATTTGATAAGGTTAACATAACAAAAACGTCGAAATCCCATTCACACCAAATATATAGAACAAGGTTCACACGGACACGTACTGTAGCACATATATTGCACACATAGATATGAAGAAAACATGCTTATCATGGACTCTTTACAATAGGGTTCGTTTTTTTCCTCCACCACCCCCGCCTTAACCGTTTTCATTTTTTTGTCTTTTGTTATTTGTTTCTTTTTCCCCTTTTTTCTTTTCATTTTTCTTGTGTAAAGGCTTTTACTTTGTTTTATTTTTTTCCTCTCACACTCTCTCTCTTACATATCTATTTGTTTGAATTCCTACAATGGACATTTGTGGCGAACGTTTAGTGTTATTTCATGGTCTGAAAGAGTCTGGGTTTCTGTTTGACTTAATGTATTGTGCATTGCCTCATTCATTCCGTTTGACCGTTATAGTCCTGTCTCCGTGCCTCGTTCACTCGCTCTCGTATAATGATGTATGTGTTGTCTATAGACATGTACAACAGCAATATACTTTACAATAGGATATGTTGCTATGATATTTACAATGGCTTACCAAGCGTAGGCCATTGCAAAGATTAGACAGCAGCACAACTCATATAGTGGCACAAAGTTTAGTATAGTATCTGACATTAATGATGACAAGCAAAAAGATACAAATTGTCACTAGCATTTGTAACCAAACCAGAAATCTGAAAGAACAAGTCTCATTCATACCGAATGCACACACACACACACACACACACACACACACACACACACACACACACACACACACACACACACACACACACGCACACACACACACACGTACTTTTCATCACAGCATCTTGGTTTACTGCAATATTTGGAATGGCGTATCAGTGACACACTCTTGCAGACATTTGACAATAAAACCACTCATCGTTTATGTAAAGACCAAGAGGGCATGTCCCTGTAATATTTTCAATGGGACACAGTAACCAAATCATCCATCCAAAAGAAGAAGTCTCATTCATACCAAATGTCATGGATCCAGACAAACACACATGACATACGCATGAACAGCTGCTCAAATGATACACACAAACAGCTGCTCAAATACAATCTTTTCTGGTGGGGTTTCTTTTTCCGATTTTTTTTTTCGCAGTTCCTTTTTTTCCATTTTTCCATACACGTGTATCTCTCTTTTTCATGGGCTTCAACCACTCTATTTTTACCCCACATTTCTGGTTTGAGTGTTGAAAACACAAAAAGAGAAAAAATAGGAAAAGAAAATAGCTGTACACAAACACGCATACAACACACACACTCACAACACACACAACACACACACACACACACACACACACACACACACACACACACACACACACACACACACACACACACACACACACACACACACACACACACAAAACGTCCTGCATGTGCAGATAAACACACATGCACTTCCAAACACAGACGAAAAAAGAACAATTAACAATCTATTAGTTGTGGAGTAATCACAGCATCTTGTTTTACTTCAATATGTGCAATGGCGTATCAGTGATAGGCCTTTGCAGGTATTTGACAGTAAAACCAGTAGTCTTTAACCCGTTCTCCAGTGCCTCACAATAATACAAACAAAGGTGTTCCCCTGGTGCCAGGGACATCTCATGATTTGGGGGTCATAATTAACAAAAAATTCTTGCTCAGAAACTACAAAAGATAGAAAAATGAAATCCATATCATTTTTGAAGGAAATGAATGAAGATTTTGAATCTGGGCTTCTTTTGTTTTAATTTTGATAATAAAAAAGTATTTAGGCATTTAGATTTGGATAGATTTTTTTGCACGATCAAAAACATATGTATTTACCACGACATCTTCACATCCAAACAAGAACACACAGCAAAAAAGTTGAAAATAAAGTTTGTATTGTCACACTACACCTGTAAATGAAAGTAAAACAGTTTGGAAGTCTATCAAGACGCTCACACTCGATGCAGACTGACCAGTCCACGACCACGCCCCCCTCTCCCCACCACACCCCCTTGCTTGACTTCAACCCTCTCTTTCACCCCTCATCTTCCCCTACCTTTCCGTCTGCACCATGTGTCACGCCACGAGCATGCCACGCTCCCCTCTCGCACTTAAACATTCTCAACATATGCAAATTACCTATGTCAAATCACTCCTTCTTTTAAATGATTTGTACAGATATAAAGCAAGATTTCTTGCAACGTTGTAGTTTTTTGACGACAAAAGACAGACTAACTTGAACAGTGCTGGACGTCGATGATATTTTATCGGAATAAGTTTTTGTCGTTGGTCAGCCAGAACAGGACATAAGAATACAAAATGAAGTTCATCTTCCCTACCAGATTTACACAGTGGACACAACAAATCATTTTCTGTATGGATATTATATCGTTGACGATGTACAGCAATATCCGATACACCAAACCTGAATTTTGTTAATTCAGACCTGATAAATCTATTCAAGTTCAGAGACAAATAAGCTTCTGCTTCTACTAAATAATTACTTTTCAGCAGTCTAAATAATGAAAATCGTTCGCTGTTTTGAATATGGCTATCCCAGTCTTGCCATTTACAATCTATTGTTCGTTGCTTGAAACAAGCCAAGAAACTGCTGACATAGCCAACCCCTTGTTCTAACCATACAAACGAAAAACCATAATTACATAAACATTTACGAATGCCCGATGCCCAGGTAGTTTTCCCTCTCATATCCAGGTCAAACAATGTTTTATAAGCTTTGGCTGGCAGTCTATGTTGCCCCATACGTAACAGTTTAAACAAAGACCAAACTTACACCAGACATTAAAAGTAAACAAATGATATTTAAATCACACATTTCCAGCCCACAGAACATCAGACATGAACGTCCGAACATGACGAAGCAAAAAGAACCTATTTGTCAAGGAGTAATCACAGCATGCTACTTTAATGTAATATTTGCAATGGCGTGTCAGTGATTGGCCTTTGCAGATATTTGACAGTAAATCCATTCATCTTTGAAATAAAGACTAAATGAACACCAGTCATTGAAATAAAAACAAAATGATATTTGAGATCACACATTTCTAGCCCACAGGATATCAGATATGTTTTAGAAATCCATTTCTTCAACATTTGATACAACTGACACAACAAAACGGTCAACACTCCCACTCACACCACCACACACACAGAACAAGGTTTGCACAGACACGTACACTAGCACATATAATGCACACATTGATATGAAGAAAACATGCTTAACATGGCCTCTTGAAACAGGGTATGTTGCTGTAATATTTGCAATGGCGTACCAAGGATAGGCAATTGCAAAGATGAGACAGCAGCATAGCTCATATAGTGGCACAAAGATTAGTAAAGTATCTGGCATTAAGGATAAGCAAATACAAATTGTCATTAGAACTAGTAACCAAACCATCCATCTAAAAGAACAAGTCTCATTCATACCGAATACATGGACAACACACACACACACACACACACACACACACACACACACACACACACACACACACACACACACACACACACACACTCACATTCACACAAACCTCTTCATGTGCAGATAAACACACATGAACGTCCAAACACGCCGAAGGAAAAACAACCTATATGTCAGGGAGTGATCACATCATGTTGCTACACTGTAACATTTGCAAAAGCCTATTAGTGATAGGCCCTTGCAGATATTTGACAGTAAAGTTACAGGGTCGAACTTTAATTAAGGACCACCCCGAAAAAAGGCCCTTTCTTTTTAAATTGGCCAAAAATACAAGCAATGCATTTTTTCGAAGAATTCGACTGGGAAAGGTTTAAGGGGTTAACAGAGTATTCCGCAAAGCTTACGAAAGCTGTCTTATTGTCACGTGCGGCATGCGGAGGTGGGGGTGGGGTGGGGGGGTGGGGGGTTGAAAGTTGCACATTGTTGTCAAAATTGCTTGTTTTTTAAGCAAGAGTGAACACTGCTTCAAACGGTTTTGCACTGAAATTCCAAATGCACGTGCAAAAACCAATGCATTGCAGAGCATTTTACTGACTGGAATGCCCCTAAAAGCAGCCCAACGTGCATAATTCTTCATAACACAAAAATGCCTCCAAGACGCAAGCTGTCTGATTTTGACCGGACCCGGGCGATTGCACGGCTGCAGGATCGAGTTGGCGTTCGAGAAGTGGCCAGAAGACTACAAGTGTCCCACTCCGTCATCATTCGGCTGAGAGAACGTTTTCAAGCCACTGGAACTGTCAGAGACCCCGTCCAGGCCAGCCAAAGAAGACCACTGCAAGAGATGACAGGTTCATCCGCAGACATGCTCTTCGGACCAGGACCACCACCTCCAACACCATCAGGCGTCGGCTCCAAGCTGCCACTAACACAGCAGTGTGTGAGATGACCATACGGCGGCGCCTCAATGCTGCCAACCTTCGAGCAAGGCGCCCAGTCCGGAAACCAAAACTGACTGCGGCCCACCGGGCACGTTGCCTGGCCTGGTGCACAGCTCATCGAACATGGACTCGGGCTCAGTGGCGGATGGTGCTTTTCACCGATGAGTCCAAGTTCCAGTTGAAGCCACGAGATGGACGCATTCGGGTGTGGCGGCGTCCCAGGGAGCAGCTGGCAGATGACGTCATCCAGGAGGTCGTCGCTTTTGGTGGTGGCTCCGTCATGGTATGGGGGGGGGGGGGGGGGGGCATCAGCAGTCACCACAAGACTCCCCTGTACCATGTGGATGGCAGCCTGAACGGCCAACGCTACCTGCAGGAGATTTTACGGCCTTTGGTTGTCCCAGCACTCCAGCAGATTGGGACTCAGGCTGTGTTCATGGACGATAATGCCACCCCACATCGTTGTCGAGCCGTGAACACTTTTGTGGTGCAAGCTGGCATCACCAGGATGCCATATCCCCCGAAGTCGGAGTGTGGCTGCCCACGTGGCGGGGTAATCAAAAACGGTCACACACGTAATGTTCTCATCCCCAGCTGATGCATTGGTACCATAGTGTTCAAATACTTCGGCTGTTCGGATGATCCCTGGAGTCTTTTAGCCAGGGTACGACAACAACAACAACAACCAGGATGCCATGGCCGGCAAACAGCCCGAACATGAACCCTATTGAGAACATCTGGGGCGAGCTTGGGAGGAGAGTTCAAGAAAATCACCCTGTTCCGGCAAATCGACAGGAGCTGCTGCACTACCTGCAGCAGGAGTGGGCAAACCTCCCCCAGGCACTCATTACAAGAACAGTCAACACCATGAGGCAGCGCTGTGTGGATTGTGTGGCAGCACGAGGGGGGCACACTCGGTTTTGATCAGACTGTAAAGAAACTCTTTTTGTGAATGTCATTTTGGGGGGTAGTCTCATTCAGGCTCCCCTGTCTAATCAGAAAGAATTATTTTTTCGATGAAAGTGACAAAATGTTGTTCACTGATAATGAAATTAAACATTTATACAGTTTCTGTCGTTTGTCGATTTTTCTTTCTATGTTTTGTGAGACTGTGTATAAGTGGTCCTTAATTAAAGTTCGACCCTGTAGGTGCTGACAATCCACACTCGTGTACGCAACGAGCTGCCTACCTGGATAGTGCCGACTGAAGAGCTGCCAGCCGGCGCTTCATGCGGTCGTTCCCCGTGCCATCCAGTCAATATCGTTCACTCAGTTTCCTTACTTCCTTCATTCTTTCCATTTCTCACGCAGGTGCATGCTATGTGTAACGTGTTATCCATACCAACGGCCAAACTGACCATCTCTTCCGAAAGTTGGAGATGGGGTTTTACTTGTGTGCAAGATGTTGTGCGTGCATTCACACACGGAACCTAGGTTTATAGTCTCATTCGATGGACTGTATGGGAAATGGAGTCAGAAACAAGGGAAAATTCCCCCTGTACCAAAACGGCCCGGCGAAGATTCGAACCCGCAACCCCAGGATCACCTAGATCACGAGTCCGGCGCTCTACCACTGAGCTATTCCGTCCCCCCCCCCCCCTCCCCCATGAAAACGGAAAAGGCAATTAGTCTCCACTACACGTCGCCCATGACTGTACAGTTTGGACTTTGCAGGTGTCCTTGTTCCCATACATTTTACAAGAGCAACGCCCATCTTGCGCTGAATTCGACAAAGATAAGTGATTGCTCGTTCTTCAATTTCGTTGTCGTGAGAGTGTTGTTTATTTTGCCTGAGGAAGACCTGAAAGGTCGAAACGCGTTGTGTTTTGTTTTGTGATTTGCTTGTGCACGTCGTTTGGCGGGAGTTATAAACGCTTACAAAGATTTTTTTCTCTTTTCCTTTTTTTTCTCTTTTTCTTTCGTTCTTTCTTTCTTCTTCCTTTTTTTCTTTCTTTCTTCTTCCTTCCTTTCTTTTTCCCTTCCTTTCGTTCTTTCTTTCTCATTTCTTCCTTCCTTCCTTTCTTCCATTTCTTTTTAATGTATTCATCCCTATTCAGGTGTTGCTAGCCCTGATGGATTAACACTCGTCAAAGAGTTCTCAAGCGTTCTCAGACGATGGCGCTCCACCAGGACCCATCATCAAAACGCTGCGGTACCCGTTTACCGCTCTTTAAAGTCTGGGTCCGCCCGGACCCGCGCTTCACTGGAAGTGTATAGTTCCAATGATGCAACAGTTTATTTCTTTCATATCTCATGCGTAGATACCAAAAATGTGCTGACAAGTAGTAAACTATGTTTTTTGAAGATATCTGAAAATTTCATTAGAATAGTTCTAACGGTTGTAGACATATTTTTGTGTTTCTAGGTATACCGGGTACCCAGGATGCATGGGTGAATATCAAATTACAAATGTGCATAATCTGAATCTACCAGTTTCTTGCAGCAGTGATCCGATGCGTAACGCGCCCGTCAGATGAGCAAGAAGATAAAAAAAGATTCGGTTTGAATCACAGATGAGCCAGATGTTGTTGTTATTGTTCTCCTCTTTACTCGTCTTGCGAAGACCATATGTCTTCAGAATTTTTAACAGTAATCTCTGAGATCTGTCAAGAAAGAACCTCGACTTTGTTATGACATTTTCACTTTCGTTGGATAACCAGGTCTGGAAAACCCTATTTCCTTGTATTCATAAAATCAAAGAAACTAAACTGAAAACGATTCAATTGAAACTAATCCTCAGGATCCTGACATCAAACAGTATTCTCGGAAAAGTGAAATTTTTGTTTAGAAAAAATGCTTTTCTCTAAATCTTAAAAGGAAACAATACATCATTTAATCTTCACCTACGGTGTTACAACCTGCTCTTCTAAAATTCTTGAAAAATGATTGCGCCAGTTTATCTTACGTGATATCGTCAAGGAAAGAGGTTCTGTTTGACACATACTCTAGGTTAAAGACTGATGACATATTACGTTATGACTGCAACATTTGTAGTTGTTGTTGTCTATACATATATAAATATATATTTTGTGTGTGTGTGTGTGTGTGTGTGTGTGTGTGTGTGTGTGTGTGTGTGTGTAGAGAGAGAGAGAGAGAGAGAGAGAGAGAGAGAGAGAAAAAGAGAGAGAGAAGAGAGGATGGTGAGAGAGAGAGAGAGAGAGAGAGAGAGAGAGAGAGAGAGAGAGAGAGAGAGAGAGAGAGAGAGAGAGAGAGAGAGAGAGAGAGAGAGAGAATGAGAACGAAAAATCAGGGACAAATACTATAGATATTAAACCCTTCACTGACAGCATATGGGAACCATTGCAATCCATCTTGAAGACAGACACATACATACATACATACACATACATCTTGAAGACACACACACACACACACACACACACACACACACACACACAACACACACACCACACGTACTTTCAGTTCAAAGGACTAAGAAGATGGATATAGAGTATGAGGAGCGTGGCGGCATAATACTGTTTTTTTTTTTTTTTTTTTAACCATAAGGGCTTTATTTGCGCTGTGTATGTCCATCTTCATGCTTTTGCATGCAAATATTTTTTATGCTTCGGGTTATCTCAGTTGCAGGTTCTCTGTATCGCGGTCTGTCCGTCTGGTTGTTTCTGTCGTCTGTCTATCTGTCCGTCCCCTCTCTCTCTCTCTCTCTCTCTTCATCTAATATTTCATGAAGAGATAGCAGCACTGTGCGATATTATCAGCTTTAACACTTTGCTTGCTTGTCTGTTTTTATGTAATTTGTTCATTAGATTAGATTTATTTTAGAAATTGCCATTTTTACGTCATATTTATTTTCACATTTCCTTTTGTGAACGCCTTTAATATGAATAGAACAGTATTTTGACAGGAAGAAAATAATCTTCCAGATCAGACTGTAAACCGAGGACCCACATAGGGTATACCATCTTGACACGTGAGAGAGCTTGTAGCAAGGGCTTATTAAACAAATCCTGTTTGACAAGAAAACATAGGCTCACAGACATACCCCCAAACAACCCCCTCATATCTCGTCCTCCCCACCTCATACCACCCCCTCTAACCCACTGCCCCCCTAAAAAAAAAACAAGAAAAAAAGAAGAAAAAAAAGAAGAAAGAAAGAAAAAGAAAAAAAGAGAAAAATAAATGTTTTGAAATCTGAATTGATAATCAGCATTGCTATAGTGAAAGCAAGTGGAGAATACGACACGTTCAATGCTCTGTACGTCCCTGTTCGCACGTCTTAACATTGATGAAGATCAAATTTTAACATGAATGATCGTTGAAAGATACACGAAAGGTGGAAAAAGAAACAATGAGTGGCCGAACTCCAACTAAGGGAACTAACACCGTGTGCTTATACACGAACCAAAAGCGTTTATGTTTGTCCTGCATGCTCTCTATCAAAGAGACTGTTTTGGGTTCGGCGAAGAAGGCATGAAACAGAGCGTGCAGTATTAAGGTTTCACAATTCGTGAGGTAAAGTAAGGTAAGGTAAAGTTGCTTATAGCCAAGCCGACCGCAAAGGGCCACGTCAGGGCTGTCACCGCGTTGAAGTCAACTCATAAGTCATTATTACAAAAACAAAACACAAAAACGCAAAACAACAACAAAACGCAAAACAACAACAACAACAACAACCCCAAAACACCCAAACTCATTCACACATCCCTTTGAAACACACCTAAAAACACTGGAACCGGAAATTTAGTTACAAATCTGTCGTCTGTAAATTCTTAGATCAGATGAAAAATGTTAATCTCTTTAAAACATTCATAGATCACATCTGGTGGGACATCTCTTGTGAGGCAGCAGCTGTATGCATGTGAAAGAAAGGCTTTCCCAGGTAGGAGTTGAGCTTTTCTCAAAGGCAGTTGTATATATTAGAAAAGTAGTTAGACTCAGAATCAGAACTTACTTTGAGAATATTTCGACAGGGTCGCCCTGTCTTCTTCAGCTCACCGTTGCTGCTGTGGCAGCGAGGCCTGGTCGGGCGACTGTTGTGTGGGGTGAACGGTTGTCAGGATCTGATTGTAGATGGGCGGAGGAGTTCAAAGCCTTGATCTCTGTTCAGGGTGGGGCGTCTAGTCTTGATTTCGATGGCTTCTTTAACTTTTCTTTATGTGAGGAAAGGCTCTGTAGATAAGATCTTGGTTTCTTGGGGGCTGAAACTGCGGCCTGTGTATGTATGTCTATGAATGGCTTTCAGATCTTTCGCAATGGTAGGCCTACGTACGTAAACAAGTTGGGGGAAGGGAAAAGAGAGAGAGAGAGAGAGAGAGAGAGAGAGAGAGAGTACAAAACAGATCCTGCAAACCACACACAGAGAGAGAGAGAGAGAGAGAGAGAGGAGTACAAAACAGATCCTGCAACGGAGGAGAGAGAGAGAGAGAGAGAGAGAGAGAGAGAGAGAGAAGAGAAATACAAAACAGATCCTGCAACGGAGAGAGAGAGAGAGAGAGAGAGAGAGAGAGAGAGAGAGAGATTTGAAAATACAAGAGGGCAAGTGAGTAGGGAAATTGGAGATGGGGGAGGGGAAGCGGGGAAGGGGGGGGGGGGGGAGGAGGGCTGGTGAGAAAGTGGGCAGAATGATGGCAAACTAATCCCAGATTATGGCGGCCATTACCACCCAAAACATCACAAACGTTCTCCTCAGCAGGGAACGTAACGGATCGTCACAGCCTCGTGGAAAATGCGCTTGCCGTTGTTGGTGCTAACAGCGATCGAGATGTCTTAAACTAAGGTATTCGTGATCAAACATTGCGATCGAATCCAAGTTTTTCCTTTCATATTGTTGTCAAGTCGACCACCCAGGGTTCCTTCACAGCCGTCACAGGATTGTGTGTGTGTGCGTGCGTGTGGTGTGTGTGTGTGTGTGTGTGTGCGTGCGTGCGTGGAGAGAGAGAGAGAGAGAGAGAGAGAGAGAGAGAGAGAGAAGAAACTAAGGCAGTTTAAACTAGGCTCTGCTGTTCACGTCGGCCACTCTGCTTTGTTTCTTACTGTCAGATTAGAAAACTCAGTTAAAAAAGAAAAAAAACACACACACACAAACTAAAACTGCCATATTTGTACACAGCATTACCTAACGGATCACCAGTGAGCATTCCAGTAAACGACACACCCAGGTTCTATTTGGTAGACAGCAACAAAAATGCCCCTCCACATTCAACCCCCACCACAGAACTGGTCTGCCCAAAATCGTTACGAAAAAAAAAAAAAAAAAGAAACAAAACAAGCAAGCTAAAAGATGGACATTTGGGGATGGGGTTGGGGCGTCTAGTCTGCATGCAAAAAAAGGTCCAAATATACTTAAATAAACTAATAATTAACTAGCTTGCTGGCTAGCTAGCTAACTAACTTACAAACTAACTACCCCAGAATGACAAAACATGGTCAACGATGACTTTCACAGTTATGGGGGTGGGGTGGGGGTGGGGTGGGGGATGGGGGTTCAAAGGAATCTGAATCAAGATTCCCGTTTACTGTTAACTGGACAGAAGCCGAGAGAATGTCCCCCAAAGTGGTTCGAACTGTCAATCATCTGCTCCACAGGCAAACGCTCTAATCATTGCACAACGGACCCCTAAACGGAAATCTCAGAGTCCCACGGAGACTAAAGAAAACAGGTGGTATGTCTGGACTGTTGTCTTCTAGAGCTTTTTGTCCCAATTTGTACTGAATAAACTCTTCAATTATTTGAAGGTGCTGGAGAGTATTTCATTTTGAACGTGTCCACGGTAAAATATTGCACGTTTTCATATTAAAAATTGGTTTACTTCTAGATCGTTTACTTTCTGATATTTCACATTCACGGTTTATGAATCAGTCCAGTTTGCTTCTGTTGTAACAACCTCTACACCCTAAAAGAGGCGAAGACAGAACACTTTTTGAATCATGTGAATTGTACATCAGATTTACAAATGACTGCAACTTCGGTATTATTGAGTGGGCCTATGTTACACTATCAATACTTGTGCATTTTGATTTTCATTATTGCGTGTGCACACACATATGGTCACCTGCGCACACATACACACACGCGCGCACACACACGTGCACAGAGAAGAGAGAGAGAGAGAGAGAGAGAGAGAGAGAGAGAGTGTCATGCGCATGCACGCACAGACACCAAGAGAACCATGCACATAAAAGGCCATGCAAAGTGGTTAGTGTTAAAAAATGCAGTCTCAATGAACTAGTCCTTTATTAAGCATGCAGCATGTCATAAAATTCTTCTGTTTTCTTTCCACCTAGTACTTTACTGCACGCAGGCACATGTTCTCTCTCTCACACACACACGCGCGTGTGCGCATGCACACACACACGCAAGAACGCTCACACTTGCGCGATCACACACACATACACTACTCAACAAGTAGATCTAAATCATGCAGATGCAAAGACCATGCAAACTGGTTAATTCTTAAAATAAAAAGTTCATAAACCAATACTTCACCATTACACATAGTAATATACAACACGTGCCATTTTATACACCAGCGTCGTTAATTGTACATACCCTCGTGAGCACGCGCGTGTGTGTGTGAGAGTGTGTGTGTATGTGTGTGTGGAAACAAGATGCACAGCCTATTTCTCTCTCCATGACCTCGTTTCACAAGTACAAATGCAATGAATAAGGCAGTGGGAGAGCGCAGACCTCTGCCACGGTCAAACGGATCCTGGATCCACTCTTTGAACTGGATCCGCACCCGAATTTTACAGATCGGTCTCTGGACCAAATTCCATCTTTCCATCAAGTTTTGCGACGATCGGGCCAGATTTTTTTTCTCGTAATATCATTAACAGACAAGCAGACACACAAAGCAACAGAGGCGGACTAAAATATAACCTTCTGGGTGGAGAAAACAAAAGCCTGTCAACACTCGGGGAGAAGAAAGGTGAACAACACTTTGGCCAAGTTTCCGACTTCACATTAGATGGACCGACAAACAAAAAACCCCTCAAAAAACAACAACAAAACAAAATCAAACAAACACAGAGAAAAAAACAAACATAGAAATAAAAAAACCACCTGCCATTTTCTATCAGTCATACAAAATTGTCCCCTTAATCCTCTTGCGAGCAGTACAGTATAAAGAGTATGGAGAGTGGATAGCAGCCTACGTGATGACAGCCCTGTCAACTGCACGTGCGTCCTGTAGGAGACAAAACCCAGATCGTTTCGGAAATGGGATTTCTTATGCCCTGTGTCACTCCTTGATACTTGTTGAAGTCTGCATCGACTTCAGCTTGGCCTGAAGTAGCGCAACACAGCATTTCCCCCCGAGTTCCTGCATGGGTGCTTTATGAATGAATGTCACTATGGCCGTTTCTGCAATAATCAATTTCATGTCCCTCTTAAGGAAAACGGGTGCTATGATGTCAAAACGGTAGCTTTAATGGAAAAACTTGGCTCTGGTGAGAGAATAGTAATTTTAACCGACATAATCATTTTCACTGGTTGTCAGGCCCTTAAGACATCAGGTGAAGAGCACAAAGAAAAATACGCATAATCCTAGTAAACCGTGTACACTGAAAACAGATGATGGCAGCTCTTTCCGACTTCCGGTATTCAACGCCTCCAGAAAGCAGTTTTTGAAAGGTCTACAGTCTGCGCAATGTACACACCAACATCAGTCACAGTTACCTGTTTTTGTGTATTTTCTCTTTTCATCAGTTATCATTACTACTCTGATGGGGATCATGTTTGACCTCCACATGAGGCCGAAAATCAAGGACACGAGCCACAGCAAGGCAACAACGCATATGATCATAGACAAGTAGGGTAACCAGGGGTGGGAGGAGAAAATCATAGCTATACTGAAAAGACTTGGGGGGGGGGGGGGGGGGGGGGGGGGGGCTGTAGAAGCAACATCCTGCTGGGGGGTCTGGGGGGCACGCCCCCCAGATGCTGAAAAAAAGTCTTGCCAAGACACTTTTGTGGCCTTTCCTTGAAAACAAACTTAATATTAACTTCTATACAAAAAGACTCCAAATACGACAAAATTATGACTTGCGGCTTAAATATTAAACTGAAAAATGTTATGCCAAGTACTTAGAGTACATCTTAAATTCAGTAAACCATCAAAACAAAATAGGATGCAATCTATAAATATTACTCACAGTGATGTTAATAGAGACAGTAGCCAAATTTCAATCAATTTTAAGTTCAAGAATGATGATTCCGTTTTTTTTTTTTTTTTTTTAGTCCTACATCACAACATGGCTTAAATTCAGCAGTGTCAATGTTTGCACTAGCACTGGATTGGAACAAACACCTGAGCAAAATCAAAAGCTGCAGTGGGCCAAGTCTAAAACAGAAATCAGTGGCTGGTGGTACTGGGGCATCTGAAAAATGAAAGTCAATGGTTCGTGCGGATGAACCTGGAAGCAATAGATCAGTAACCCCAACTGAACAATCTTGAGAAGATCAGTAGCTGCAATGAGTGAACTTGAAAAGGTCTGTCAGCTAAAGTAGCAAGGTAAGTTATGGAACTGGAAATTAGTGGCTGCAGTGAGGCGAATCATGGTAACAGAAGTCAGCGACAGGAGTGGGGTCAGCTTTTCAATGACAACAGTGGGGCGATTCTTGGAAACAGAATCAGTGGGATCAGTTTTTTTTAAAACCTACACTGGGGCGAGTCTTGGAAACAGAAGTCAGTGACTGCAGCAATGTCAGTTTTAAAATGAAAATCAGTGTTAGCGGAGGGCAAGTCTTGAAAAGTAGAAGCTGCAGTGGGTTAAGTTCTGACATTGGAAATCAATAATAGCAGAAGAGACAGTCTTGGAAATGAAAATCAACTGATTATATTCGAATCTTGGCATTCCAGCAGGGAATCAACTTTAGACACCGGAGCCATTACTGGAGCAGCCGCCGAAGAGCTGATGTATGTTTCAGCACATTCGATCTCTCAACATGTTTCGTCTCCTGGAAATGCACTTCGATCAACTTTTTCCCATTTGACTCAAGTATACAAACTTCCGACTGCACAGTATACACCACGCAGCACCCACTTCATTTGTTTTCCGCAGCCATATTCGAAACGGACGATTCAACTCGTCCATCTCATCCATTCATTCATTTCTCCACTTGTTTTTCTCAGGACATTGTTGATCTTCCATGCCTCTGCTTTGTCGTTAATCAGCTCCATTTTTGACAAATATAAAGCACGATGATATGGTCTTCAAGCATTGAAAAAGAGATGGCGGATTTCAAATACGAGTGGTGCTAAAACCTGACTCGGAACATGGAATACGCACACGGAAAATGACCCCCCCCCAAAAAAAAAAAAAAAAAAAAAGAAAAAGGGAAAAATTTGCTATGCAGAATTCCGCATAAATACGGAAGGTCTCCACCCTGTGACCCTGACAGCAAAAAAACATAACGCACAGTATATACAGTACAATAACACAGAGTAAATCCAAAGCAAAATCAATATTCTCATAAGCATAGATTCAATACTTGATGTTAGTAAAATGGAATGAACATGCTGTTTATGGGGGTGTAATGCTCTTTTTGTCCACAGCTATGATAGTTCAAAAGTCATTATGATGACAATCGCATTCTCACATCAAGCAGACAGACCATATAAAGCAAGTCACAACACATGGTGTCCTTTTATTCATTGGAATCAGTACATGACATTCAGATTGATGATACAAAAACATGTTCAATTTTTGTTTTTTCACAGCTAAAATCCTTTTTTTTTTCCCTAATTCTCAGAAACATTAATTTGACATAATTTAGTTTACCAAGACTGACCTCACACACGAAAAAAAAAGCAATTTGATGATCAAAATGGTTGATAAGAATATACCCTTTTCAACCATGCAAATTAGGAACCATTGAAGTCAAATGTTGTATCCATCTTCTGCTGTATTGTCTGCTGGCCTAGTAAAAGAATCTGCTCGTCTTCACAACAGATCATTTTTTTCACAGTTTCTTACATAATACCCAGTACAGTAAGACCCTATGGGCCGCAACATACCATCTTTTGTCTGAAAATTTAAAAGATACAAAAAAAGGACACAAAAATGTGTTAAAGCGGGTAAATCAATGTTCAGGCTGAATGCTACTATTTGAAATGAGAGCGCATGAGTGTCCATGTGCAAGTGAGTATTTAACCTTTCACGTTAAAAATGGATATCTTTCTTCTAGTTAGGGAAATTATCCATGTTGAGATTTTGACTACCAATGTACAGTTGATGAAATCTACGTTATGTCTGCTTATATTTTAATTGCAACACAAATTTTATCATGGAGTACCATAGACACTGCATGAAACCAACAACTAATATTGCATTGACATGTGCTGGAACTTTACATGGGTGCTACGTTTCATAGTTCAAACTGGCAGTGAGCATCAATGTGGAAATGTCCAGTGGTGAGCAATGGCTTAGGGTATTCATTGCAGCAGAAATGGATTGCTTTTTTCTTTAAAGTTAAATCTTTCTATCTCCCATTCTCATGAAAGAACCTTGTGATAAAAGGTAGAGAGTGCGGCGAGTACAAGCTGAAGAGAGTGACACTAAGAAAAGTTTATCCACAACTACTTCTTGGAGTGTGCTATTCAATTTCAAATTTTTTTACTTGAATTTAAATCTCAATGTTTTCATTTTCATCTTGTCACCGTTTAATTAATGGATGCTTGAAAAAAGGGACAGATTTTAAATAATCAAAAAATGGTATACTGAAAGAGAGAGAGAGAGAGAGAGAGAGAGAGAGAAGAGAGGAGAGAGAGAGTCTTCAGATATCCTTGATAAATAAAAGATAAGAGTATTACCTGCAGCAAGTTTGGTGATTCATATGGGCAACATTAGAGATATGAGATAGGAAAAGCCTGCTCGAAACCATATAACTGGAGTGGATAAAACCATATTGCTGGTGCCAAACTCTACTGACTATATCATGAGAATTTCCTGAAACAGAATATGACAAAAACACAAGTCTTCCACAATCAAGATAAAACTACGTATTTCATTGGAACTACCATGACTACTATGATTTCTGGAACCTTTCACAGCAGCCTCACAGGGCAAAAATGTCAGCAAACCATTTATTTGGCTAAAGTAAGCAAGTTTCTCATCTTGATTGTCAAAGCACAAATGAAACATTCAGCATATTGAGAACTATCGGGGGGTAATGTGATGACGTTGACTGAAAAAGTAAATAAGTATTGGCAAAGGCATTTCACCCAAATGAATATCATTGGTGCACCCAGCCTTTTGTGTACAGGAGTACACTTTGTGCAAATCCACAAGCAGAAAAAAAAAAAAAAATACATAGCCAACATATCTGCCAATGTTAAGTAATTTTCAATTTTATATTCAGACCAAAGAATGTACATTCAAATCCTAAACCATTGATGAATGTGACTTGCTTGCCAAATAGTACAGGCACTAACATTCACTGTTCATTAGCACCACTTTTTTGCCTGTCAGTTATGCTTGGTTCAAGCACAATCCAAGTTAAGAATCTCAATAAAGACTGAACCACTGAACATTTTAAAGGAAATATGTAAACAAAACAAAGAAAACCAAAACTCATCAAACCACAGCAACGGCCCCTTTGGGGTCAAGAACCATAAAACATGTAACTTCTATCAGAGCATGGGTCCAGAAACTGTGTTTTCCTTAATACGTTCACACAAATTATAGTTCGAAAACAGCTGGCCCTCAATTTTGTTAAAACTTACACACACACCCACAAAAAAAATCACACACTGTGAAACTATAGTTACTCTAAATATTTCACCGAGGCATTACAAGTTCGACATCTTTTTTGGTAACACCTCTCTAACAAAGAATCAGATGTAGAGTACATTCCCCATGACCCCACCCCTTATTTGAACTTATTGCACACTGATTCAGAGATGGGCTACCTTTCCATCACTTTCAAATAGCATTCAACCCTTTGCATGGCTTAATGAGTGAAGCCAGTCTTTCCTATGAATGTGCAATGTACATGGCTGCACAACCATCACTTACATAGCATGTTTAGCCATTTGCTTTTTTTCCCTTTATTTCTGTGCGAGACCTCTGATCTAGTTTTGCTTAATGGGATTTTTTTAAACTTGTAAAATAAATTGTAATACTTAAAATTAGTCATAGATTAAAGAAAATAGTTTCATGTGTTGCTGTGCACTCTGGTTGTGACATCCATGCTGGCCTCCATGTCATGAACAGGAATAATGTTGGCACCCAGACCAGACCACACTGAAAGAGAATTATTCTGAAAAATATGATACCCACACTAAGCATACAAATGAACACTTTGTGGTTACATGCTGATGATACTGCACTCCCACTTCAGCTTCCTTTTGTATCCATTTGAATTTTGCTCATCACTGCAAGACACTTTTGTTCTTCGACTCAATATTGACCGTCATGGAAATGTTTTAGTTTACTGCATCTTTGTTGAGAAATTGTCACAATGACAAGGGACATAACACACATCATTATATATGAAACTGTTAACACATAAATGCAGGATGATTGCTTTCTTCACAGCTGCAGTCTATCAAGCAAAGGAATGAAAATGGCACCCTTTACATAGGTACGGTCAGTTGCTTCAATGGATGGATTTTATCTCCTGGAAAGACAAAAAAAAAAAATCTACAAACTACCCTACTGTGGAAAGTCTTTCTGTAACAACCACACATATACTAGTGCTCCCTCTGCTTCTAACTGCAAAAACAAAACCCACACAACTACAAACATGAATGATAAGTAAAAAGCACAAAACCTCAAGCACATGTGAAACGTGAATTTTCAGTTTATTTCTCTGAAAACCGTCAAAATCTGTTCCCGTTTCATTACAGTGGAGAAATATAGAGAGACTGTAGAGAGGAGAGAGGTGTGGGATTGTGTGCAAGGTGCTGAAGCAGGGGATGAGGGGCCATGAAGATGTGTAGCAACCTGAACCAGTTAGTGATGTGAGAGATGCACAGCAAGTTATACATAGCAGACAGGGCAGGTGTTGACCCTCGTCCAATTCTTCCTTTTTTTTTCATCCCTGTCTTCTAGTACAGACAGGCAAACTACAAGCATATCAATCTAAAAATATTACATGTCAAAAAAGAAGCAGCTTGGCTGCTTCACACGCTCACTTTTGTTTTAACTAGACATAATCTTGCCCTGTCAGTTGGCTTGTAATTGAAAGCCTCTAACCTTTCAATAGCTAAGCATAAATGTAAACTGTCACTACGTTCAGACAAGAAAATCTGCCTATTTTTACACACAAGACATACACACACACCACCCAGCCACCTAAAATGTACACAACAGTGACATATTCAGTCCTCCCCCAATGAGATTACTATAAAGCCATAAGAAAAGTCAACTGGGATGGGGTGAGGTGGGAGTGCTGGCATTGAAAACACTCATGAAGACAATGCAGAGTGCTGGATTGACAGTGTGCCTAATGTTACATCACCATCATCAAGTGTGCCAAATGTGATTTCTACATGAAGACATCAGAAGAATAAAAAGTGTAATTATAAAAAAGGGTCCTTCATGATCTGAATGTGCTGATTTCATCATTTGAAATGGTCTGTTTGATTAAATCTGAAACTGCTGATTTCAACATCTGAAACTGCTGATTCCAATGCGTTTCATTAATTTCAAGCCCACTTGGATCATCAATCATACTATTTTAATCACTTTTCTTCTGAAGTCAGGGTCAATGTTTGTTTGGAAGCATGGACAGCTGAATGAAAATGACTGGCACAATTAACTATTTGAAAATCCTGTTTACAAAAGTAATATTTCTTTGGTTATTTTTACCATATTTATTGGCAAAACAAAATAGAAAGGAATCAAATAATACTTAAATTGTCCTGTAGTCTGTTTACCTGTGTCCCTGGCAGTAACTAACACCTCTTCTTTCTAAATGATACTGAAATTAGGATGGCTGCAAAGTTGACTTCAAACACACATAGTGCAGATACTTGAATCCAACCTAAAAAAAAATCCCCTAAGGACAAATCACTGAAATTACCTTTTGTGGTTTATGTTTGCTTGAGTTCAAACACACAAAGTAGAGCAGATACTTGCATTAAACCCCAAGAAAAATCCCCAAAAGACAAATCATCAACATTACCTTTTGTGGTTTGTGTTTGCTCTTACAGAGGAGTGAAAGAAAAATTCTTCATGACAATTTTGGCTCTTATACATTTGACAAAAAGCCTAACTGATAAATGTTGACAAATTAGAACACAAGTTTATAAATACCTATTCTCTTGTTCAGCCAGAATATTTGAAACAAGTCATAATGCATTTTAGCAACACACTCATGTTTACAATTATAAACATTGTCTGACAAATGGATGGGAAGGGGTCGATACAAGCACCTGTACCGCAGGGATTTGGTGAAGGCACTTGATAAAGACAGCAGAATGTAGCTAGGTTCAAGTTGCCACCATACTTCCTATTTACATCACTGTACATCCAAACAATGCATTAGCAAGGTACTCATCCCCACACATATCAACATGATGAATCACAACCATTCACATTCTATTTGCTTGTGAAGAGATTAAAAAACCCCAAACCCAACAAACAAAACCAATAAGGAAAGCAAGCTATCTGACATTTTGTTCATCATGATGTGTCTCTAAATTTAAGAAAATGGGAAATATACTCCAATTATACAAATCACACCGACTTCTCAATGCTAGCTGAATGTATTGATGTTAGTGCACATGTAGGAGGCATTATGGACAAATGGTACCAGAAGAATTTTGCCTGAAGTTCGAGGATTTACCAATCTGGCACAAAGATCAATTCCATGTAAATTTAAAAACACAAATTTACTGACATTTGGAAGTCAAAAACTGAAAACGGAAACTTTTAGTCCTGTTATAGCTGACAGACGAAAATATTGTTTCAGTAGGTTTGAGTTTCTTGCATCTGTTTTCCGTTTGGAAGACCAATTTTCGCATTTTAAGTACAAAGTATTCATGGTCAATGTTTCATTCTGGAAGTGAAATCAAATCCATTAAATAGTTAAAGACCTTCCTTTTCATGTATTAAATTTTTTTTTTAAATCACTTTGATGATGAAAGCAGTTAAATGAAATCAACATAACTAGGTATTTATTTAAGTATACCAATGCCTAATCATATTGTTGATATCTTAGCATCATATTGGTAAACAGCATAATTAAATGCATATAGTATACATATGTAATCAATCTCTCTGTTTTTTGTTTTTAATGCAAGCAGACCAAACAGTACCTGGAAACTGTTTGCTTGTGTGAAGTCTCAAAGTCAATCTGAGTGAAAAAAAAATCCCTAAATTAATGTTTATTGGACAGAGCGCAGTTATTAATGATGCGGTATAGAAACTGATGAATATTTACCAACAATTTATTTACAGGCGAATTTCACTTGTCTTAAATATACACATCAATGCACTTTCCCAAAGGAAGCTCTAACTAGACAACTGATTTTCATTCAATGCTGACTTTTGCATTGTTGACTGATTGCACTGCACATGGACTGTACCTGTGTCCAAATGTAGGTCTATTCTGAATAAATCGTGGTGGATAGGGAGAAAAGAACACTTCCACACTTATCATGCAACTACACTGACACACACACACAACTGACATTTCATTTCTACAGTGCAGAACCTGCACATTATCACTATATTCATACTAGTCAGCACAGACTTGGGATTTATTAGCTGTGAATGTCTATTGACATCAAGCACATTTTGAACAAAACATCCTGCAATTTGTCATTACTGATGATGGCGGCAATGGTGAGAGCCTAACATTGTAAAACATTAAATGGATATTGCTGAACTGACAGTGTATGGTTAACAGCAGATGCACAAAACAGTCACTGCTAAATCCACAACTGTACCTTTTAATGCCCACAAAAAAAAAAAAAAAAACATTTGGAAACACTTCCTTTAAACAAATGATTACAATAACTGGGACACAAACTCACTATCACTGGAAAACCATGACTGTCAAAGCCCTGACATCATTAAAGAAAATGATCATATTAAAAAAAAAAAGGTTCGTCTTTTGGAAAAGAAACCTACACAGATGACCAGAACAAAATACGAAACAAACACTGGTCTGAATAATTAAATCAAGCACACATCACCTGACTTTCAAACTTGGCTACACTTTGATAAAAAGAAAAATCATATAAACATGAGAGAGAGAGAGAGAGAGAGAGAGGAGAGAGAGAGAAGAGAGAGACAGAGAGAGAGAGAGAGAGGAGAGAGAACCAAACAGTACTAACCTACCGAAATTACCTACATGCCGAGATTGCACCGACACTACCCAGATGAAAAACAAAGAAATTTATACACAGAAAAAAAAGAGGGATCTGAAATAAAACATAAAAAACAATCATATTGCATCAACAGAAATGGGAATCAACTTTACTAATATACAACACATGTACAAGAAGAAGAATAAGATCTTTGTCATGTCCCTTTAACACTTTATCAATAAAATTACAAAATTAAGATGACTTTCATGAATGCATACGGAACTTTAAAAGAAAAGAAAAAAAGAAACTGAAAGGAAAAAAAAAAAAAAAAAAAAGATCAGAAAAGGGCAGTTGTAATACTGATGCAAGTGACGTAAGCAAGTTACACGCTCACTAAGTCCCACGATTGTGCACAAAACTGGCCATTAATGATAAGCACACAGCATCAACCAGGCTCAAAGGGATGGGATGGGCACAGGCAGTGGAAAAGGTCCAGGTCCTACGCCATTGTTGGCATTTTTGGGTGGTGACTGTATCGCTTCTGTTAGCGCCGCAGCCATTTTGTCCCGATCCAGCTGAGACACAGAAACACAGGTAACTTACAAACTACAAGCAAGGGCTATAACAGGTTTTAAAGTGAAAGGAGGTAAATATGCATGCATAAGCGTCCATAATACTAGGAAAACAGATGAAACACTGACTGGTAACCGACTTTGATAATCAAGTAAAGAACTCAGAAAGATGTGGATGCAGTTCATGGTTTGATGTGATGTGTTATGCATTTGTCTTGTGAAATGAAATAATTTTGCGAACAAAATGGGTTTTGTGCATTTTATATTATTTCTTTTAAGTTGAAGTGTTGACTAAAAATGGCACCAAAGAAATGGGACATCATCACCGGCGTACTTCCATGCAACGTTCTTCAGTGCTTAAAAAGTCCAGACACGTTAATTCAGCAAGAAAATGAAAATTAATAATGAGACATTCCATTGAATAAAGTGAAAGGAATGAAAAAAATGTGTCTTCTGGAATTTTGAAGTGACCCCCCAAAAGTCCTGTTGTAAGTTTATTTCGTTTCCGTATTCAACTACATGCGACAAGAGTTATCTACTAAGCATACACGCTTTTGAGAACAAAAAAAAAGACCTTGTTTATTACTGGCAATATATACAAATTTGTCCAAATGAATATAAAATGTTTGAAAATATCAAATTTTAAGCAGTAAAGCGATGGATTTTTTCGACTGCGTATGGCTTTGTCTCCATCTGTAACTTACAGAATGGCAGCCAACTGAAAACATGCAAGTGAACTCAAACAGCTGAAATCACGTTCTAGGCACAGCATAGCGTCTGAAAATTCCGTGCATTGTGACCAGTCACCTTCACCCCCATCACATGAACCAATCGTATTTCATTTGAGTGAAACCGCTTTTCGTTTCTTGTTCGTTTAAATGTAATGCAATGACACAGTGCTCCGATTAACTACACACAATGAAGTTCCATTATTCACTCTAGGCTCCATCATCCTTGAAACAGTAAGTTTCCCATTTATCAATCATTACTGCACACATACTTTGTGAATTGGTATGATTATATCCATAATCAGCTTAAAGAAGCATCAGACTGAAAGTAAAGCAGGTGTCCATGTCCCAAAGCCATTTCCCAGTATCATGGACGTTCACACATGCACAAAAAACAAAACCGTTTCTTTACCCCGGGCCAAAAGATGTACACATGTACATGTCCTCCCCTTAAGCCATCTTTTTAAACAACACACGCATGCATGTGCACACGCAACACTAATATTCTCACACACATCCATCAAGCAAATGAACAATGCACATACAGCAATACTGAACTCCACAGTCAATTTCTTTTCTCATGTTGTCAATTTGTTAAATGTACATTTTTGCACAGAAAATCAGGTATCTTCAGAACAGTAATTTGGAACACCATTCTTTCTAAAATGACAGATGACCCTGAATATACACATACAATGCGTGTGCACATACATGCACATGCGCACTGACAGCTTTCACATTTTTTTTTCTATAATCAGATAAGACTGACGAAAAGAAAATAACATGAGACATTGTTCAGGAAGGCTGGTCCACATACAAAAGGAACAATAACGAAGAAGCTAGTCTCACTTGTCAGTTCACAATCTCACTCACCATTCCAATCATTTTTAATGCATGCACTTGTATAAACTAGTCATAGGTGTAAGTGAAAATGCTGTCATATTTGGCTGGGCGTCAAGAATAATTCATGAGCAATGACAGCTGACATTTCAGTCACATGTACGCAAGGCCTGCAAGGAGTGGTATCAATGGAAATTTAACATACCTAATAACACTGGAACACAAAACTGGATTCAATGAATGAATGTTTACTGTATTTGGAATGTTTCATGAACATTGTATTTAACTCTGCTTGTCCTCTTTCTCTATGTTTTTAATGAGTGTGAACCAGTCAGCGAGTAATTGTGCTTTATGTGTGTTTATGTGTGTGTGTTACGTTAAAAGTACATTTTTTTGTGGTTACAAAGCGTAACGTCCTGAATATTTTGGGACTCTCCTAAAAATTTGGAAATGAGTTTTCTGCGATGAGTCTGACCCTCTAATTTATAGGATATATAAACACTGCCTACTGCAAACACTCTGTGTTAAAGGCTTTTCTCTCTCTTTTCCTTCACTAGAACTCTGAAGTCCGTCACTGATAAGATTTTTGCCCATTTTCAATCCCATAATAAGGCTGCCTAAACATGTCACCAGAGTGCATGTGCTTTATTTTGGTGTCATCCATTGAACATAAGATGGTCTACTCTTCCTCAAGAAGACATTAACAGAAATGACAGCATTACAGTTCTGAATCCACAGGTCTCTCTCATGAGAAATGCTGATTTCAATGCCTTGGCTATTGTCCAAGACACCCTCCCCTTCATATTTTGTCTCTTCTCTGACATGTTAACATGTCTGATGATGTTTCTAACTCCATTTCTAATGCCTTGAATCAGGCAACTGCTGATTTCAGTTATGCCTTTTCCAGGTATCCCTTGGTTCAAGCCATTTACTCAGAGCAGTTGTCCATCATCATGGACACTCACTTGCCTATAGATGCGCATGGATTTTTTTACTCAAGTTTTTCAGCATTTTTTTTCCCCCCCAAAAATAGTCAAACTTCTGGTTTACACTTTTCAGCGTGTGGACTTTCGGTGGATGTTTCATGTCTCCCCTTTGTCTTTCCTGGAGATGTCCTCTTGTGCAACTTAGCAAGGGGACTGTCTGAGATATCTTTCACAGATCTTTGCCTTGGCAAAAGTCAGGCTGCTGTAACGTCTGCTGGGGCTTTGTCAGTTTCACAAGTCCTCTTTCTCTCTCTGGTTAGAAAACGCAATCTTTTGGTCTAATTCCTTTCTTCGACTATCTTAGAGAAACTCTGAGCAAATTTCTACTTACAGGGGCCTTTTCCTGTCAGGAAGACACTGTCATTAACTGAAAAATCTATTTCTGCACAAACTTGTCATAAAACAATCCTACAACTTTGTCATCATTTTTATTTTCGAATAAATTTGGGAAATACCAATTGCTGATAAAATGACGCACATAGAAATTTTTCCTGTCTTTAAAACCACAAAGTGCAAAAGGAAACAATTCTAAGGGATTTTCTTAACAACAAAAACAATAAAATTTTTGGTGAAAGACTGGCCATTCTCCCCATCTTTCAAAGCTCAGTATACAATTATACTCGCTGTTCAAACTGCATACAAATATGGCCCATGACATACAGATTTACTCTTCCTGCCTGGCCATCCTGACAAAAAAATATGAGCCTAGACTATGGAACAAAAGTCTGAAACTTATCCAGGAGACCAACCAGGCCCCCAGTGGCTTCAATCTGTTCTGGTTACTACCAACAGTCTACAAAAGGTCTTGGCTGGCATGGGTACTGAAACCGAGTGCCACAGACAACAAAACCATACTGTTCCAATCTGGCTGCACACACACACACACACACACACACACACACACATGTATACTCACACACAACACTCACCTCATTAATAAAGCCATACTGCACCAACTCATCAGCCATGGAAACCGGAGTGAGGTCATCCGTCATATCAGTCAGTAGCTGTCTATTCATCTTGTCATCCATGCGACAATGAAGCACTATTCTGGAGACCTTGCTGCCCTCTGCTGGCGCATGGATCTGGCAAGACACACTAGTGACACGTCTTGTTTCCACATCATATGGCTCTGGGGTCTCAGACTTGACAGATTCTGCAAGTTCTGGGGTGATGGCACGAGGCCTTGATGGAGGGGTGATCATAGCAAAAGCTGTCAGTGGGTAGATCCCATTTCTGGTGGAAAGAAGAACAGGATGATTATTTCTACCTAAACAAAAAAGTCTCTGTATGCATACAATATTTATTTTTAAACAAATAAGTCACAAGCCATTTATCTTAGTACGGGTATGTATGCATGCATGTAGGTCTCCATTTCAAAGATGTTTGGCAGAGTACATAAATATCTTGCCCAATATTCAAATTTAATTCCCCTATTGAGGATTGGGTTTAGCTCCCTTCTCTCTCTCTCTTTTTTTTTTAAAAGGACATCCTTATTGTTGAGGGCTGTGTCTTGGCCAAGTAGGAATAAGATACTAGCTGGATTGGTAAACATGAGAAAACTTTGAGGCAGTAGTCATACAATGCAGACTCCAAATTGAATTAGGCAGAAATGATCGCACTCCTACAGACAATAGAGTATGTAGAGATTGTGGCATGACAAAGGAGATGAATTTTATCACTGAATGTCGAAAATATGAAGCACTGTGGAAGGTACTTTTACTTTTGTTCATGGAAAAACTATATGTCTGAGTATGAGAAAAAGGAATTTTATTACTTAAAAGTAGATTTATGAAATACCTGTTTAAACGCTAGGATGCCCTCCAACCTCACTGCTTTGTTGGGAAAAGGTGTGAAAACTGAGCTAGTTCAAATGTCCCTAAGAGGTGAACTTACAACAGGCGATCAACCATGCTAGCTCCCTGTTCTCTGAATTTTTTTCTTTTCTTGTCTTTTCCTTTATCCTGATATGACAATGTTTCATACCTAATGGAGATAAGTATTTGTTTGGACTGGCAAGTATAAGAAACAATATTATGTATAGACAATAACATTTCCAGGAAACACAAGATCAGGCTCATGCATGCACTGAATACTCCATTTTCCTATTTACAAATGAGACCTGGAGCCTCACAGCATATCGACCATTTTGGTCTTCTTCAGGCAAGACAAGTGACATTCATGACAATGAAAGATGAACAGGCAGTCACTTACCTCTTCCAACTAGGCACAAAATGGCTAAGAGAGGAAACTAGACTGCGGGGAAAATACAAGTCCGAATTCCGGAGAGCAGCATAATTATTCTTTCACTAAGGTAAGGAAAAATTTAAATATGATTCAATGAAGTAAACTTACAAAGGACAATCACTCTTACTGGCTAGATGGGCTTTAGGGTGAGGTTGGCTCCCTGCTCTCTTACTTTTTTCTTCTTCTCCCTTTATTCTAATGATATGGCAATGTTTACACCAAGTAGTTCCCAAACTCAAGTACTTCTTGACTTATATCTTTTTAAATGAGTGTCCATTAACATTTCTATCCAGTGCGTATGGCAAAGGTTAAGTGTGTAAAACCATGGAACAGCAGATCAGATCTTGTGAAAATCTATTAACAGCAGTTTTAGGAAAAGAAAACTATGCTGGTATGGACATGTAACAAAATAAAAATACTCCAGTGAACTGCTGAGGGAAGAAAATACAGAGGAAGACAGAAAAAAACTGCAGAGACCAACGCTATGGCACACAACCAACAGAACTGGAGGAACCTGGTAGGGTGTGCTTCAGTGCCTCAAGGGCTCACCACAGAGTTAAGTGAGAAGATGAAAAGGGCTCATTCACCATGAATACATAATGGCAACCATTATAGAAATGATATCACAGTTCTTGTTTTTGTTTGCAGAGAGTGCATCAATAGCTAGAAAGTCTATATGTTAATCACACACACACACACACACACACACACACACACACACACATATATATATATATATATATATATATATATATATATATATATATATATACAGGCATGAAAGTGACCAGCAGTAAAAAAGGCTGAAAAATGGGCGGGGGTCTGGGGGCCGGCGTAGGCCCCCAGTGGGGCATTGAAGCTGAAGCTTTTTTATGAAATAAAAGGCCTAAAACTGCAAATAAAGCCCTATTTCAGCGCTGTTAAGAAGGGCAAATAAGCCACATTTTCATGTTTTCAGTAATGAAAATAATACTTCAAAAGAATACTTTTATATGTGCATACTGACTCATTCACTCAAAACAGTGAGACAACCTTCATCACAACATTGATTCAGTCAGCCAATCTTTCCACATGGAACACAAAATGCAGCGCCTTTTTCGTCTAATTTGCGAAACACATCACCAACTCGAACATCGTCCACTTCCTGGTCTAGCCAGTCCCACCTCGAATCGTTTCTCATCTCTTTCATTTTTGCCGTGAAATCACGACGGGCTTGACAAACTTTGCCAATTTAACGATGTCCGACGTTCGACAGGCGCGAAAAGACCGGATGTTGATTAACGGCGGAAGTGACCGGTTGACTCTTTTGAGAACAACAGAGTTGCAAATTGTCCAAATGGGAATAGCATCGAATGAAGTTTATTTCAGGATTTTTTTTCCTTTTTTTTTTGGGCGGCTCTTTGTTTGGGGGGGGCGGCGCAGATGAAAAAAATGGGCGGAAAATCCACCTTAGGCGGACGAATTTCCTTCCTGATATATATATATCCTTGAATGGATCCTCAAGCATAGGCTCAAAGATTGTCCCCTAAATTTTATACTGTTTGCATAATGCTTTTAGTTTTTCAGCAACTTTTTTCCTCTCCACGCTTTCCTTTTGTTCCATTTACTACCCTTCGCTGGCTGCTTTGGGGTGCTATTGGATTCTTTTTTGAACCCTTGTGATGAGAACACCACAGAATTATGGACTTTGGTGTGTCTCTATTTGACACCAAGAGCACAGACACAATCAGCCGTGTCTCCCTGATGAGTCCGATCCAGCGGACGAAAGGCCTAGGAGCAGGCAATATAAATAGATCCGTCTTTGAAGGAGAGTACGATGGTTCCCGCAGGCAGCTAGTGAAGGGTTTCTCATATTTATAATATATTCCCCCCATTTTTTTTTTTTTTTTTTTTTTAATAAATTCAAATCTTTGTCAAGTCATTGCTGTTATGACTGAAGAATTGTTAACTTGCACTTGTTTTCTCCCACTGTTTAATTGTTCAGCAGTATATATATATATATATATATATATATATATGTGCATTATGCTGCCCTCCCTTCAATAAATATACTTCCTGGGATGCATCATATTAAATCTTTAGACCAAGTTTGGTTTCAAAATGTTCAGTGTTTTGTGGCATAATTACTTGCAAAGAATGTTAGCAACAGTTCATCCTTGTATGTCTCTGTTCTGCTTCAAGACACTGCTATCCCAATGACTACTCCCTCACACTCTACACTGGGACCCTGCTGCCTAAATCATACTCTACTCTCATCACAGACTTACTTCACATCTTCCAGGAACTTTTCCACTTCTAACACAGGGACCTGGGAACACCTGCAATTCAATTACACTAGTGTGAGCAAAGTACACACATACACACACATATATATATATATACATAAATACACACTTACATACATAAATACCTATAAATATATGTGTATGTATGTGTGTGTTCATGTATATGTACACACACACACTCATTTATTTATATATAACACCACACACACACACACTTAACTTATCTTTGACACCAACAAGTCTTACTCTTCACAAGAATGAAAATGATGCCATTATAGTTCTGGGGTAAATACTGTACAGTCCAGAGATGGTGGTTCTATTGTCTGAAATTACCAAATGCAGACATTCTGTTCTGAATAATGAAGTCCATAAAGATGGTCTTTGCTTGAATGATTGCGTACTCATTGTTCTTTTATGAACGTGGTCAAAGCAGAAAGTGCGTAACAATATATTGTGTGCTTTGTTCTTTGAACATGGTGTTCGTCACTGGTCATATTTTCCTCTGTTGGTTGCAGAATAGTGCAAATTGTTCAACCATAATCAAGTGAACACTATGAATCAATTGAAATATTCGAGATGGCATTTTCATGGATGTAGTTGTCTTTTCCTTTGCAGCTGACAGCGTGATTCAGGATGTAGGCTTTCTCGCAAAGCTAGTTAGCTTACAGTGTTGAGAACAGAAGTGGACGTCAGCCATAAAAACATCTGAAGCGCCTTTTGTCTGATTACCATCAAGTCTTGCTTTACTCTTTACCATTTGTGATTATGATTAACAAGGCACAAACTCTGTACTGAATCTAAGCAAGTGGCTTTTTCTTTTTTGGTCGTCCCCCCCCCCCCATTCTCTTCCACTCTTGTAATATATCCTACACTCAATGAAACAGGTATAGAACAGTCACTGACAACAACAAAGATGCACCAAGGCCCTGAAACTCTATATGGTAAATACAATCTGACCTACGACCCATTCCACAAAACGTCCTCGCATCTGCAATCGTACAATCACTAATCCTTTACTACAACACATGGCATTCCTTCACAAGCGCTTAAAAAAATGCCCACTCCCACCCTATCCCTCCGACATACATATACAATGCACGCACATGTGGATCCTACATAAAACAGCTGCCACAAGATCCCTTTCCCAAAATAAATGAGGACACAAATATCAAATGCCTCTGTAAAGCAAGCTGGAGTCCTTACATATCTATATCTTTATTGGCTTGTCTGATAGGTCTTTTGTACATGACATGTCTGTGTCTGCTGTAGTAACCCCTCCATTTTAACCACATACCTCCTCCCCCCACCTCATTCTTTGTGCCTCCCCACGCACTCCTCCCTGCCATAGTAATATAAATATTAACACCACAACAACCTGTATGTACTTACTTCCAATCCAATGGCTCGCCTCCTCGCGAGGGTATACTGGCTATGATCTTGATAGGGTCCCACTTGCCAAAGTAGTTCTCGTCTGTCAGATTCTCTTGTTGATCTGCTGGAGCAACCACTAAACATTCAAGAGTCTGAAAATCTTTTCATACCCTCTTATTGCTGCTTATATCATAATCTCTCCTTTGTAACAAAGACGACACTACAAACTGTCAGTTACCCAGTATCACTTTTTCTAACAGGAGTCCAAGGCTTGCTTTTGTTTGTTTGTATATTTTTTGTTTTTAAGTTTTCGCTGATAATTTTATTGTGGTTTTTGCTATTCTGACTTTTGTGCCCTCTCAGGAGCATTACTCATACTGTATAATGAAACTTGACTGAAGAATTCCAGTCTTCCCACGTCAATCCATGGAACACTCGTCAAGTCTGGGCAGAAACTGGTTGGAGCCCCAAACCTCTCTCTCACACACACACACACACACCTCCACTGGGGACATACCTCTGATAGGTTCAAATCTTGCGATCACCCAGCTAAAGGCCCAGACACCACTACTACCTACAGAGGATTTTTCTCTTCTTTTTTTTTATAATAGAAATTTGAGCTAGCCTAATGAGCACATACACACACACAAACCTACTACAACAAGTGATACACTTATCATTTATCGATGGGGAAAAATTGTGTAAGACCAATCTGACATTATATTCACACATCAATAATAAAACATTCAAATGAAAGTGCAGACTGCAACCTTAACCCTAAGTACACTGTATTATTCTACAAATAGTAGACAACATTATATCCACACATCAATAATAAAACACATTCAAATGGAAGTGCAGACTGCAACCTTAACCCTAGTAGCACTGTATTATTCTACAATAGTAGACATTATATCCACACATCAATAATGAAACACATTCAAATGGAAGCGCAGATTGCAACCTTAACCCTAGTAGCACTGTATCATTCTATAATAGTTTCAGAACTGCAGTGTGAATGAATTCCACCACAGATGCTGTGAAAACTGGTAAGGCTGTAGAAAAACAACAACTATTTGTTTAATATTCACCCTTGAATGTAATTCAGAATATGTTTGAACACTGCTTTTCACTTGCTAACAATTATTAAGACAGGAAGTCTCAACAACTATTAACATTAGGTAAGAGCACTCACTGAAAGTTATTACGAAGCTGAAAACCGTAAAGGGCACACTAGGCAGCAGATCACAATTGCAATGGACCTAATTATCAGCACCAACATCATCATAATGTAGTCCATTATCAGCTGGGGTTCGATTTTCAAGTACCTATCATTCAAATCTGACTCCAATGTCCAACTGTAACAATAATTTGATGATTTATTGTGTACAGGACAAGAATGATTTCGTATGCTGCCATTTTTGTTTTCAAGTAAGATAAGATAATGTTGCTTATAGCCCAGCCGACCGCAAAGGGCCACATCAGGGCTGTTTGTTTTCAAGTGAAGGACTGAAAAAGGAGTATTGGTAATTACTGAACTGCACAGACTTCACACCATCTTCTTTATCTGTGGAGATCAGATTGATATCAAACCCTCGTCACTCTCGTTGTCCTGAATATGTTTTCTGAATGTATCTTCTAACTCCATTAAAAACCTGAATGCCATTTTAGATGGCAAAATTGGTCAATGTGCACAAAATGTCCGAAAACAGAATGTCAACCACCTCTCCCCCTTAAACAAGCGAAATACATATTTCTCAGGTATAGGAGTACACCCAAACCCTTTCCTATGACATGGTACGGCAAAAACATGAAGCACTCAAATGCAAGCTGAAATTAGTTAGTGATGATGTCATATAGTCAATCCCAATGGATTTCGGGCTTCAAAACGTCAAGGAGAAGTAATCCCATGCGTTATCAGGATTAATGCTACTGGGGTTAAATGTATGCCTTAGAGAGGAAAAAAAAAAAGGAAAATGAAAACACTTTCTCTTCACTGCATTCAATAACAACAGAGTTAAAAATCATCACAACTACATTCTGTTGTGGTCAGCAAGAAGAACTATTCACTCACAGATATTGCTCTTGACAAAGCGATGGGCTGCCAGCAGCTTGAGAGAGTGCACCTCAAACAACACAGCATGAAACAGAAGCTCACGAGCAGTGGGACGCTTTGCTGGGTCTTTCTGGATACACAGACGCAGGAAATTCTGCAAAACAGGAAAGCATGCGGAAATTCAAGATCACCAGAACACTGGACAAAGACCTCATGTGCAGCTGTCTGCAAAGTTGGAAAATCTTTTTAAGCATCAGTTGGGTTTTTTTTTTTTTGCAATACAGACCAATCATTCTGGATAGAACACAATAACAACAAATTATGTTCCAATTTTTAAGCAAAAGATACTGTATGATATGAGGCACTTACAGACACAACTGCACTGAGAACACATACACTTACCCTTTGCAAAGGATTTTCCAACATGTTCAAAGTTTCTGCAATATCCTCTTCTGTGACAAGTTTACCGTCACCGTTCCCGTGAATGCCAAGAGCGGCCATCTGCACAAAGGACTAACTCATACAACAAAACGTTAAAAACATCATAAGCAGAACCTTTCTTATCAGTTTCCATAATCTAGACAGCTTTTCCGTTTCAAATAAAACAAGAGTTTGCTCTGTACTGTAACATACTCAACTCTATAATTCTTGCGTAGACTTTCATATCTGTGGGAAACAGACCAACTAGTTTCAAGGACAATTGCACAATAGTAAAATACCAAGCGTGGTGAAAGATTTCAGTGTTTTCCTTTAGTTTTCCTGACTGCATGTCCTCTATAGTGCACACACAGGCCAGCGCCGTCATAATTAGCAGAACTCTTCAATAAATCTTCAGATCTGTCCAAACCTGAAAGAATTCATACCATCTGCCTCTGGTTGCCTCAAAGAAAGTTTGTGTTGATTACACACCGGCCACTCAGTTTGCACACACTCATAATCTTTTAAAAGGCTCCATGGAACATACATGATAAGCCATTCACTGTGGAAAAATGAGGTCATAACGTGTTGGAATTTGCACGATACTTGACATGAACATTTTGCAGCAGACTCCCTGAAGACCTGTTCTCCCACACCAGCGCTGATATTGAAATCATGGGTGATACTCGAAAAATGTTACAAGCAGGAAGGCTGGAGATCCTGGAGGTCACCTTAGGCCCCCTGGCCGGGTCAAGGGGCAGAACCCCTTAGGGGGGTGTGTGTGTGTGGGAGGGTTGCCTTCTGAAGCTGAAGGGGGTCTACACCTTTGATAAGTAAAATCTGGGCATTTGGAGTCGCCTTACTTCCTTTTCACTGTGCAATCTACAAAACCACCGTTACTACTAACTGACATTAATGTTACTGACCTGCATGTAAAGTTCACTTAATTCAAGAAGCTGGAGGCTACAATAATTTTCGTTGACCATAATCTGTATTTACCACATGAAGACAGTTTGCGGTTGGAACTCAGGAAACAGCTTGTGGTGACCAGAACTTGTGAATTTGGTGTTAAAAGAATTCCACTGTACGGAAAACTAACTTTTTTTGTGTTCAAGAAAACTTATATGGCTTTGTTTACTCAACTGGAAGGTCAGCAATCAACCCTGTATCTCAGGGGGATTGGGTGGGAGTAGCATGTGGGTGGGGTGGGGTTGGGTTGAGGTTGTTGGTGCAACAGGTATATGACTTGGCTCACAGGTTCTAACTGTGAAATCATAAAATGATACTTTGATTAAACCCTGAACCCACATATGTCGTTTTCAACAAGTCCAGACAAATCTTAACAATAAATTTACCAGGAAAACGAAGATGATAAAATTTGGGCACAAGCTGATTTCCAGTGGAAGTAAAGATACATAATGTACAATGTGCAGATTTTCATTTACTTTTTATGAAATAGGTTCTACTAAAAACTTATATAATATATATATGTTGTATTACTAACGCACTGGGGTCGACAAGGTAAGGATAATATACCAGTCTTCTGATTATCATAAAAACAGGCGTGAAAAATACGAGTTTGTAGGATCAATATGCACGATTGCTTTGCTGAAGTAAATAGGAATCAATACATCATACTGAATAGAACGTTTAAAAATTTAGATTGCACATTGGCCTTTTAGCTTGCATTTACTGACAAAGATAAAAAAAAAGCAATGAATGTACTTCTATTGTATTTAGTTAGGATAATAATTCAACATTCTTTCTTTCCTTTTCGTGAGCATAACAGACTTGTTTTACCCATACAATTTCGTCATATTTTGTACCCACGATTGGCGAAAATGACACAAATACAACTTGAAAAAAAATCAGAAAAATAGGAAGAAAAAAAAATCAGAAAAAAAATTCTAAGTATGAAATTCTTGAATGGTAATTGCATTTGTAGATTGTAACTATACAGGGGTATCTGGCCAAGAGCAATAACTCTTGCTAACTTCCACGTGCAAAATAACGTCAGGCTGTGTCTGATTTTTGACAACGTGCCCTCAAACACTGAAAAAAAACAAAAAACAAACTGAGTGAGCTCGAGTTTGAGCCAAAGTATGCTGATAAGATAAGATAATGTTGCTTATAGCCCAGCCGACCGCAAAGGGCCACATCAGGGCTGAAGTATGCTGATAAATCAGGCTTGAAAATAGTTGTCAGAAAGAATCTATTTTCATGGTGGTTAATGTAAGATTAAGCAGTTCGTAGGATGAAGCTTCTGCAGTGTGATGGCATGCAAAAATGAAACTTGTTTCTGAACAATGGCGTCAGTCAAGACATAATCTTCATTAAGTTCAATGAATGGTATCGAGACTACTCGCCTACACAGCATTCGCTCACTGACTCTGAAAAATGATGAAGGAATGCTCAGTTTGGAAAAGAAAACCCTGGATCAGACGGAGAAATCAAGACTCAGTTGTACTAAAAATATTTGAGAGAAAATAAAAAAATAAAAACCCCGGACATTTTGTGATTTCAGGATCCCCAGAAAAATAGCAAGAATGAATTCTGGTTTCCGGCCTTTCCAGACATGTGGTTTCGTCCATAGGAATTCCAGAGGCAAGCTGCCACATGATTTCAGGCAGATCTCCAGTGTGGGTAGTATGCTGGCTGAGCTGAAGTGGTCAACCCTCCAGACAGGAAGGATATCGACAAGACCAACCATACCTTAGCAACAACCTCGTCACCATCAAAACCAATTACTTCCTGACCTCCTATCTGCAGAGAAGAAACGAGCGACAATCCCACCACAACTCCTAGTCCCTTCTCATAGGCCCCTCTAACTTCAGAAAACCCTCCTGCCCTGCATGTCTGAAGAGTGGAGGTAGCCGTAGCTCCTCCACTGAAGCTCACTACTTTCCTGAACAAACAGCTCCACTAGCCAGACAGGCTCCCTCCCACTGATAAGTAGGGTCAACGAAAGCTCCAGCTGTGCTAGTTGGATGTATTGCCAGTAACTGCTGCAGTAACTGGACAGGCCTAGCTGGAGACCCCATTATAGGGGGTGATTTCATCAGCTTACTAATGTTGGCCACTAAAACTGTTGATGCAGAAGACTTTGCTTACGCTGTTCCTACAAATGTGATTTTTTTTTAAAGTTTCTAAAAACAACAATTATTTCATCTGATCTAAGATTTTGTGGAAAACACACCCAGTTTTTTTATTTTTATTTAAGGCATAAGTTATTATCTGAAAGGAAATGTCTTTTGACATCTATTTGAAAAATTTTAGTTTTAACATAGTGACAACTCTGAAAGCTCCTCACCACTATCCCCACCACTCTATAAAGAACATGAATTGACTCGACCAGCTAATGTTCTAGTACATAAACATATGAACATCCCATCTTCAAAATCAAACTCACTTCCAAGGCACACATTCCAAAGGCATATATGTCCACCTGATTGTAACTGGACTGGAGCCTGCAAAAGAAGTAAGTTTCAGAATTAGAATACTAAAAATTACCATAACAGTAAAAATGCCAATGGCTTTCAATGAAGTGTGTATGTGTGTGTGAGCGCATGTGCTTGTACATGCATGTATGTGTGAAAGGGAGTGCAACTATATAATATGTGTAAGGGTGTGCATGTGATGGGAGTGTGACCAATATGTCTGTGTGTGTGTATGCATGTGTGCCTGTGTTTTTCACTTTCAGATTACGTTTTTCAGAGCATGTAGGTGAATGTGTATGTGTGCGTGTGTGCATGTGTGTTTGTGTGCTTGTGTACATGAGTGTGTGTGTGCATGTGTGTGTGTGTGTGCGTGTGTGTGTGTGTATGTGCGAGTATGTGGGCCAGCGTGTGAGCATGTATACATGTATTCATATGAGAAACAAAACGTACCAATACAAAGAAGAAAGAATTATGCATATGTCCCCATGACTGAACCTACCTCCATATTCTGGAGCGATACAGTGCATATTTTTTATGTTCTCCCTGCATGTCTTGACATGCAGATGGATAGCGTCTGGGGCCACTGAAAACACAGTTAACAAAACACTGGATGAAGTCTCCATAGTTTATACTAAATCACTTAAAAGTTTTGGAAAATCAGCCCACTGTTTCAAAGATATTACATTACCCATTATATACTTTAAAAAAACCCACACACATTAAAGACATTACATAATCAAACAAAACAAAAACTTTCAAAAAGAATAAATAAAAGAATATTCCTAAGCAGAAAGAGCATTACAATACCAGCATGGGAATTGACTGAAAGGGAAAACTCTGAAATCTAGGGGGGTCCGGGGCATGCCCCCCGGAAAAATATTTTTTTTTCAAGATCAAAATCTGTGCAATCTGGGCTATCCTGACTTCATTTTTATGGATTTATGAACGTAAAAAAAAAATGAAGTAAATTAGCATTAAAACAACAAACAAAAACAATTTTCACACAAAATGTTTTTATTCAGTTCTATGAGTTTTATCTCCAGCTGACTACAAAGATCACACAGGCTCAAAAACAAACAAAACAAACAACAAAAACAAAACAACAATCAACCAACCCAACCAATCCAAACAATCACCAATCAACCAACCAACCAACTGGTCAACCAACCAAACAAGAAACACCCCCACACACACAAAAGAAAAGTTAAGCCTGCACACATTCACTTGAAACTGGTTACAGACACTGGCACCAGGCATTACCTCTAGAGCTGAGGCAAGTATCTCTGAAGAGAAAACAGGAAGGTATTTGAAGTTTACTGCTGAGAAGACTGTCACACAAGCAGCTCCCCTGTTTACTGCTGTCACTGAGAAGACTGTCACACAAGCAGCTCCCCTGTTTACTGCTGTCACTGAGAAGAATGTCACACAAGCAGCTCCCCTGTTTACTGCTGTCACTGAGAAGAATGTCATACAAGCAGCTCCCCTGTTTACTGTCACTGAGAAGAATGTCATACAAGCAGCTCCCTTGTTTACTGCTGTCACTGAGCTTGTTTACTGCTGTCACTGAGAAGAATGTCATACAAGCAGCGCTGCTCCCTTGTTTACTGCTGTCACTGAGCCAGAGATGGGATTCTCATAATGTGAAAAAGGAGGAAAAAAAAGTGGCGGGGTCCGGGGCCGCTGAAGGCCCCCGGTGGGGTCCAGGGGCAAGGCCCCTGGTGGGGGTCAGGGGGCGAAGCCCCCTGAAGCTGAAGATTTTTAGAATTTAACCTGCAAAAATCAGCATCTGAGACCCAAAGTATTCAAAAGTATTAATAACCTTGATCCTACAAAAAAAAGACTGTCTCATCTTCGCCATTGATGTTTGTCAGGAAATCATGAAGACCATTGACACAGGATTGGTGATTTTCCAGTTGCTAATAGTCACACAATTTTCCAGCAGTTGCAAGTCAGTTTCTCATTACTGTCCTTCACATCACCACATTTCAGCGAGCAGTTTAGTTTCTAATAGTAATAGCCATCCTTCAAAATACTTATTAAAAAAGTTTACCTGAACACCAATCAAATAATTTCTTATAGTTGTCCTTCAAAATACCACGGAGGATTCTGATCCTTTATAGAATAATATAAGAGAGAGTTGACTAAGGATCATATTCAAAGTGTGCAAATTGTGAAGGTTTAACTCATTGTGTGCCCACAAGCAGTTTTTTTTTTCTTTTCAACTTGATCCATCTCTATTACAATAAGAAAAAAAAACACTTTCACACTTCTGATACTCCTCAACATTAATGATGTCACTTGCTAAATCTAGTCACCAGAGTATAAGTATGCATGCATATCTGCCGGTCTGCTCATTGTATGAATGTGTGTAACTGATTTTTCCCCCCCATGATATCTATACCAGAAAAGAAAAGATTTTTGTGACGCGGTGGTATAGGTAAAAAACATTATTCTTATTATTATTACTACTACTACTACTTTTTCCGTACTATCGTCTGTTTGTTTTCTTATGTTTTGTTTGCTTGTCTGTAGAATGTCAATAACACCCTTGCAATTTTTTTGTTTTGATCTCTCTCTCACTAAAATAGTTTGTTGTATGCTATTTATTACGTAAAATATATGACTACACAATTGTGTATACTGTGACATTGATGTAAAACTGTTTTTTCAAAGAGAACCTTCATTGCAAAATAATCAGCTTGATGATTGTGGGCATTACATCAAGAAGAAGAAAAAAAAAGGGGGGGGGGGGTTCTACAGATTCATCATATCTATCTGGAGATAACCTGCAATATTATTAATATCATTACTTCAACAAAACAAATAGCATTACTCTTCACACAGAGAGAGAGAGAGAGAGAGAGAGAGAGAGAGACGGGGTGGGAGTGGGGGTGGTGGGTAGAACTCGCCGATGCTCCAAACGATCCAAGAGTCTCGTTTGTAAGACGATCTTTCACTCTTGCTAGGTGCTTTTCAGCAAGAACGTGGTTGATCAATGCTGACTTGCCCCATGAGCCATACTTGATCGCGTCATTACACCATGTGCAGACTGCTTGTCCTGGATAGGTGATTTTCCTCATGCAGTCTTTCAGTCTGAGAATCACACTGTGGCTGACGGCGCCTTTGGAACTGGTCAGCATCACTTTGCGCTCACTTCCTCCTCCAACCACTTCCAAGTCCATTTGTTTTTAACTGAAGCATCGACTTGCTTCGCAAGAACTTTCTCGCTTTCTGCTATCTGACGAAACATTCTGGTTTTCACCACTCTCGTCAAACCGAAAGAAAATGGCGTCAGGAAAAAAATTCGCAAACAGTTTGCCGCATTCTCAAACATCAACTTCCGCTTTGATGGTTTCGGTTAACCGCAGAATGAAAACAAAGACAGCAGTCTCGACCGGCCCAAGAAGAAACCGGAAACATCCATTTGCGAACGGATCAATTGAGAACACAATATCGATCGACCTCTCGCCGTACATTAGCTTCATCACAAACCTACCTCTACCCCCCCCCCCCCCCATTTTCTCAACGGATTTACACTGATCTCAAAAACGACCCCTGGGGCCATCAAAAAGACGGAAATCCGCCAATCGGCGGAAAAATCCCATCTCTGTGAGCTTGTTTACTGCTGTCACTGAGAAGAATGTCACACAAGCAGCTCCCTTGTTTACTGCTGTCACTGAGAAGAATCTTACCTGGCAAACGTGATTACTTTCCAGAGACGCACACTTATCCAGATGCTTCTTTGAGCGGAGATGGTCAGTCAGTGTTGAAACACCACGACTGGCGTAAGATACGTCTTTGTTGCAGACATACACCGTGCAGCTCCACTGATATTTATCTTGCGAAAGCGCGTCCCAAGGCGCTCCTTCTTTACTACATCTCCGATTTCCACCTCCACAACTACAAATATCCGCTCCCATTTCCATTTTTTCGGGCACTTGTCTTCGAACGGATCGCCGAAGTTTACCACACGACCAAGGCACGCCATGTTGAAAACTCGCCTTTCAAAGTTTGCGCATGCGCAGAAAGTCACGACATTCACAAATTTGGCTGCCCGCGAGAGTTAATAGCTGCTGTTGCTGGCGATTCGGGTAACTGAGGCAGGCGTTCGCAGCACGCAAACACAGTACGCTCGCGTTCCGCAATAGTCCTCGATCGTCCATACCCAAACTTCCGCGAGAACGAGAACAGAGAACGAGATAACGCTCGCGTTAGTATAACTTGGTCTAGGCCAGCCGAGACCAGTTCAGCAACAGCTAAAACCGGTGCTTTATATTTTTTGTACCCCAGATTTTTTTTTTCGCGGACGCAATTTCGTTTTCGCGGAAAGCAAATTTTACTGCCGCGGAAATCAGCGTTTTCGCTGACAATTCCATGCCTGAATACACAAAAGAAAGCAATTATTGCACAGCATCCATCCTAGCAAAATATTTTCTTCAACCAGAGAAAAATACCAAATGGGCAAAAAAAACCAACTGAAGTGTTTAAAAGATATTTGTAACTGTTGAATAACTTGGACCAAGCCAGTAGTTTCCTTTTGTTTAATTATTAGCGATAGTTGAGCACAGAGGATAACCCTTATTCTAAACACACACACATACAACCAACAAAAAGCAAATGTACATTGGCATAAAACTGATTATTCTATGACTAGTTGTGTGCTAAGAGCACACACACACACACACACACAAGAAGCTGGCTGTCTATCAGTTTTCAAATTTATCTTTTTTCTCCTACCCCTATCTCTTTTCTCCTTTAATGAATCTGTCCCTGTTCACCAATCGATTTTTAACATATCCCAACCACCTTAGGATCATTATGTCACAGTCATGTGCCATCAGTCTACATCTAGCATTTTAAGTCACACAGCATCATTAGAGACCCTACATGAACCAAGCCACTTTGGAGTAGCCTTTTGAGGCAATGTAAAAGAAATCTGTATTCTACATTCTTTTCATGGCACAGAGATCTGCAGGGACACATCAATAGTGACACTTGACTGTGTGCTCCCAATCTTTTGCTGTATTGGACTCATCAACAGTGACCCTTGACTGCATGCTCCCAGTCTTTTTCGTTGACAGCCCCACAATACACACCAAACTGGGGAATGGTTAGGCAGATGTGGTTTCAATTTCAACATCTTTGAGCTAACCATGGTTCTTGTTCACTCTAACTCAAAAACTGGCTGTGGTGTCTATCAAGGTTGGGTTTCTTTTCCGTAATTATGTGGTAGTTAAAATTACAGTGAACTAAAATGGGAGTGGGCCTGTTGAAAAAAAAAAAAAAAGAAAAAAAAAAAAAAGAAAAAAAAGAGAAACAACACTCAACTAAAATGGGACTGGAAATACAACTGTACAATTACAAAAATCCTGTAATACATACACTTGATCTGAAAATGAAATCCATGGATATGCACATGGGTAAACAGGTTAGACATGAAATTCTGCAGGAATACACTGTATGTCCACATTGATGCTGCCTTCAGCAACAGTCTACTAAATGTCATTTTATAGAGTAACTCGCTAACTGGTCCCTCATACACAGCACAAAAATGTATCTCCATTAAATAACAAAGGAAATAAAACAATATACAAGTGTGCAAACCAACACCACAGAGGAGGGCACCAATGCCGTGCACAGCATGAGGAAAGGACTCTAGCACTTCCATACTTTAAACACAGTTCAAAATGGTCTCTTTGTATCTTCTGGTATACATATCCTGTATTTTTTCTTTTCTTGATATGCGCAGAATTGCTATATAGCCAAATGCGAGAAATTTTTTCTTTTCTTGATATGCGCAGAATTGCTACATAGCCAAATGCGAGCAAAGGAAAACTTGATACAATAAAAAGCAACATGGGCAGACCCAAACCAAGAAGGCAGGAAGGCAGTCTCAATTATAAGCTGCTAAATGTATTATCTCCCCTTTCTTTACATCCTTTTCTTTTTCAGGCTGAAGAACGAAAAACAGGACTGTTTCCCACAGATGTACACAATGATGAGTGATTATCACCAAAAACAAATTTTGATTACACTGTTTATATATATCATACAAGTCACAACACTTGAATATGATAGAATGAAAGAGACAAGATTCAGAATAACTTTGCTAGCTGTGAACATGACCGAGCTGACAAAGCACTACCATCTTCAAAAATTGAAATTCACAAGACTTTATATATTTGATTCATACGACTACTTCTAAATCCATGGGGGAGGGGCAGGTGCCACTAGGCGCCAATCTGAAGAAAAGTTTTCCTGGTTCCTCCAGATCAGTCTGGTTGTGTGCCAAGGCATGGGTCTCTGCGGATGTTTTCCCTGTTTATTGTGCAATGTTTTCAGAGGATCAGGGTTTTTTGGTTGTCCCCTCCCCCTTCCCTCCGTCCTACAGTTCTTTCAAGAATTGTTTTAGAAAGGTAACTGGATTTGTAACATGGCCACAGCAGCTTAGTTTGCTTCTTTTAACTGCTGTCGGTAGATTTTCATACGGTCTGATGGCTGCTTGATGGTTTGGTGCACTTGTTCATTTGTGATATGATCAGTACTTTTGATGTTAGTATCATGCGGTAATCCCTCATTTCCATAGCTTGGATTCTTCTTCCCAGATGCGCTGCAAGGGTCCATGTCTTGCATGCACTCAGGAAGAAGGGATATACAAGTGCATGAGCCTGATTTTTTGTTTTTGTCCTTCCATGCAGGTTTAGTCCGCACAGTGCTGATGTTATCTTTGTTGCCCTTAACAGGATTTCCATGGGTGAAACCTACAAAACTTGATTTGACTGAAATAAGGCTGGGGCCTGGGGCCACCTAGGCCCTGGCGGAGTAAAGGGCAGCGCCCTGTTTAGGGGTCCAGGGAGCAAAGCCCCCCGGGCGAAATTGAATTAATTTTTTAGACCAATTTCGTTGGCTCGCCTGCACCAGAAAAAGCTCAATTGTAACATGATTTCTGCAGTAAAAAGCTTAACTGTAAGATGCTTTTGTACGTTACTGTTAGACTTTAGTTCCATTAATTCATTTAAATGTATAAAAATATTTACAGCTTATTGTACAAGCTCAGGAAAGTTAAAGTCTAAAAGTGTAGAAGTAAACCACTTGGGATATTCATTGCCATCGTCATCAGTTTCGTTTAGCCATTGCCATCTCCCATTTGTTTCTAATTTGGCCCTCGATGCATGCTACTGGATCTCCTTTCAAAAAAGCCATGACTACCTAATTTCTGGAACACCGTGCAAACCTTTCATTGTCAGCCAAACGCCCCAATGTTAGCCTGTGAAGACACCATAAATACAGAAACAGCTACTTCCAGTAAGAGATCGAAAGCTTGGATCAAACACAAAATCGAACCGATAAATCTGATTTTTTTTCTCTTTTTTTTTATAAATGACGAAGTTCCGTCAAGACGAAAGTCATTTTGACGGATTTCCATCCATAGACGGAAAAGTTTACATCATGGATTTCTGGTTTGGTTATCCTCATCACTATGATGGATCCAGTTAAGTGAACTGTTGCACAGTTTGTAGCTTTTGTCCATTGATAGTGATCTTGTGGCCTATTTCCATGACATATATTCTTAAGTTAATGTTTCATCTACTGATCTAGTCTTTAAAAAAGCTTGCAGAGTTCTTGTCCACTGCCTGCCAGGCCATCAATATCTGCAAAGCAAAACTTCTTGACAGCTTTTTCTGTGAGTGAGGTGATATGATCTTCAAGTGCCTCAGTAATAATGTGTTCCAGGAATATCTTAATAAAAAAAATGTAGGCAATTAAAAGCAGCCCATCACCATCAAATTCCTACTGATGTATGAAACCATTCTCCAAAAGCATCCTGTGCAAGTACTGCACCTGTCACTTGAAAGAACAGTTGGTAGATGGTGCTGATGAACTTTTTGCCTGATGCAAAATTTCTTCACTATGGCATATAGTGCCATATTCCTACCAGTTTCTGTTGAATACCACCTCTGGTGTTGGATATGCTTTTTGCAAAGAGTATGCACATTAAAGATGTGTCAATGGTACTTTTGCCTTTGCAGAATCCAACCTGTTTTTCCGCCCTAATGGCGTCTGTTTGTAGCAGCAATCTCCTCAGAATCATTTTGAGCATTGCTTTACTGACATGGCTGATCAAAGTGATAGCACAATAATTTCATTTCTTGGGAACAATGTAGTTTAGTTATTGAATCTTTGGAGACGGTCACTTTCTAGTGTGCCAGATGTTGGTTGTTTTTTTTTATACAGATGACAGTTATGATGTCAAGTAATGAATTACTGTTTCCCCGCATGTTTCAAGAGTTCTGCAGGGATGTTGTTGAAGCCTCTTGCCTTCCCACATTCCAATCTCACTGCATCTACGACTTCTTAAAAAACAAACTATAAAATAAATTGGCTATAAATGTAGTAGGTAAAGGGACATTACTGATTACACATTCTGTTAAAGCTGATGCCTCCTTCTTTCCCCCTACCTATCCATTTTATGACCTCAAACAAATCATAAAAACAACTAATACAGAATAAGCTAACACTTTTTTTTCAACATATGTATTCTTTATCATCATAAGATAATCTGAAACTTTGTACCCATGGAAGTATATTTACAAGCCTTACAAGTTTACATCATACTTGAGATCAATACCATCAGTAAGTTTCTGAAACAAATTTTACTTCAACTGAATCAAAAAGATAAAGCACTCTTCTGGACAGGTTATATCTGCAAATTACATGCACGTGTAGCTGAAATGAAAAGTAAATGTTCCTTGCTTTACGTATAGAAAATTCACATATGCATGCTGTCCATAGATTTATGTCTAAGCATGATATACATTCTTCTGTATGATGGCATACAAACTTGACAAGTACAGGAGCAAGCCTATGCATGTAAATATATATTGCACCTTGGTGTGCATGTTGGTATGACTGTTCTTGAAAGATTCTTCAGCTATAGACAGATACTGCATTCTTTCAAGCCACCCCTGCAGCACTGAGTCCAATCTGTTCATTTCTCCTCCCTGTCCAATGTCATAGCGTGGCTTGTCCTGCTACAGTTCCGGCACTGGCAATCTATCAGGAGCAGCTAATGTCAAGTCATTAAGAAGCGACCCAACAGAGGAGCCACTACACCGCTGGTGTTCAGTGGTATCTATTCTGATCAAACATACACATGACACCGCTCACTATGCCCCACACCAATGATAATAACTACCTAGTCATGAAACCTGAATGAGTCTGCTCTCTCTCTGGTGGGTGTCACCATTATTGTCTAACAACAGTCTCCATGAACTTGCCGATACCGATGACCATGACACAAACTTACCAAGGACATAGACATGGAGATGAAATCGAAACTAAGGTCAGAATAACACCAGGGGCGTTTGTTGAGGATGAGGATGGTGAAGATGATGCTCTAGATTCTGGTTTGAGACTGCACGATATGGGTCTGCTTTACACTCACTTTCATAATATATCCCAGCATCAACTCTGCGCAAGAGATACAGACACCTGCACTACTTGTCATAAAATTTAAGTAACACTCAGATATGCATCCATTCTGTGAATGAAACTTGAAATCTAAAATCATTTGTGGCTTTAGTTTAATGGGAACCAAACCCACGACCTTGCAACCAATCTGTGATGCTAACCACAGCGCCAGTGCTGCTGGCTTTTAAAAATACTTCTCAAATATGATCATTTCTGCATTTCAAAACATTTGTTTGGTTACATCAATGCTCATGAAAGATGCTTCTTGTCCCATCTCTTTATTATGAAGAAGACTAATGTTCTTGCAGTTGTTCAGTCATAAGCTGATTGATATGTAAAGTTCCCATGACTCCTATTTCAGTGATTGTCTTTTAAGTTTAGTGATGAATAAATGTCTTTACATTTAGTGATGAATAAACTTCATAAGGGCTTTTTTTTTTAAAAACCTGATGTATCTTAAAGACACAACTGTTTGACAAAATGGGTCAGGTGAGTGTGTACATGATACTGTTATTGCCTCACCATGTTGACTTACTTGAATTCACTAGTGATAATTCTTATACATAAACATGCGTCTCAGACACATAAAATTCCCATCTGATGAATTAGAATTAAGGCCTGTGCATAACTAAAACGTACCAAAATTACCGTGATGCAATGCTTTCCTCCCGTACACATTACAACTCAGAGCAACTCGTCAGTCAAAAATGCTTTTGTCCGATTCGCCATGGTCGAAGTCGTTAAAAAGGTAATTTTCCTCAATGTTTTAAAATGTTCTGAATCGGCGAACTACTTCCACTTAACTCTTTTCATGGTGATGATTCAGCAAACATCAGCAGCATGAAAAATCATATAAAATTAGGCTTTTCAGAATCAAAATCGACAGTTCAGCTTTGTCTTGCATGTGATAATCCAGTGAATGGAACAAAAGTCCAGCAATCAATCTAAGCAACATGACTGGTTTCGATAATCAAAATGGCTCCATTAAGGATGTACTAATGTGCTGCACACAGTGCAGGAGTGACCAACCTCATAGTTTTGTCACAGATTCCATGAATAGTCATCACTTTCCTGCCAGTGTAGGTGTTCATATTAATTCACTTTAGTTGATAACACTCTACTAACATCCGAACATGAAACTGAATATATAATGTTTAGCATAATCTTGAGTGTTTTATTAACTTCATTATAAGCACCTCTTTTCTTACCTATTTCTGTCTCTTTCTCTGTGTATTTATATGTATGCGCCGGTCACAGCATGGCTGTGTGTGTATATGTGTGTGTGCATGCACGCATGTGTAATTTTCAGCATATTTTCTAGCAGTTACGAAGTGTGATCCCCTAAATAATTTTGTAACTCCCTGAAAATTTGGAAGTGAGTTTTTCACAGCGAGTCTGACCCCTAATTTTTTTTTTATAGGAAATACTTATCACTGATTCACATATCTTATGTTCCAGTGATCTCCTATATAATTTCGTGACTCCATGAAAATTTGGAAATGAGTTTTCCACACCGAGTTTGACCCCGAATTTTCAATATTTATCACCGATTCACATACCTTATGTTCCAGCTCTACACACTTCTTGAGACTAATTTGTTTCACAAAATAATTAGTCACGTATCTTTTGTTCCTGGTATTACTTACACATTTCTTGTGACTAATTTGTTTCACAAAATAATTAGTGAGAGTGACCAATTTTTTTTGTACCCTGAAAACTATTATCGGCACGCTCCACTGTAAGTCTGAACAAAAGAAGCGAATTCTGTGTCAATGTAACTTGTATTACCAAGATTTTAATGAAAACAGTTATGGATAAGGCCTTCATTATCTCAGTTACTGTACATCATTTTCTTGTGCACGTCTGAAAGGTGAACCAGAACGTGTGATTTACATTTGCAAGCATTCAATTCTTTAACAACAACAAAAAGTCACCGAGTTATTTCAAAGGGTGATCGTTTCATCTTTCATTTTGCTATCTTTAAACTGTTAACCCTATTTTTAATATGGAGTTGAATCAATCTTCACCCACATGTTCACAGGTTTTTTTTTACATAAATGAGCAGAACGTACCCCTCCCCCTGCTAATCTCTCAAACTAGTCACAGAAAGAGGTTCCACGATCTGACACAGATGGAATATGGAACTACAGGAGGAGAAACGAACACTGGGTGTCAGCTACCATGCTTCACTCACCACATGGAAGTGATGTTGACGATTCTGAAACACCAACTGCAGGTGTCTATATCTTTTTTTTTCCTTTTTTTTTCTTTTTAAAGCTGGGACAATCTTATGATTATACAAAAGCTTTATTTCTCAAAATATTCAAATGCTCAACAGCTCTCAAACTCCATGCTGTAGACATGAGCCTGCACACAGCTAACTTCACTTCCATAACATATACTTTTTGCGTGGTGAAGATCTTTTTACGGCTATCACATCTTTTAAAACATAAAAACTGGACAAACGAAATATATAGATGTAAACTAAAAACGACATAAACTATAAGAACAACTCGCACAAAAAAATTAGTGGTGTGAAAACCATTAAAACTGGTCAAACGAAATAAACAGATGTAAACTAAAAACATTAACAATAAGAACAACTCACACATAAAAAATGAGCGGTGTGAAAACCATTAACCCATATTTGATGGAACATCTATGCATGTGGTAAACGTAAACAAAGCGATCTGCACAGGTGTGCCGAGCTCCAAAACATGGAATACACCCAGAAAGGAATTTTACAACTACTAAAAGAAGTTTTATGAAACACTTTCCTGTCCAAACAAATGCCTAATTCTCACTTTGTGTGAAACAATGCCATACTATCAGGATCTCCAAGAAGACATTGGGAGGGCAGGGAGCTAACCTCGCCTCAGTTTCCAATCATGCCAGCCTGAGTGATCACCCTTAGTAAGTATACTATACAGCGCCATGATAGAGGGTTACCGTCAGGCTGCTCTTCAGGCTTCATAGTTTTGGCTAGAAATGCAAGGCACATGGAGCGTATGACTGAGCCATTATTGTGTCACTTAAGGAATCGTGGGTCCCTGGAGAAAGCAAGAACCTCCCTTACTCTGCAAGCTGAAGCTAGCAAGACTAAAAAACGTCTGAGGAGAGGCATCCTACAGAGCATTTGGTGAGAGGCTCAAAGTCACTGGAGGCAAGGTAATCCAAGATCAGTGGTAACTCTGCCTGGAGTATCAAACTGAGTCACGAATCGTAGCCAGGAGTGCACAGAAAGCTCTGTTAAAGTGTTAGGGATGGATCATTAAAGTGTCTGAACCCAGGATTTAGCCAGGGATTTTTTTTTTTTTTTTTTTTTTTGCAGTTACTCTTCCCCTCACTTTGCATGTTTTGGCAGTTGGTGATCTGAATTCTCTAAGAGCACTCCCCTTTCTTCCGGAGCTTTGTAAGTCTTAAAAAAAAAACCAGCAACAACTTCAACAGCAGCATTTGCCGCAGATTCTAGCCTATTTACAGATCATCCGCTGTTTATTGCCATACATTGAGTGTAGACTGTCTTTGCCTAGCCATAATCTTTTTACACATGAAGGGTGGAAATGCCTCTCACCAGAGAGGTATTGCCTGATATGCAACTGGTATGGAGAGAGAGAGAGAGAGAGAGAAGAGAGAGAGAGAGAGAGAGAGAGAGAGAGAGAGAGAGAGAGAGAGAGAGAGAGAGAGAGAGATGGTATCTGTATGCCATCCCTTCTAGGCTGAAGTATAAGTTCTTCCTTGCAGGCAGTGGCATGGGTTCCTTCCCAGGAAGAGTGATCAAGACGTTGATCCATCTTTTCAAAGTCAATAGAGAAAATGAGTATCACTTGACATTTCTCCTTGGCCACGCTTGAGGGGAACACATAAACCGACATCCCTTCCGAAAATGAGTATCACTTGACATTTCTCCTTGGCCACGCTTGAGGGGAACACATAAACCGACATTCCTTCCCATGAGATCACCACAACATCCAAGCAAACGGCTGATGGGTCTGGGACAGGAGACACAAAGACTGGGAGCTGATTGTTCTATCTGGTGGCAGAACTGGGAGCTGATTGTTCTATCTGGTGGCAGAACGGTCTATTTAAAGTTCCCAGTACCTGCAGACTGACAGAAATATTGCCTTGTTCTCATCCATTCCGAGAAAGGACCTACCCCTTCCTGGAAAGGAGTTTACTAAAACATTCTGTTTGTGCCTCATCAGGAGGAGATTTTCACAGACTGACAGATCAGGCTTAGGGATACAGCAAGGTTGCTCAAAGACCTGAAGCGAGTGCCCCATTGATTCTTTAAGTATGCCACGACTGTGGAGTTGTCTGTGCACAATGTCACATTCTATCCTTCAAAACTTTTGACCAGTTGTGGACGATCAAAAAGACTGTTCACATCTTGAGGACATATATGTGTTCTGCTGCCTTCAGAGTATCCCAACTTCCAGTGTTCTCCAGAAAGAAGGGACAGAGATGAGCACCCAGATTTGCTCATACCAGCACAGATTGTGTGTGACAATGAAGAAGGAAAGAAACCCCTGGCTTCAACAAAGTCAAATCCAGCCAAGGCCGAAGGGCAGATACAAAAGTCTGGCTAATGGGCAGCTGAATGTCTCAACTTGCTGACAATCGACTCCAAGATTCACTCAGCATCCACTGAAGGGGGCTAGGTGTAGATGACCCAGACAGACAAGCTCTGCAACCAAGTATGCATGGCCTGAAAGTCGCAAGATGCCAACTGGGATATGTAATGTTGTTTATAGCCCAGCTGAACGCAAAGGGATGTATCAGGGCTGTCACCATGTCGCCAACTGGGACAGAAGAGACAGAGCAAATGATTGAATCTTGAGTCTGAAAGGCAAACCAGATTCAAGTCCGCAAAGCAGTGTATGCCCAGGTGAACAAACTTCTGATAGGGAATTTCATCCAACCATACCAAATTCACAAAGAGGTCTACAGAAGAGACAGACGCTCTAGAAAGGAGTGATCTCTGGAGAGGACCACAGGATCCTGGTTCTTTGAAGCAGAATGTATAGATAATCTGACAACATCAGAGATGGGATTCTCATAATGTGAAAAAGGAGGAAAAAAAAGTGGCGGGGGGTCTGGGGGCCGCTGAAGGCCCCCGGTGGGGTCCAGGGGCAAGGCCCCTGGTGGGGGTCAGGGGGCAAAGCCCCCTGAAGCTGAAGATTTTTTAGAATTTAACCTGCAAAAATCAGCATCTGAGACACCAAAGTAATAGTATTCAAAAGTATTAATAACCTTGATCCTACAAGTCCATTTGTTTTTAACTGAAGCATCGACTTGCTTCGCAAGAACTTTCTCGCTTTCTGCTATCTGACGAAACATTCTGGTTTTCGCTACTCTCGTCAAATCGAAAGAAAATGGCGTCAGGAAAAAAATTCGCAAACAGTTTGCCGCATTCTCAAACATCAACTTCCGCTTTGATGGTTTCGGTCAACCGCAGAATGAAAACAAAGACAGCAGTCTCGACCGGCCAAAGCAGAAACCGGAAACATCCATTTGCGAACGGATCAATTGAGAACACAATATCGATCGACCTCTCGCCGTACATTAGCTTCATCACAAACCTACCTCTACCCCCCCCAAATTTTCTCAACGGATTTACACTGATCTCAAAAACGACCCCTGGGGCCATCAAAAAGACGGAAATCCGCCAATCGGCGGAAAAATCCCATCTCTGCAACATGGAGTTGGTCCTTGCCTGATTGCTGCCATGACTGTGTCCAAGACCTTCATGAATAAACAAGGGCTGACAGACAGGCTGAAGGGAAGGGTTTTGAAGCAAAAGACCCTCGGCAAAATGAAGGTATTTTGGGGCGCAGAGTGAACTGGAATGAGGAAGTAAGTGTTGAAGAGACGAGGCTCATAGCCTAATCTCCAAGAATGATGAGGGCGCGTAACCTGCACACTGTCCCTACAGAAAAACCCAGGGAGACAAGTACTGGTACCTCTGTGACAGGACCCTTCAGGAGAGGTAAATTTACTTTTGTGAAAACTGGGGCCTTAGAGAGGTCTCCAGAGTCTTGATCCAAACTAGGCTTGTAATGACTAGTGGGGGATTTAAAAGGAAATCTTCAAGAGTACCTTATTACAGACAGGATTCAAATGCCTGAAGAGATAACCTACTAGTGTGGAGAAAAGGGGATCAACTCATCCTATAAAATCTAACATAACTTCTGATATTTGAGCTCAGATTAAAAATATATACGTTTTTTAATTGCAAGGAATAGAATTCAAAAACATTTTATGTGCAATTTCCTGCATTGAAAAAATAATCCTTTACAGGACAGCACAGTTTTTTATCAGCCAATTCTGACTTTCAACAAATTACGTGCGGTCTAACTGATTACTATAAATAGTTAAACCATTTGCCTGGTTTCATACAAAACTTATTTTTGATTAAAACCACACACAATACATTAACAATCAGAAAAGATCAAAACAAAGAGCCTGTTTTGACTGAAACCTGAAATCAGAGGCATGCTCCCTGAATAAATAGATCTTGCTGAGAAATCTGACCACTGAGAGTGTCACTTGTGCAGTGCTTCTTTAAACATAGGTTAATGATTTTCACTAACAATTTAAAGCTGAATGTGTGCACATGGATTACTCTCATACCACTACAGACAGAACAATAGATTGTACTTAACAGCAGGGAGGACATCAGAAAGTAACATAACACAAAGCGACTGATTATCAGGAGAGTGAAAGGAAGATCCAACTAAGAAAACAGAACAGGAAAACATATCTACACTGAAAATGCACGATACGTTCAGTAGAACTGTACACAGACACACAGAAAATGATAGATAAGCAAGTGGTGCACGGATCAGAACAGCAAGTGGTGAATTCTTATTACAAAACAATAATTTCCTAAGAGAGTGAAGATAAATACTGTAAACATTACAACTTTTCCCTTCCAATGACTTAAAGAAAAGTTATCAAATTCTTCAAACACACCTGGAAAACACTCCCTCCCACCAATCAATTCACCCACAAAGACAAACCATACAAAATATGACAAGGATTTCTCTTGCAAGCAAACACACGCACACAACCATACCAACATACTTATGTTCACAAGCCTATCCATGAAATTTTCAAAATGTATCCCCCCCCCCCCCCCCCAAAAAAAAAGAGTAGTAGAACTACTACTAGTATGCACATTAGCATGCATGCTCGGAAACACCCATACAGACTCATACACATGACCCCTTGTACCTGAGCCGATCTTGATCAGGCCATTGTGCTGGATGAAGATGGTGTCACAGGCCAGGTTTCCGTGGATGATTGGTGGTTCACAGGAATGCAGGTAACTGAACATATAACACGATTTTCAGTGAAACTATCCTTTTTAAAGGAATACAAGCCTAGTTATCACAAAACACACTGTTGTTTGGAAATAAATCATAGTGATTAGAAGTAAGACTAGCTGACCAAACCCTGGCTGTCTCAGTTGCATTTATCATACATTAGTTGAGAGGAGAAGCTTACTGGACTCGCATGTAATGAACACATCCCACATGAGGACGAAGAGCACTGTTGAAAAGTTCAAGCAGATAGCTTGTTAATTAAACATTTTCATATTGGTGTGCTTTTGTCAGACAGGTTGCAGACATATTCCAAATGTGCATTATCAAAAACTTTGACATATATTACTATTTTGACATTATACATTAATCTGATATCATATATTACTATTACTGATACTGCTCTATGCAACATTCATGATGCATTATCCTACTATATGCATTCTGGATTTTCTCATGATCAGCACTTATCTATTTACCATTTTGGCGACAATGTAATGTACTACGCATTCTTGTAATTTTTGTAAATACCTGTCATTTTTGAAACATGAAAGACTGCTTTATGTGCTTTTTGTTGTTGTTGCATGTTGTCAATAAAGGTTAACTTCATGTAGTCATACTTAGGTGTACTTGGCAAGATATATATGTGATATATACAAATTCTATATTCAGAAAAAAAAATTCCAGCTGCATCTCTGCTTAGATCTAGTTGCAAAGTGAGGCAACTGCAGGTGGAAATCTAATCAAATTTGAAAAGTTATTGATAACGCACTGCCCAAAAATGTAGACAAATGAATCACAAGACAAAACACGACGCATTTCGACTTCTTAAGTTTTTAAGCACAAGAGGCGCTATCAACAAAGTTAATAAAAACTCTCTAGATTATGCTAAGCACTGTTTATTTAGACTTGTGTTCCAATTTTAGTAAAGTGATAACTAAAGTGAATAAGTGCGAATACCTACACTATCAGGATTTTAACAATGAAACTTGATTTGTGGGATGTAGTCTGCGATTTTCATCACAGAATTTACACAACATGAGCCAATACCGTCAATACAGAAGCATTCTATTATTTTACCATATTCAAGTTGCTCTGCAATGATCATCGGGAGCCCGGTGACAAACAAGAGGGAGTGATGAATATTTTGGAACATTTCACAAAACTATGTAGGTTAGCACTGTACGCTACACATTCCTACGTCCATAATGGAGCCATTTTGGTCATCCAAACTGGTCGTGTTGCACAGATTACCTGACGTTTGTTCCATTTGCTGGATGATCACCTAGAAGCCACAGATGAACCGTAGATTTTGTCTCTGAAAAGCCGAATTACACCTGGTCTTCCATGCTGTTCACGCTTGGCCGAATCACATGATCTTGTGGCCCAATCATAGACTTGGGTTTTCTAATTTGATGACTCACTGGTTTTCAGCAGAGAAGAATTCTAAAGCGGAAGTTGTTAATTGATTCAGAACATTCTAAAACATTGAGGAAAGTTTTTTTGTTTTTTTTTTAACTTCAAACCAAGACGGATCAGACTAAAGTGCTTTTACGCACTGCTTGGAGTTGCAATGCATACAGGAGAAAATAATGCGTCGTGGTAAAATTTTGTACGTTTTAGCGACACACTGGACCGACTTCCAGTGTGTCAGACAGGAATTTTATGCGTCAGAAATGCACATTTATGCGTAAGTATTATCACTGATTAAGCATTAAACAATAAGAAGGGTGAAATCATATACACATTTAGTATGTCAAATGGGTGTGCCTAAGTATCACTATTAAAATAATGAATGCAATAAATCCGGCTGAGCATGATAAATTATACCCATACTGGTCGAAGTTTAACGGCTGGCAGTTCTTCGTAACATCCACACACAAACACTCTGTGCCTAAGGTTACAGACAAGCTCATGTCGATCAGTACAGACAGACCACACTAGTGATTCATAATGGTACACAGGTCACCCACCTGAGAGCTGACAGGATCTGGGTGCACCACCGCTTCCAGGCCTGAAAACAAAAACCGATTTTCAAAATAAATGTGCATGTGTGCATGTGCATGTACGAGAGAGAGAGAGAGAGAGAGAAGAGAGAGAGAGAGAGAGAGAGAGAGAGAGAGAGAGAAAGAGAGAGAGAGAGAGAAGAGAGAGAGAGAGAGAGTGCGCGCACGTGTCTCTCTATTAGAGAGAGAGAGAGAGAGAGAGAAGAGAGAGAGAAGAGAGGGATAGTGAGAGACAGCCAGAAGTAGAAACACAGAAGGTAGATGAATAGATGAAGATTGGACATACATCTAAGCACTGTGACACACTTCTAGAATGCCAAACATTAAGAAACATGTCTCACATTGGTACACAAATAACTGCAGATTCTACACAGAATAAATGATGTACAGAAAGGAGACAGTTAAGGATAACAGATAAAAGCAGATACACTAACATGAGGTCATGTGAAATAGATTTGACTACAATGTTACCTTCAGTTGGAATGTTTTATTGTTCTTTTTGGTCAATTTCAGGAACTGTTTCAAGGAACCTGAAGACATGTACTCTGTGATGAAGATTACCTGCATATAACATAAAATAAACACTTATTAAAATTCAAAAGTACACACACACACACACATTCAAACAAACAAGAACGTCAACAATCTAAATTTTCCATTACAAATTCTCATCATCTCATTACCATCATGACTATAACAACATTATACTAATTTATTTCAAAAATTCTGAAAATATAAGTTAAAAATATAAATGAGCAATTCAAACACACACACATCACCCCCCTCTCCTTACCTTGCAACCTCAGCACATTGAACCAACAGCAAAACCACAATACAGTCTGTACAATCAGCAATCCTAATAATATAGCTGCACATCCATTTTGACGGGGAAAATAATTGATGTCTGGAGAAAGTAAATTAATACAAACACAGAAGAATGTTCCAAAAGGGCAAGTCTTTGCTCAGTCAGACAGAATTACAGAGCAGGTTTTTTGTTGTTTTTTTTTCATAGAAAAGCAAAAAAGCAGTATGTTGTTGATATAGCAGAACCAATGGTCTAGAAGGATTGAAAGGGGAAAAAAACAACAACAAAAAACACAGAACCAAAACAAAACAAAAAAGTCATCAAAACAGACTGCAACCATGTACCCATCATGTAGGGTGATATAAAAACTGTTTTGCAGAAAAGCCTTTTTATTTTGTTTCATCCGTTGCCAGATTTGCAATCTTTTTTCTTTTTCTTGGCTGGGCATTATCATGTCTCATAAAGTTGACAGAGCCCTTCTATCAATTCTGCATTCAAAAGAAAATGGCTTCTTTAATTTGTATTTCTGATTTTGTGAATTGCCTTTTTATTATGACTTCTGATAAATTATCACAATTCACCAAAATTGTGGTTCAAGATATCAATGTTTCGTAATATGATTATTTATGACATAGCAGCACATTTAGGTATACAAAAAACCTGCAGATATCATACCAAATTCATAAGAATATAGAGTGTTGAACTGCAAAGGCGATTTCCACATTTCTTTTCCAGGCTGGATTTTCAGCCTGAACCTGAAAACAGCACCCCTTCTACTGCTACATTCACAATTAGTTGTTCTCTACAGCATTTCTATATTTTACATTTCTAGACACATATGAAAATCCTCTATACATTTTATAGTTCTGCCTATCTGATATGCTGGAAAAAAAGAAAGTACATCTTTTCTCTCTTAAGCCTTTCACAGGTTTCCTTTCAAAATGAAAACATACTTTTCACTCGTGAGACACAGTTTGATTTGTATGCATGCATCATCTACATGCAAGAAAATGCCCAACTCACCCTGGGTTTGTCACTTTTTGTATCTGTCCAGTATTTATGGAATTTAACAATATTGGGATGCTCCAGCTGGATCAAGTTGTCAAACACCTGACGTATCTTGTCCTGCCATCACACACAGACACCATGTTTCAATTAAGACCAAATAGAAACAAGAATAAATTGGGGTTACAGGAAATCACGGTTGATAGAACCCGAAAGTCATGGTATCTGTAAAAAAGAGAGGTAGAGTGCTGAGATACAAAGGGAGAGGCTGGACAGAGAGAGAGAGAGAGAGAGAGAGAGAGAGAGAGAGAGAGAGAGAGAGAGAGAGAGAGAGAGAGAGAGAGAGAGAGAGAGAGAGGAGAGAGAGAGAGAGAGAGAGGAGAGAGAGAGAGAGAGAGAGAGAGAGAGAGGAATTGATAATGAAATACAAATGAAGCTTGAATTACAGCTTCAGATAAATTTGCATTATTTCAATTCAAGGTAATGTTATGGTGGTTTTGTGGTTTTTTTTTCTCTTTCTCATGGTTAATTTTTTTATGAAAAACAAAAACTACAACTAGTATAAAATATATACAGCTCCTTCGCAACTAAATTATTTAACACACACATACACTATATATATATATATATATATATATAATATGTTTGGTGTATTGTAAAAGGCAAATCTGTATCAGGTTTTTGAATCTGGTCAATAAAATTAATAGTCAATAGAAATGCTGAAATTATGGAAATAATAAAAAAACACCTATAAAATATGATTCTATTTGTAATTCATATCATTAGAGGTATAACTTTTTCAATCAACAAATTCTCTGCTAAATGTAAGAACTTTATCAGTACACTAAGTGACTTAAAAAGCTATCAAACTGCTTCCATGTTGTAGCTTTAGATCTATACCATCCTGAATTACAGTACATCTTATTCTTTAAAATCAAATTTCATAGACACAAGAATTAGTATGTGAAAATGCGTTACCCCCAAACGGCCACAACGGCCGAATTTCTTTGTGAAATTGTTACAGAGGGATTTCCATTTGTAACTTCCTTTGATCTGGAACTGGCATAGTTCTACTGATTTCTTCACAAGCTTCAAAGTAAGCATTTGGAATCACACCCAGCTTCAAAACATAGAACAAAACAAAACTTTAGCCGACAGTATGGCCACAGTTCAACCTTGCAACACCAACGCAGGCTTGGCAAGACACATAACACAGTAACAAGAGAACAAGAAAGTAAATAAGTGCTGAACTGCAAACTTGAGAACATGGAAAAAAAAGTGCGCTGCTGAGACAGGCAGGAAGATTGTCACTGCCTGACTCCCCAAGCTCTTATGAAGGAGAGATATTATATACAACCGCTGAACTGAACATACTCCCCAAGCCCTCACCATAGTGTACCGAATACCCTGCATTCTACAATAAAAGTTCTGTGGGAAGCCAAGGACCCGAATCCACACCAGATTCAGCACTGCTGAGGCATACATCCAAAGAAGGTAGAAAGAAGAAGACGAAGCCATCTGCCATAGGAAAAAGACAAGGAATGGCGCTAATTTTGTGCCACAAGGCATGACCCAGACCGATGCATTCTGCAAGTAAACATTCTATACATGTATTGTGATCACATCCACGATTATGTGATCAGATTCAGAACCATAATTCTCTCCTTCTATGGGCATTTTGCAGGCACTCTAAATGGTTGCATTTTAACCTAATAATCAGTGACTGCCAGCGGTTCATTTATCCAAGCTTCCCATTTCTGCCTAAAACTACTTGTTACATTTTTCATGTCTGTGTGTCCATGTCCATGTAACTGTTCTCCTGTTACCTAACCATAGCCAGGCACATACAGTTTTTGATAACTAAATAAGAGCTTCTAACTATTCATCAAATGAGCTGACATTATCATTATGACTTAATGTACGAGATGTACAAAAACACCATCAAACTTACAGAAAAGTGATAATGAAATTCGCCGTTTTCTAAATTTTCATTTATTTGTCATTTCATGCCTTGCCCATTATACAGAAGTTTAACAATAGTTCCAGCTTGAAACACAGTGAGGGTAATAATAATCTGTGTTGCAGTAAGTCCTACTTAACATATTGATATATCGAACAGTCGATTACTGTATTATACTTTTTGGAATCTATGCAGGAAAATGGAATATCACATATTATTTTACCGAGGATAGACAAATTAAGACAAAAAAAGCTTTCAGAAAGAAAGAAAGATATTAAGGTAAACCAGCTGTGCATTTACCAGTTTGAATTTATACTTTAAAAATTGTTTTTTTTATTGCTGTTGACTTCGTTAAATGAATTCAACAACTGACGTTGCAATTGTTTGAAAAATTTTAAGGAAAAAAAAGGGTTTTAAGGCCAAGTTTCATTTGAAAATGTGCTTCTAAACAGTTTTAATATCCATGGAATTCATCATGTATCGTAAGTTTTATTTTCCGACACAAGTAGAACAGTAGACCGCCTGTTCAACTACAAATGCTGTCTTCTGTCAGAAGTAAAGGTTATTTAATCTTCCAATTAAACGCTGACCAGCACAAGGCACATTCGTCATTTATAGCGTTTTCTTTTACTCTGACGTCAGCTGACGCAGTGAATGTGAGTCGACCATTTACCTGCTGGGCACGGAAATTCTTTTTCTCTGAGAACTGGACCTCATTCCACACCACCTCCACTCCTTCCTCTGTGTCCATGGCCAGGAAGGCATTGTCGATGCCTGGCACATCACGCTGCTCTACCTGTCATATGCACAATACTTCAAATTAAAGTTTCATTTCCAACTCCAAAATCAGTCTTTACAAAATAGACTAATCACTTCCTAGTGACTGGGTGAGTCATTTAAAAACAAATTATTTTCTAAGGTTTCTTCTCTTTAACTAACATCATGATCCCTAGACTGACATGAAGGGATCACTGGAAATACTGTTTTTGAGAAAATCGAAACAGTGAACTGAAAGTATCATACTTAAATGTTAAATGAACAAAATTTGAATTGATGTTTTGTTCACACATACATTCTGTTTCTCTTTTACACACACCACACACCACACCACACACTATCTTTTTACACAGTTTATCCAAAATATGACTAAACTGTTATTTGTATAAGTGAAGTTTGTGTTTCCGTTTCTGTCTGTGCGATTGCAAGTACAAAGCCTAGACACCTTTACAGTTTTTAGCCACTGAGCCAGTGATAAAGTACTGAAATATAAAGTGAAACAAGGAATGAAATATACATAAATCTTCTGGAGACAAACAAACAAAAAATTTAAAGTTTTGTTACAAAAACTACTGGGCACTGGTATTGCTCGCTTATCAAATTATAGTATTATATAAGACAGCCAGCTGTAGATGCCACACCAATGTGCAATACTTAAAGTTAAAACCAAAAGTTCTACAACAAAATCTGAAGACCAAAATTAACAATAAACTCTGAAACTAAGACTAGAATGGAAACAAAAGGCGAGCGCGCGCACACGTATGCACACACACACACTACTCTGAATACTGTGACTGCATAAACCTGTCAAGGCTGTTTAATATGCTAACACTAGCTTTTTCTATCATCTGTTCACACACACACACACACACACACACACATATAGTAAGGCACAAAAACACACATACACACACACACTCGCGCACGCATGTCCGCAGCACACGCACACAAGACTATAGTGAATACATTGCTCATTGCTTGCCATCATAATAATTTCTTTTCAAGTGTTTTCACTGCTTGGATTCAAGCAGCCTTCACTCCTTCCCAAAACAGACAAAACAATTTCTACTGTGAACTTTACTGAAAAGGATGTTACTGATAAATTAGCCAAACTAAAACTAAACTTCACAAAGTTTGCTGCTGCTGCTGCTGGCATTTGTTCTAGACTCTTGAACCTGTAGAATTAAATGATAGTCTGACATCTCCTTTAAAAATGTTTGATATTCAAACAGTCAAACATGAGTCAGCTTCCAAATATTGGGAAGCAAGCTGAAGACAAGCAATAATTGAGGACAAAATAAAGAAAATGAACCTGGAAACTATAGACCTGTTACTTAGTGTTAGCCTCGTCTCAATAGTGTGCAAGCTTTGTGAAATGCTTAATTAATGCTGTTTTAAAGCAACATTTACTTCCTAGCAAATTATTATCCACCTATCACTTTGGCTTCACATCAGACAGATCCTGTACAACTAAATGATGTCAAATGCTAATATTCTGATTGATGTAGTAAACTTGGAACCCCAAAAGGCACTTGATGAAAGTCCTGCATATAACTTAAGACTACTGCAAAAACTGAAGGGTTATGGCATTCAGAACAAACTACTTGAATCCAGGATTAAAGATTTACTATCTGAAAGAAACAAGAACGTTATCCTTCGTGATGCAAAATTAGAAAGTAAACAGCTTACTGCTGGTGTTCTGCAAGGCAGTGTTTCGGGACCTACTTCATTTGTTCATTCTATTTCTATCAGTGATGACCCAGACATGTCAGCTGCTTTATTGAAAATAATAATAATAATAATAATTTAAAAAAACAACAACATGAAACTGAAATTTTACTGCAGAGTTCTTCACAAAGGAAGCTGAAATAAATAAGTGGATAGCATCAATAACTTGATCAAATTAGTGTGATGGTCTATGATTGGAAAATCAAACTCAAGACCTGCATGGTAGTTGGTACTTCACTTCAATAGAAATAACCCCAGTTTTAGACATATCAGGAATGGATATGACCTTGAACCTACTGAAGCTGAAAATGAACTTAAGAGTCTTGGTTGATAATAATCTGTAGTTTGATCAACACATTTACTGGAGCCGTAAAAAAGGCAAACAGGATTTCTGAGATGATATTACATTTTCTTCAGCTGAGAACTGAACATACTGATAATGGTACCACTTTTAAAAACGTTGCTTAGGCCAAGTTTAGAGTATTGTACTGTACAGGTTTCCAAACTGAGAAGTTTTACATCTCATAGAAAATTTGAAAGAAAATTAACCAAACAAAATATTGGATCAATTTACTGAAGTTATGAAGGAGGGCTAGAATTCCTTAAACTGTCAATTCTGGAATACTGAATACGGCAGAACTGAGAATGAGGATGATGGAGATGATGCTACTGATTTCCATTTCGGTCTGAGACTGCATGACAGGCCTGTACTCTACGCTTCCTTTCATAATATATCCTGGCATCAACCAGGCCCGAGAGATAGTATCAGATACACACACCTGCAGTGTTGGTCAGGAAATTTGAGCAACACTCAGAGACGCATCCATTCAGTGGACTACTAAGCCCAAAGCAAACTCAACTCTGGGTATGAGCCGGTCGGGGCAGAAAATCCCACATGACTTTGATGGAACTGAACCCATAACCTCCCAGCTGGAAGTCGACTACGCTAACCACTTCGTTACAGCAGATGGTCTTCTTCTTTGTCCTCTTCCTCTTAACTTCTTCTCATTCCTCTTCTCCTTATCCCTTTCCTTCTTCTTTGTCTCAGCCCTGATGTGGCCCTTTGCGGTCGGCTGGGCTATAAGCAACATTATCTTATCTTACTTCTTTGTCTTCTTTCTCTTTGACTTCTTGTTCCTCTTCTCCTTTTCCTTCTTCTTCTTTGTCTTCTTCCTCTTCGATTTCTTCTTGTTTCCTTTCTCCTTATTCTCCTCTCTTTTTCCTTCTTCTTCTTCATCTTCGTCTTCTTCATCTTGACTTCAATATAAATTTTTCTTCTTTTCCTTTTTCCCCTTTTGTTAACTTGTCAACAATGTTGTTCTTCTTCCTTTTTCATTTTCATGTTCCTGACCTATTTTCCTCTTGTCAACTTTTTTTCTTTTGAGACATTTTTTGAAAACAACCTTCTTCCTATTCCCATCCAACTCACTAAAATTATCTGTAAGACACGAGTTCACCCACTATAACTTGTATATTATAAGCACAAAGCACAAGAAGCCCCAACTACCTGTAGTCACACAAACCAGTCACACACATGACATACACACACACACACACACATACACACACGTCTATAGACTTCAAGTTCAAGCTTCAATCAGTTAAAAAAAAATCTACTCACCCACACAAAAAAACTACTCCAAATTTTAAAGGCCCACTTAAGCTAAAAAAAAAAAAAAAATCAAATATACAGCAAAACTCAGGATCCCATGAGAGTAAAGTTATAGCTTCCAAACATTTTAACATTGTAAGATAATAGATGTGCGCCATTTCCACGCTGCAAGGCACCCTCCAATAATGGATTTACTTTAAAAAACAAAAAGACAAACAAACTGGGCAAAACGGCTCTTCTGCCTCTTCAGCATTTGCCATAATTATGTTAAAATGGCAAAGCGATTTATCTCCTTCTAAGCTCGGTCACTGACATAGCGGCTTGGCTCTTGATCTAAGAATTCTCTTTAAACTGCGCTTTCAAGTCTTACGCTAGTCCATTTCACCGTATCAGCAGCGTTTCAACTCGGGCTTGAATCGAAAACCGCAAGCCGAGCTGATTCTGTCAGTGTAGGCCTAACTGAAAGAATAGGGAAAATTTCATACCTTCCACACATTTATAACACTTGACTTAAATAAGCAATGTCCGAACACAGACAAATCTAACGAATGTAAATATGGCCAAATAGCGAAAAACGAAGCCTGGCATAGCTGAAAAATAAAAATGACCCACCTCTTCTCGTCTTTTCTGCCAGCGACCACAAGGACTTTCTTCCAGGACTTCACTCTCATCGTCAGACTCATCGGCGCTTTCTGCTTGTTCTGGAGGAGCTGGATGAAGAGTAGCTGGTTTTTTCGGCTTCTTGTTCGGACATCTCTCGGATTACAAGACAAAAATTTTCAGTTAACAACGGAGCTTCTGTCACTGTGTCAGTGGCTAGAACTACCGCAAGCCATTGCAAATGTCCAACTGTCGACTGCGACTGACGGGAAGTAGAAAGTCGCCCGGTTTGAAAACTCTGGACTGGAATACTAGACACCGAAACGAATTCGGACCTGCACAACAAAGAGTTGACGAAGTTGGGACGGACATACCAGTTACACACACACACACACACACACACACACACACATATATATATAAATACACACACACACATATATATATAGTATATATATATATAAAACACACACACATATATTATATATATAAAAAGAAGAAAAAAAAAGAAAAGAAATTTTTTTTATATATATATATATTTTTTTTCTCTTTTTTTTTTCTTTTTTTTTTCTTTTTTTTTCTTTCTTTTTTTCATGTACACCGCTTTGTTACGGATTTCTCTTGAAATATAGGTACTTCCATCCAGTTCAGTCATTACTGAATTCGGGATGGTTCTAGCTCTCACTGTAAAATTACAGGCGCAACTTAGCCAGTGTTCTTTTAAGGGTAACACACCAGCCTCCTTGTAAGTCAAATCAATTGAAGCCCATCGGGAAAGTCATAATGCAATTTTAAAGGCTAACGATTCAATACTGGTTAGCTTGTGTAAATCTGTCTTTGCAGCTGTAACAAAAAAGCTTCTTTGCCGTACGACAGAATTGAACGAACTAGCCCTGAAGAGACATGGACAAGATTAGATTCCCAGTTAATCAGAGGTATACCAGAAAGTACACGTAATAATGTAATTTTCCCTAGCCTTTTCTACAAGGTAATTAATATGTTTACTCCATAAAAGTTTATAGTGGAAGATAACACCAAGAAACTTAACTTGTTTGCTTGGGTATATCAAAGTATTATCAACCCCTATAGAGACAGCTTCTCTGCCTTCAAACGCAATTGTTTTCTTTGTAAAGACAACAAAATCTGTTTTGTGAACAGACAAACCGAACCCATTTGATTTCATGTAATGAAAAATATTGTCAACCATTACTTGAAACTGTTCAATGATTTTCTTTCTTTTGTTTTTTTGTTTGGAAAAATTGCAGTATACATTTTCCCACAGAGCAACACCATCTGCATACAGAGTTAATGTGTCACCTTTTGTATTAACCTGTTTCATGTCATAAAGCATTAGCGAGAAAAGTGTTGGAGCAATCAGACTTCTTTGGGGAACACCCATGTTAATAGTCACGGAGGTTGATAATGCTCCATGTACACTGATTTGGATAGTTCTGTCCGATAAGAAAGCTTTTAGAAACTGGAAAGAAAACGACCACGTATTCCGATTTCATGTGCTTTGTACAACAATTTAGAATGCCATACTGAATCGTAAGCTCTATGAACATCAAGAAACGTTGCAAGGGTCGAATGACGCTTGGCTAGAGCTTTTCTTCACATTTGAGGATAAATGGACAATAATAATAATAATAATAATAATGAATACTTATATAGCGCCTATTCTCGGCTAGAGACCAAGCTCTAAGCGCTTTACAATCAACACTCGTTTACACAACGGGCTGCCTACCTGGGTAGTGCCGACTGAAGAGCTGCCAGCCGGCGCTTCATTCAGTCGTTTCCCGTGTCATCCAGTCAGTATCGTTCAATACCGATCACTCATTTTCCTTACTTCCTTCATTTTTCCATTTCTCACGCAGGGTGCATGCTATGTGTAACGTGTCATCCATACCAACGGCCAAACTGGCCTACTCTTCCGAAAGTTGGTGATGGGATTTTACGTGTGTGCAAGATGTTTTGTGTGCGTTCACACACGGAACCTCGGTTTATAGTCTCATTCGAAGGACTGTATGGGAAATGGAGTCAGAACAAATGTTAACTCCGAGGGAAAAATCCTCCTGTACCGAAACGCCCCGGCGGAGGTTCGAACCCACAACCCCAGGATCACCAAGATTACGAGTCCGGCGCTCTACCAACTGAGCTATTCCGGCTCCCCAGACACACGACAATGTGGTCTGTGACTCCTCTACCTTTCCTAAAACCAGCCTGGCATAAAGGCAAAACTCTATTTGTTTTTCAAGGAAATGTTCTATTCTGTTTTTCATTATTCTTTCAAAAAGTTTTCCAATGTGAGGTGTTAAAGAAATAGGTAGGAAACTAGAGGGAAGAGTTTTAGGTTTTCCTTGGTTAAGGATTTGGGATAACAGCAACTTTTTTTCCAATCCGCAGGGAGCATTCCAGCATTCCAACATGTCTGAAAGAATTCCAACAACTTTGATAACAGACTCTCAGGAAAATGTTTAATCATGTTATAGGAAATAGGATCTGAACCAGCGGATATCTTGCCTGGCTTTATACGATTAAGTGAGAAACAGAGTTCAAGCATTGTTAAATTTGAGATTATATATAAAGTGTTAGTTTTTATGTTAAGCTGCTCAAAGTTTCGGTATTTATCCTCAAACTCCTTTTTACGAATTTGTTCAGACTGAAACAAACACAGTCTGACTCATTGAATCGAAAGTTTCTGCAAATAATTCAGCCTTTTCTTTGTAAGTTCTATAAATTTTATTGTTAAGATGCAAAGCAGGCTGAGGGAGATAGAATGTACCCTTATTTTTCAAATTTCTTTCCGAATGTACCCTTATTTTTTAAATTTCTTTCCATAATTTAGAAAAGTCATCTGTACGTTTAGAACAAGTCATGATCAAATTACCATAATATTGGGTTTTTTTTTCAGCCAGAGCTACTGCTTTGTTATTGTAATTATTAGCAATTTTGCATTTTCTGTGATGTTTGTTTATTACTTGGGGTGGTTGTGAATGACGACTATTCATCCAGTTTTGAAATGCTTCTGTTTTCATTTTTACAGCTAACTCACACGAGGAGCTCCATCAAGGGTTTGAGGCACACACACACACACACACACACACACACACACACACACACACCACACACACACGCACCCCCAACGCATACATACTCACATCTATGGACTTTCATCTTTAAACACCTGCATCGCCCCACCATTGTACACCCACCAGTGCACACATATCTATAATATACACTGGGGTCCCTGAGAATTTCAAAGTTTTATCACAGTTGACATGTGTTTGATCGTTTGTGTCTGTTATCGGAAAGGCCCGGTATGAGTTTGCCCCAATCTCTATGAATCTTCGCAGTGTTGGCCTTGAGATTATTCCAATATTGTGTTTCGTCGGTGATATTTCTTGCTTTTCTTTTAAAGTCTGGATGTGCGGTCACTTCCTCTCTTGATGTTCAGCTCTGAAAGATGGTCTATGTACAGTGGCTTTGCTCTCGTTTGTTGAGGTGATTCTTTAGATTTCTTATCACATCAGATTGGCGGAGCTGTAATCCAGTTCTTATTGGTTGGCCTCCCTGTCAGTATGTCTGCTCCCTCATTTCCTTTAACACCTGCCTGACCTGAACAGTACATTCATATGAGTCTCTCCCGTCGGATGGTTGTGCATTACTTCATGCCAAGCAAAGCTTCCCATTCTACTCTCCACTTTCTGAAGTAGGTTAATGGAGTCGGTCAGTATCATGGCTTGTGGAGTTTTAAACTGGTTTGTGGAGAGCCAGTGGAGTACTTGTGTCACTGCTTCTACTTCCAGTGTTACACTTGAAGTTGTTAAACTCTGTGCACCATTGCATTCCTGGATATTTCGGCCATTTTTGCTTCACTGTGATTCCCAGCCTGACGAACCGTCAGTGTATATAACAATTTCTTCTTTTGTGCTGAGGTTTTCTGTCTGTATCTGAATGTCTGCATTGGTTTTGCCTTCTGGTCATTCTTGACAGTGTCTTCCACGCTCTGGAGCGATGGCAAGTTTGGTAGAGGTGTTTGAAGTTGTCTAGATACTTATCCCATTCCTTCGTTTCCTCGAGTTCTGCTAACTGGCACACAAGCTGTATATTGTCTTCTGCCTGTCCCACCCATGATTTTCTATGTCCAAGGCGAGTGCCTTTTGTTATCTTGATTGCCGCATGTAGTGAGTTTGGGGGATTTTAAAGTGTTCTGAAATATGCCTTTATCTGTTCGGTTTGTCTTGCCTGCATTGAAGGAAGGTCAAGCAGGTATCGCATGGCTTCAACTGGTGTATCCTTCGTGGTTCCCAAGATCAATCTCATTGCTTCCTTTTGAATTGTTTCTAGTTTATGAAGATTGCTCTTGGACAGTGCTGTAAACTCTAATCCATCATCAATCACACTGAGTACAAACAGCGTGGTACAGTCGGTAGAGATGATGCTGTTCAATGCTTTTAACTTCCATTGCTTTCATGGCAGGCGGGCCCCTTTTTTCCATATAAGAACAATGTTTTCAACCTGTTTTCTGAAGACCAGGATTTTATCAAAGGCTACACCCAAATAGCGTAGGTTGTCAGTTGATTCAACTGATATTCCATTGAAGGAGACTGCTAAGGGTAATCGTCCTGATGTCTTGTTGTTGAAAGTGCAGACCAACGTCTAAGCATTTGTAGGGTCGATGGACGATTCAGTTTCTTGACGCCATTGGGCAATGTGCACGCACGCACACACGCACGCACGCACTAACACACACACACACACACACACACACACACACACACACCACACACACACACACACACACACACTTAATGTTTGATTGCTCGACGACCTTAGTTTTACTTATGAAGGTTGGTGGATAGGGGTGGGGCAGACCCTTGAATATGTAGTGATGTTCATCTAAGGGTTCAGTATGATTCTCAGCCATCTGTGACATCCATTATTTAAATCACCAGCCAGCTTTTTGGAGAAAAAAATTGTGATTTTGCATATTTTTCCTATCATTTTTGTCCATGATATTTTGTATTGCTGTGAATGTGCATGTGTCAAATCAAGGTGGCGAACCGGCTGACTGCAGATACCAAAACACCTCCCTCCCCCCCCCATCCCACCATTCCACCCCCTCCTTCCCACAGACTTTGCAGAAAATTCATGAAGGTATTGAATTGCTGAGACGTATTTGCTGATTTTATTTCACAAGGTGCTTTGTTTAAGTCGACTTGTGTTCGGCTGCTTATTCACAGAATGGTGAACTGGTATTCCCCTTTGCGATCATCAAACTGACATACACAAAACAGGTTATTTTGGTGTGCCAGATGCCTCTATTTTGGACAAGGGACACGAACTCGCGCACACACGCACGCATGCACGCGCACGATAACAATAGCACTTGTGGCCACACGCCCCTATTAGGATTTTGCACCAAGACATAATCCATGTAAGTGTTTTGAGGCCTGCCATAAATTTGAGCCAGCGTTTGATGTTAAACAGATAATTGATCAAAAGTTCAACTTCCCACCAGTTATTTCCTTTGTTTAGGGGGGATTTTCACCAATAAAAGCACAAACATTTTCAAATACATGGTCTTCCCCCTAGTTGACGCCACATTTCAGGCCTTTGCACTCACTGGTGACCATATCTTTGCGCCAGCCCTTTAAAAGAAACCCAAATAGTCCCATCCCCTTTAAAATTTTAAAACTACCCAGCTTGGAGCCCCCCTTGGCTTGTACCTTGTGGGCCATTTTAAAAAAAAAAGGGAGAGAAAATTTTTTCAAAACAAAATGAACATTTTTCAAAAAAAACTAATTGCGCAAGTGAAGAAAAACTCGACTCCTTAACAAGGCATGGCGCTTTAATTTTGGGTGTGCACCCTGAAACTGACCCTTACACATTAAAGGGTTTTGGTTATCAAGTAAAAATTAAATCACGATTTTTTCAAAAAGAAAATATTTGTTTTCCCTAAGATTTTTGGGGGCCCTTTGTGACAAAGGGTTCATTTTTGGGGTCCTAAACATTCAAAATTTTTCCCCTTTACAAACCCCCAAAAATTTAAACTGTGTTTTAAAGGAAGACTGTTTTGATACCCAAAATTTGGCCCGCTCACGGAAATTAAAAGGGCTGGGAAAAAAAAAAAGAAATTTTGTTAAATTACATTGCGTTCAACGGCACACCCCACTAACGGATATGCGGGGCCCGAAAAAAGTGTCCCTAAGTTTGGGGACTGAGGTTTTAAATCTTACACTGGGGGGCCGAGAAAGGCAATTTTAAAATTTTGGGTGCCGCGGGTTTTTCGTGTTGACAGATGATTGAGCCCGCCACTGAGTTTAAACCGATAAAGCGGGGAAAATACCCGGGCTGAACCCCCTTTGCTCCAAAATCCACCCCCCCGTCCAGGGGCCCGAATTTTGGTTCTTCAGTCCTTAAATCAAAAGCTTTCCTACCTTCCTACCTTTCAGGCACCTTTTTTCCCCCCCCCCCGTCCCCGCCTGCCATCCTTGTCTTTCCCCTTTTCCCTCCTTTTCCCTTCATAACCCTCGCCTGTCCTTTCCTACCTTGGGTCCTGTTTTAAATTGTCCCTCGCCTCAGTCCCTTTTTCCCTTTCCCCGTCCTTCCTATTCCCCCCTTTTTTGCTGTCATAAAATCCCGTTCTTCCTATTTCCCCCCCCCCCTTCCTATTTGTCTCCCTCTTTTTTCCCCCCGTCTTTTCTTCCTTCCACCGTCCCGCCTGCCCTTTCGAATTTCAGCCTGTCCGGGTACTTTTCGTTTGCCCCATCCTTCAGGGTTTTCAGTCCCCGCCTTCCCAACCTCTATTTGTTTTCCCCCTGTCGTCCGCCTGTCCTTCCTGTCGTTGCCGGTCCTTCCTGTAGTTTCCCCTCTGTCCTTTCCCGTTTGGGCCCCTCTCTCCTTTCTGTTTTCCGTCTGTCCCCCTGTCGGCAGCCCCGTCCCCCCGGTTTTCCGTCTGTCCTTTTTTGTTTTCCTCGTCCTTCCCCGTTGTCCGTTTTGCCCTTCTTTTCATCCCCCCCTGACCTTCCTGTTTTCCGTCGTCTTTTTTTTGGGAGTCCGTCGTCCTTCCCTTTTTTCCCCTGTCCTTCCGTTGTCCGCCCGTCCTTTTTTCGTCCCCTTTCTTCCTGTGGCCCCCCCCTTCCTTCCTGTTGTCCCTTTTGTCCTTTTCCCGTTGCCGCCTTTTCCCCCCTGTTGTCCCCTCGTCCCCCCTTGTCTTTCCGGGCCGTCCTTCCCGTGGGTCCTCCTGTCCTTTCCCGTTGTCCATCTTTCCTTCCCGTTGTTTCCTCTGTCCTTCTGTTGTCCGCCTTTCCTTCCTGTTGTCCGGTTTTGTCCCTTTCCCGTGGGCCCTCTGTCCTTTTCTCGTCCGCCTGTCCTTCCTGTTTGGGCCGTCTGCCTTTCCCTTTTTCCGTCCGTCTTTTTCCCGTTTTCCGCCTGTCCTTCCTGTGGTCCTCTGTCCCCTTTCCCGTTGCCGTCTGTCTTTCCCGTTTTTCCGCCTGTCCCTTTCCCGTTGCCGTCCGGGCCTTTTTCCCGTCCCCCCTGTCCCCCCTGTTTTTCCCCCAATTTTTATTTTTAAAGTCCACCTTTTCCCCTTTTTGTGGCATCCCCGGGCATGCATGAAAGTCCGCCTGTCCCTTCCTTTGTCCCTCCTGCATGCTTTACGTCCACCTGTCCATTTCCCGTTGTCCTCCTGTCATGCCGCGTCCACCATCCTTCCTTTGTTATCCTTCATGTCGATGTCCGCCCGTCCTTCCTGTTTCATCCTGTCAAGGGATGACTTCCCGCCAGTCCTTCCATTGTTTTCCTGTCCCTGCATGACGTCCCCCCATTCCCTTCCCCGTTGTCCCTCATGTCCTGTCTGACGTCCCCCCTTTCCTTTCCCGTTTTCATCATGTCAAGCCTGCCCTCCGCCAGTCCTTCCGTTGTTACATTTCCCCGTCTGACGTCCGCCTGTCCTTCCTTTGTCATCATGTCCTGTCTGATGTCCGCCAGTCCTCCCGTTGTCCCCCTGCATGCATGAAGTCCGCCAGTCCTTCCTGTTGTCACCTGCATGCATGACTCCCCCCAGTCCTCCTGTTTTTTATCATTCCGTCCTGAAAGGCCGCCAGTCCTTTTCCGTTTTTCATCATGTCCTGTCTGACGTCCCGCCAGCCTTCCTGTTGTCATCCTGTCATGCCCTGAAAGTCCCCAGTCCTTTCTGTTTTCAAACATGTCCTTCTGACGTCCCCATCCCCTTTCCTTTTTTCATCATGCAGCATGGAAAGGCCGCCAGCCTTCCGTTGTCATCCCGTCATGCATTCGTCCGCCAGCCCTTCCTGTTGTCAACCCCCCTGTCCCCGACGCCGCCATTTTTTCCTGTTGTCATCCTGTCATGCAAAGACTTTCCCCAAATCCTTTCCCGTTGTCATCCTGCCCTGTCCCCGACGTCCCATTTCCCTTTCCCGTTTTCATCCTGTCATGCAGACTCCCCTGTCCTTCCTGTTGTCATCCTGCCCTTCGATGTCCGCCAGTCCTTCCGTTGTCATTATGCCCTGCATGACTTTCCCCCATCCTTCCTGGTGTCATCCTTCCCGTCCCGACGTCCCGCCATCTTTCCTGTTGTCATCATGTCCTGTCTGAAATCCGCCATTCCTTCCCCCGTTTTCCAATGTGAAGCATTTACTCCCCGCCATCCTTCCCCTTTTTCATCATGCCTGTCTGAAAGTTTCCCCCAGTCCTTCCAGTTGTCCCAACAAAATTTCCCGCTGGGCTTTTCTGTAGTCCGTCTGCCCCCGGGTTTTTTCCCCCCTTCCCTTTCCTGTTGTCCCCTTCCCCTTTTCTTTTTTGACGTCCCCTTTCTTCCTTTGGCCGCCTGTCCTTCCTTTGTCCGTCTGTCCTTCCGTTTCCGCCGTCCCCCCCTGTTGTCCGTCGTCCCCTTTTTTTGTCCCCCCGCCCCGTCCCTTTCCCGTGGTCCGCCGCCCCTTTCCCGTTTTTCCATCGGCCTTTCCCCTTGTCCGTCTGTCCTTCCCGTTTTTCCGCCGTCCTTTCCCGTTGTCCGTCTTCCTTCCCCGTGGTTTCCCTCTTCCTTTCCCCCTCGTTTCCCCCTGTCCTTCCTGTGGTCCTCTGTCCTTTTTGTTGTCCCCTCCCGTTCCTTTTTCCCGTTTTCCGCCTGCCTTCCTGGGTCCGTCTGTCCCCTTTCCTGTTGTCCGTTGGGCCTTTTTCCCGTTGTCCGCCTGTCCTTCCCGTTGCCGTTTTTCCTTTCTCTCGTCCCCCTGCCTTCCCCGTTTTATCCAAATTTTAATTTGACGTCCACCTGTCCCCTTTTTCCCTGGTCCTCCTGTCAGCATCACCCGCCTGTCCTTCCCGTTTTTCCCTGTCAGGGATGACGTCCACCTGTCCATCCTGTTGTCATCCTGTCATGCCTGACCGGGCCGCCCCTTTCCCTTTCCCGTTTTTTATCCTGTCATGTCTGATTCCCCCAGTCCTTCCTTTGTCATCCTTCATGCTTTACGTCCGCCATTCCCTTTCCCCCTTGTCATCCTGTCAAAGCCCTGACGTCCCCCAGTCCTTCCTGTTTTCAAACATGTCCTTTTCTGACGTCCGCCAGTCCTTCCTGTTTGGGCATCATGTCCCCGGGCGGGCGTCCGCCCCGTCCCCTTTCCCGTTTGGGCAACATGTCCTTCCCCCCAAATTTCCCCCATCCTTCCTGTTTTTATCCTGGGGCCCTGCAAGACGTCCGCCAGTCCTTTCCCGAAATCATCCTGTCATGCATGACGTCCCCAGCCATCCTGTTGTCATCATGTCCTGTCCCCGATTTCCCCCAGTCCCTTCCCCTTTTCTCAAGTCCTGTCTGAAGTCCGCCAGTGCTTCCCGTTGTCAAACCTTTTTTGCATTTACTTCCCCCCAGTCCTTTCCCGTTTTTCAAACTGTCATGCTGACGTCCGCCATTCCCTTTCCCTTTGTCATCAAGTCATGGGATGAACGCCCCCCCAGTCCTTCCTTTTGTCCCTCCTGTCATGCATGACGGGCCGCCACCCTTTCCCGTTGCAAACCTGCCCTGCTGACGCCGCCATCCTTCCTGTTGTCCCAAACCTTTATGCATGACGTCCCCCATCCTTCCTGTTTTTCATCCTGCCCTGTCTGACAACCCCCCAGTCCTTCCTTTTTTCCCCTCCTGTCCTGCATGAAAAGTCCGCCTGTCCTTTCCCGTTGGGCATCCTGCCCTGTCTGGGAAATCCCCCCAGTCCCCTTCCCCGTTGGGCCCTTAAGTCATGCATGACGCCGCCCGTCCCTTCCGTTTTTCATCCCGGGCCCGTCGACCCGCCCGTCTTTCCCGTTGTCATATGTCCTGTACGACGTCCGCCAGTCCTTTCCCGTTGCATCATGTCAAGCAAGACCCTCCGCCATCCTTCCTGTTGTCACATGTCCTGTCCCGACTCCCGCCAATCCTTCCGTTGTCAAACATGTCCCGTCTGACGTCCGCCAGTCCCCCCCGTTTTCATCCTTCATGGGCGGGGTCCCCCCAGTTTCCCCCTGTTGTCAACATGCATGCCCGGGTGTCCGCCAGTCCTTCCGTTTGCATCATGTCCCTCCCTGACCTCCGCCTGTCCTTCCTGTTTTCATCAAAGTCATCAAGACGTCCGCCTGTCCTTCCCCGTTTTTCATCATGTCCCTGCATGACGTCCGCCAAATCCTTTCCCGTTTTCCCCTCATGTCCCCTCTGATTCCGCCTGTCCCTTTTCCCGTTTTCATCATGTCCTGTCAGGTCCCCCCCGTCCCCTTTCCCGTTGTCAACAGTCCCTTCCCGAACGTCCGCCCGCCTTCCTGTTTTCAACCTTCCTGTCTGACCCCCGGGCCCGCCTTCCGGGGTTTTCATCAAGTCCTGTCTGACTCCGCCGTCCTTCCTTTGTCATCCTTTTTCCCCCGTCTGACGTCCCGGGCCCTCCTTCCGTTTCATCATGTCCTTTTAGAAAGTCCCCAGTCCCTTTCCCGTTTTTCCCATGTCCGCTGACGTCCGCCAGTCCTTTCCGGTTGTCCCTCAGTCCCTTTCCCCGGGCGTCCCCCCAGTCCCCCGAAGTTGCCTCAATTTCCCGTCTGACTCCGCCAGTCCTTCCTGTTGTCATCCTGTCATGCATGACGTCCGCCAGGGGCCTTCCTTTTTTTCATCCTGTATGCTTTAATCCGCCAGTCCTTCCTTTGTCATCCGTCACATGACGTCCGGCCCCTCCTTTTCCCGTTTTTCCCCATGTCCTGCTGACGTCCGCCAGGGGGTTCTTGTTGTCATTAAGTCCTGTCTGCTCCCCCCAGTCCTTCCGGTTTTCATCATGTCATTCCCGAAACCCTCCCCCCAGTTCCCCTTTCCCTTTGTCATCATGTCTTTCATGACGTCCGCCATGCTTCCCGGTCATGCTGTCCTGTTTTTATGTCACCATTTAACCTGTTGGGCCCCTCAGGGCGTGGGCCCGACGTCCGCCAGTCCCTTCCTGTTTTCATCAATTTTTCCCCTTTGGGGGCTGGGGGGGTTTCCCCCCCCTTCCTGTTGTTATCCTGTCATTTCATGACGTCCGCCGTCCCTTCCTGTTTTTCACCTGCATGCATGACGTGCGCCAAATCCCTTTCCCGTTTTTTAACCTGCATGCATGAAAGTCCGCCCCGCCCTTTCCGTTTTCCCCCTGTCATGCATGACGTCCCCCCAGTCCTTCCGTTTTAGCATTTCCCCGCCCGACGTCCCGCCATCCCCCCCCCCCCCCCCCCCCGTTGTTATCATGTCCCCGTCTTCGTCCCCCCTTCCCCTTCCCGTTAAACACAAATTTCCCTTTTGACGTCCGCCATTTTTTCCTGTTGTCATAATGTTTCCGTCCCGCGTCCGCCAGTCCCTTTCCCGTTGTCAACATGTCATCAAAGACCCTCCGGGCCCTCCTTTCCCGTTGTCTCAATTTCCCGTTGACGTCCCCAGTCCTTCCTTTGTAAACAAGTCCTTTCTACGTCCGCCAGTCCTTCCTGTTGGGCATCAAGGGCCTGGCTGATGTCCGCCAGAAATCCTGTTTTTCATCATGTCCTGTCTGACGTCCCCCCAGTACTTCCTTTTGTCAACCTGTCAAGCCCTGACGTCCCCAAATCCTTCCTGTTTTTCATCCTGTTTAAGCATGACGTCCGCCATTCCCCCCGTTGTCATCCTGTCATTTCAACCCTCCGCCCGCCTTTCCCGTTGTCATCCTGTCATGCATGACGTCCGCCATCCTTCCGTTGTCCCTCCTGTCCCTGCATACGTTTCCCCCAGTCCTTTCCGTTGTCCCTCCTGTCCCGCAAGAAGTCCGCCAGTCAAATTTTCCGTTGTCATCATGTCCTGGGCGCCCTCCGGGCCCGTCCTTCCGTTGGGCCCCAGCAAGGGTGACGTCCCCATCCCCTTTCCCGTTTTTCATCATGTCATGCCTGACGGGCCCCAGTCCTTCCCATTGTCATCCTGTCCTGTCTGACGCCCGCCAATCCCAACCCCGTTTTTATCCCGTCATTTCCTGAACCCTCCGCCCGTTTCCCTTTCCCGTTTTTAACCCTGTCCCTGTCTGACGTCCCCCATTTCCCAAGTTTTTCATCCCTGTCATGCAACTTTCCCCTTGTCCTTTCTGTTGGGCTCCTGCCAAACAAAGACGTCCGCCAACCCCTTTCCCGTTGTCATTTTGTCCCGTCGAACGCCCCCTTCCTTTTCTGACGTGCGCCGTCCCCTTCCCCTTGTCTGCCGGGCCCCCCTTTGTTCGCCTGTTCCCCTTCCGAAATCCCCCCTGCCCTTCGACTCCGCCTTCCTTCCCGTTTCATTTGTGTCCCTGAACGACCACCTGTTCAGCGGGCGTCCCCCCTGTTCCCCGTCGACGTCCCCCTGTCCTTCCTGTTGTCTGCCGGGCCCACCTGTTTTCATCCTGTCCTGACTGACGTCCGCCTGTCCTTCCTGTTGTCATCCTGTCATGTATGACGTCCACCTGTTCAGTCTGACGTCCGCCTGTCCTGGTCTGACGTCCGCCTGTCCTTCCTGTTGTCTGCCGGTCCCACCTTTAGTCCATCCTGTCCTCCTGTTGTCATCCTGTCCTGTCTGACGTCCGCCTTCCTTCCGTTGTCCGCCGGTCCCACCTGTTGTCATCCTTTCCTGTCTGACGTCTGCCTGTCCTTCCTGTTGTCGTGCCGGTCCCACCTGTTGTCATCCTGTCCTGAACTGACGTGCGCCTGCCTTCCTGTTGTCTGCCGGTCCCACCTGTTAGTCATCCTGTCCTGACTGATGTCCGTCCAGTCCTTCCATGTTGTCCGCCGGTCCCACCTTTGTCATCCTGCCTGTCTGACGTCCGCCTGTCCTTCCTGTTGTCTGCCGGTCCCACCTGTTGTCATCCTGTCCTGACTGATGTCCCGCCTGTCCTTCCTGTTGTCATCCTGTTCCTGACTGATTGCGCCTGTCCTGTCTGACGTCCGCCAGCGGAAGTATCAATTTCTATCAACAATAGAAAGCAATAATTTTAATAACGATGGGTACAATATGTATATAATTTTGACTGATCTTCAATAAAATATAGATGCTTCAGAATTAGTGCATCATTTCTATCAAAGGTAGAAAGCAGGAATTAGAACAGCAATAACTACAATATGTATCCCTTTTCAGCTGAACTTCAACAACGTATAGATGGTTCAAAATCAATGCATAAATGAAAAAAATCCTGCATTTTGTTTCTCTTATGCTTAAAGGGGTACTCACCCCTAAAAAGCATGTTTGGGTTGTTCAAAAGTATGAATCGAGCGTGTTTCGATGTACGTGTTACTTTTCTTCTAGAACTCACTTCTATCCGTGTTTCGGGCCGTGCAAGTAGCCAAAACGTGACTCACCACGGAGATTGCCGAGCACAGTACGGGAAGAGACGAGAGTCGGGGATTCCGCAAGTGACGTATCAATGCCAAGACTACCGTGAATGAAAGACATGTCCCTAAAAGCTTTCGCTATGAGGACGTAAAACTCAACTATTTTCCGGCGATAATGGCAGATGCTCCCAGCTACGAGTCAAGTTCCAACAAAGAGGACATCGAACGTGAAATTTTCACTGAAGTGTATGGAGTTCAGCCGTACCAGTTTGAACCTACAGCTCCTTGTACAGTACCACCTCCCTCGCCATCAGACGCTTGTGTTTCTTTCCAGGCAGTTCGACATTTTACAGGTTGACCATATTATGTACAGGTACACACATACGCACGACACAGATAGTACATGATATAAACATGCACACACATACATCTGTTTACACACACACACACACACACACACACACACACACACCACACACACAACACACACATACACATTACCGTAGTATGTAAATAACTTTAAAATGATTATGTGATAAACCACATTTTCTTTCAGTTGTTTAGATCTATCAGATAATGCCTTTTCCATTGAACAAGAGTTTGTCAGCTACTGCATCATCACACTAATCTCCTTCCCTGCTGTAGAAATCTTTTCAATAGGTGTTCACTTTCAGCCCCCCCCCCCCCCCCCCCCCCCCACACACACACTTTTTTTACATTCCTCATTTTCAGTCTCACTCTCTCTGAAGTTCCACAATGACAATTAGAATCTGAGGGGTCTTTTACAATATATTGCAGTCAAAGATTCTGGCTGTTATTGTAAAAACTGATGCAGATCTAAGCAGCAGATCTAAGCTCATTATTCTCTTACCAGGGCAGTGTGTATCATACAGACATACCACACCTGCATATATCTTAAAATGCACACTAAATCACCATCCTGTATCCAAATACTGATAAATAATTCACTTACTAAAGCATATGGTTGTTGGGCGGAAACTTGGACTTGCAGGGGTGCCTGATGTTTAGCAATGTCCTGAAAAATAAAAAAACCAAACTATTATTCACTGGAGTCCAACAAGTTGTTATTTGTGGACATGGACACTTTCTTTTTAATAAGAATTGTAACTTCAGTTTTGTTGGAAACAGTAACAGCAGGGGGAAAAATCAATCACAAACATGCAACAGTTTCAGTGGCGGCAGGCAGTGTGACTGCCTGACTGCCACTATGACACTAACAATGTATGTTTCAGTTTGATGCCAACACTCAACAAAAACCAGCAACTATCTTTACACCAACCATACACTGAGAATGAAATGAAACCCAAAAAGATCAACCACCCATGCCACAAACCTTACCTTCTTTACGCCTCTGAGTTTGGCTCTCTTGCTCCTGACAGAATCCGTGTCACTGTTGCGTTTGAGGCTTGCACTTGCAGCTGGCGAATGAACAGAGAGTGCTTTAATACATTTTTCTGTTATAATAGTTGGCACAGCATCCTCTTTCAGCTGTCTTCGGACCCGAATTCCAGCTTCCACCTTTACTTTCCAGGTGTGTTGGTCTTGGAAACTGCTCTTCGAAGTGACGACCGCAAATGCCATGATAACTGTCCCGAAGAACAAAATCTTTCCTTGTTGTGAATGTCTTGTGTGTGTGAGTGCGTGCGTGCGTGCGCGTGCGTGTGCGTGTGTGTGTGTTGAGAGAGAGAGAGAGAGAGAGAGAGAGAGAGAGGAGAGAGAGAGAGAGAGAGAGAGAGAGAGAGATAGAAGAGAGAGAGAAGAACGCGCATGTGTGCGCATGTGTGTACCTAGATTAGGAGGATGAAGCCCATTAGTGTCAAAATGTTAGTAAAATCATGGAATTGGAATCTTCAAGACTTGCAAGTGATCCAGGTGCATTTTGTCCCAAGAGTAAATTACACACGATTAGGGCACACACACACACACACACACACACACACACAGAGGGCATCACTCGAGTATTTGTTAAAGTTGATTACCTCCCTTGCACCGTAACCTGCGCTACCTCTTCGCTCGCTCTCTTGCCAGCCGAAGTATAACAAACGCACCCACTGCTTTCCAGTAAATCAACAGAACATATCACAATTTATTTGATTCCAGCTACACACCGCCAAAACGTATCTCACCAATTTATTTTCACGTATTTATTATTTCAAGACATGGTTACGTACAGAATCAGATCCTTGGGATTATGATTACAAATACACACAAAATGGAGAACATGGAAGTTTAGCAGACCACGAGCTACCATTTAATCACAGGGACCAAAATAAAGCAGGCAAGTATAGTCAAAAAACACATCAATTTGTTTCATACCAATCCTGGGCGCATATTAACCACGAACCTGCCATTGTCGATGAATAATGACTTTAGAGGAATATTTAACTCACAAGAATACAATATGGTCATATATTTGCACGCTTTACAACAAAACGAGTCATGGATTCGAACAAACAATCGACGTGCGCATTAACTACAATACAAGAGAGAAACTTAGTGGAAAGAACAATGCAAGATTTGCATCAAACTATGTGACAAGACAAACCACAGTCATAATGGTCTCATTTTGTCCTTAGGTGTTCAACATCCTAGAATTTACACACAATCACTGTGAAGACAATGGCAGACACCCCTACTTCTTCCCCAAGCAAGCACGATAGTTACAAATCTTTCAGGTTAGCGACACGATCGCGCCATCATTTGAGCATATGGCAATATCTATATATAGATGGATGTCGGAAAGTATAGTTCAGGCCTACGCAGTGATATGTTGGCCCTACTTACGAAATGAAACATGAAACTTTTTTTTTTTTTGATGTGTCACTTTCCGTATTCCCTTCTCTCCCTCCCCCTGTTGGGGCATTATTCCCTCACCGCTTCTCCACACACGGCTACATCCAGATCGTTGGTCGTGTCACGACTCCAGCACCCGGCAGTCATCGGGGAGCAGTCATTATTAATCGACATGAGTCAAATCATCAGTACAGAAAGCCTACTATTTTGCCCGGTATGTCCCGCAGTGTACGACTGACAAAACAAACAAACAAAACAATGATCAAGTATGGCATAAGTACCTAATAAAAGTTCCAGATTTTTTTTTGCAGTGGTGTGGATGAAGAAGGAAAGAAAATAGGGGAGGTTCACATGAAGGGGGAATGTCACGTCCAGAGGAGGAAGGGAGTTGCACAGATGAAGGGAATGTCACGTCCTGAAGAGGAAGGGGTTGCACGGATGAAGGGGAATGTCACGTCCTGAAGAGGAAGGGAGATGCACAGATGAAGGGGGAATGTCACGTCCAGAGGAGGAAGGGAGTTGAACAGATGAAGGGGGAATGTCACGTCCAGAGGGGGAAGGGAGTTGCACAGATGAAGGGAATGTCACGTCCAGAGGAGGAAGGGAGTTGCACAGATGAAGGGGAATGTCACGTCCAGAGGAGGAAGGGAGTTGTACAGAGGAAGGCGGAATGTCACGTCCAGAGGGGGAAGGGAGATGCACAGATGAAGGGGGAATGTCACGTCCAGAGGAGGAAGGGAGTTGCACAGATGAAGGGGGAATGTCACGTCCAGAGGAGGAAGGGAGTTGCACTGATGAAGGGGGAATGTCACGTCCAGAGGAGGAAGGGAGATGCACAGATGAAGGGGGAATGTCACGTCCAGAAAAGGAAGGGAGTTGCACAGATGAAGGGAATGTACGTCCAGAAAAGGAAGGGAGATGCACAGATGATGGGGAATGTCACGTTCAGAGGAGGAAGGAGATGCACAGATGAAGGCGGAATGTCACGTCCAGAGGAAGGGAGATGCACAGATGAAGGGGGAATGTCACGTCCAGAAAAGGAAGGGAGTTGCAAAGATGAAGGAATGTCACGCCCTGAAGAGGAAGGGAGTTGCACAGATGAAGGGGAATGTCACGTCCAGAGGAGGAAGGGAGATGCACAGATGAAGGGGAATGTCACGTCCAGAGGAGGAAGGGAGTTGCACAGATGAAGGGGGAATGTCACGTCCAGAGGAGGAAGGGAGTTGCACAGATGAAGGCGGAATGTCACGTTCAGAGGAGGAATGGAGATGCACAGATGAAGGGGGAATGTCACGTCCAGAGGAGGAAGGGAGTTGCACAGATGAAAGGGGAATGTCACGTCCTGAAGAGGAAGGGAGTTGCACGGATGAAGGGGAATGTCACGTCCTGAAGAGGAAGGGAGTTGCACAGATGAAGGGAATGTCACGTCCAGAGGAGAAGGGATTGCACAGATGAAAAGGGGAATGTCACGTCCAAGAGGAAGGGAGCTTTCACGGATGAAGGGGAATGTCACGTCCAAGAGGAAGGGAGTTGCACAGATGAAGGCGGAATGTCACGTTCAAGGAGGAAGGGAGATGCACAGATGAAGGGGGAATGTCACGTCCAGAGGAGGAAGGGAGTTGCACAGATGAAAGGGGAATGTCACGTCCGAAGGAGGAAGGGAGATGCACGGATGAAGGGGGAATGTCACGTCCTGAAGGAAGGGATGCACAGATGAAGGCGGAATGTCACGTCCAGAGGAGGAAGGGAGCTGCACAGATGAAGGGGAATGTCACGTCCAGAAGGGGGAAGGGAGATGCACAGATGAAGGGGGAATGTCACGTCCTGAGAGGAAGGAAGTATGCACGATGAAGGCGGAATGTCACGTCCAGAGGAGGAAGGGAGTTGCACAGATGAAGGGAATGTCACGTCCAGAGAAGGAAGGGAGTTGCACAGATGAAGGGGAATGTCACGTCCGAAAGGAAGGGAGTTGCACAGATGAAGGGAATGTCACGTCCAGAAAGGAAGGGAGTTGCACAGATGAAGGGGAATGTCACGTCCAGAGGAGGAATGTAGCTGCACAGATGAAGGGGGAATGTCACGTCCAGAAGAGGAAGGGAGTTGCACAGATAAAGGCGGAATGTCACGTCCAGAGAGGAAGGAGATTGCACAGATGAAGGGGAATGTCACGTCCAGAGGAGGAAGGGAGTTGCACAGATGAAGGGGAATGTCACGTCCAGAGGAGGAAGGGAGTTGCACAGATGAAGGGGAATGTCACGTCCAGAGGAGGAAGGGAGTTACACAGATGAAGGGGAATGTCACGTCCAGAGAGGAAGGGAGTTGCACAGATGAAGGGGGAATGTCACGTCCTGAAGAGGAAGGGAGTTGCACAGATGAAGGGGAATGTCACGTCCTGAAGAGGAAGGGAGTTGCACAGATGAAGGCGGAATGTCACGTCCGAGAGGAAGGGAGTTGCACAGATGAAGGGGGAATGTCACGTCCAGAGGAGGAAGGGAGTTGCACAGATGAAGGGAAATGTCACGTCCAGAGGAGGAAGGGAGTTGCACAGATGAAGGGAAATGTCACGTCCAGAGGAGGAAGGGAGTTGCACAGATGAAGGGGAATGTCACGTCCTGAAGAGGAAGGGAGTTGCACAGATGAAGGCGGAATGTCACGTCTGGTGGAGAAAGAGAACGGTGTACATTGCGATTGAATTACAGTTTGCTGAAATTAAATGGCATCATCCTATTCTTAGCCTGGTGTAAGTGTAAAATTAATCAGCCAAGCAGTCTGGGTTCCTGAAAAAAGTCGTGGAATCTTCAACAAATCTAAGAGAAATAAAACGACTTTTACTTTGTTTCATTTCTTTTTTTTTTCTCAGAGATTGAAAATTTATGGCTGGCATCTATGGTACAGATCTTGTCAGTGTAGGAAAGTTATGAAGCTATCCAAACTGTATGTGCATCATTTCACGAGCTTGTGACGGTCTGTCACGTTGAATTAAAAAGAGGCAAGTGTCAAATGTCACGAACACGGTAAAAGTCTCCTGATCTCGCAGAAGTGAAGTAGACGATTTCGACTCGTGTAGAATTGCTTCCCTTTAAGTGCTTGTATGCATCAAATCTTTTAGTGCTCCACATCCTTTCTTTAATAGCAGTTCCTTTGTCTTGTTTTTTTTTTTTTTCAAAATTTTTTTTTTTTTCTAGTTTTTTTGTTTGTTCGTTTTTTGGTCTCAGTCATCAGTGCCATTCCTACATTTTGCGTCTGCTTCTTCTGCTAAGCTATCCATTGCTGTGTGTGTGTGTGGGGTGTGTGTGTGTGTGTGTGTGTGTGTGGTGTGTGTGTGAGTGTGTGCGCGCGCGCGCGTGTGTGTGTGTATGCGCGCGCGCGCGCGTTTATGTATACATCGATTGCGTGCGCTCGCGAGCGCGCGCGCGCGTGTGTGTGTTGTTTCCATCTTCCCGTGCCCATTCAAAAGTATTGTTCACAGATCGCCCATTCTAACTCCCACATGCACAACCACAGCTGGCATCATCCTGCAGCACCCCCAAAACATGCAGTCTACATGGAGCTGTCGTTATCAGGCCACTATAAGGTCACCCGCCACAGGACACCAAGTCTTGCTCACTAGTTCACACCAGCAAGGTCTGCTAGGTTAAATCATCTTTTTCATAGCGTACATATTTTGTTACGAATCCCTGTTTGTCTTGATAAACGGACACATCAGAGATTCCTTAATCTGTGTCTTGAGTTTAACCAATACGGCTGCCTGAAACAAAACAAAACAAAACCAAAACCAAAAAGAAACGGGTAAAAGTTCGAGCACACAAAATAAATCCGACAGGAGTCTTTTTTTTATCGTGTAAAGTGAAACCAGGTCTGTCTTAAAGCCTACGACTATTGCTCACAGTGTCTTTTCTCTTTAGTTATAGATAACGGTAACGGTTATACCAGGCTTCATTTTGAAACGACGGATTTGTTCTGCATTTACTGTCCAGTATACCAACATATTGCCAGTGCATATGCTACAGGCATATTTAACTATTGCGTCTAAAAAAAAATCTGCATTTTGAAGCTTGTGTATTTACTATAAATGCCACGTCTTTCAAAAATAGTGGGAGGAGAATGACTCGTCTTATAAATACTTGTCTTGGGAATTGCAGCTGTTTCATGGATAGTCTGTCCTGTCACTTCACTTTATGGCAAGACAATCGCCGAATCTTCACAAAGACCTTCGGCTTAATCCCCGGATCTATTTGGAGTTATCCAATACGGCTTTTTCCATTCTGGAGTATCTCCAAGTTCAGATCCATAGGTCTCTCGTTCAAGTCCTTTCCAGCATAGATGTTCAGGTCCGTGGTGAAAGATAGCTGGCAGTCACATCATTCCTAAGAAGACCCCCTTGTCAATATCTGTGCATATGGTCCTAGGACCAGTACTGATCGGAACAGTTCCGTGAGCACTGATGGCGATTGAGTGGAAGATCGTACTTCGAAAAGTTCGAGTCCACTGAACATGTCCCCTTCGATGGTTAACAACTGCCAATGACAGTTACACAAAACTACCACGTTAACGCCATGGGATCATTCAGGCCCTCGCCGTAATACTGACTGCGGCGGTGTGGACAATCACAACACATTCACGGGGAATTCTATGTCGACGTTCTTGAAGCAGATGTATTTCAAATACTGACGTACTGAGACGGTAGTCATAGCATGTCTTCCAGGAGATATCTAGGTCAGCATCTGCATGTCAGATGTTCGGGTTCTTTCCGGTATTGATGGAGGTACAGGTGACGATGACGGCATAGACAACCATCTCTGCCTTCTCATCGATGCATAAACTTTTCTTTTTATAATCAATACTACGGTTCACAGTCACTGTCAACACTTTCATTAACGTCTCCACGTCAAAGCCTTTACATCGGCTGTTCCCGTCAAAGCCTATACATCAGCTATAAAATGATGATGGCGATAAGCCAGTAAACGCAGCATACATTTTCACGAGGACTTACAAGTCGACGGTCATACATCTGCTGTACTGTTAACACTGACAACGATAGAGCGTGCTATCAGTGTAAGGGCCTTCACGAAGACCTCTACACAGAGGCCTATGATGTATCTGTTGTTCAGGTTCTCCACATCCTGATGGCAGAACAGCCGGCAATAAGAGCGGACATCTTCAAAAGGACGTGCAAACTGAGGTCCATAGATCTGCTGTTGAATTCCTTTCCGAGGCTAATGGGAGCGTGCTATCTCGTCACAACATCTCCATGAGGGCCCTCATCTTGGGGTCTATGGTGGGGCTGGTTTTGCCCGGTTGTTGACGATGGCGTTGAACACGTCCAGCTGCATCTGCACGTTAGGCGTGGTGCTCAGGCGGGTTCTTCGCGTGCTGCACAACGGAGACAGGAGAGAAAGGTAAGTCATTGGCATGTGACACATATTCTGAGCGAGAAGTGGAGTTTGTGTTAGCTCACTCTAGTTTAAAGGTTCATGTCATGCAACATAACATAAATACAACGTAAACGTTTGTGTGTGTACGTGCGCTTAAGAGAGAGAGAGAGAGAGAGAGAGAGAGAGAGAGAGAGAGAGAGAGAGAGAGAGAGAGAGAGAGAGAGAATAAAGCTCTGAATCACAAACGAAACAAAACATTACTTTAAATCCATAAACTTTACCCTTATCAAAATATCATAGAATAAGATTAAGAATTTCAGTTTCGCAAAAAAAGATTTATTTGTCTTCTGTTCTCTTTGGCACAACTCTCTCTCTCTCTCTCTCTCCTCTCTCTCTCTCTCTCTCTCTCTCTCTCTCTCTCTCTCTCTCTCTCTCCTCTCTCACACACACACACACACACACACACACACACACACACACACACACACACACACACACACACAAACACACACACACATCTTGCAGTGCAGCAGCAGAAAGATCAATGCAGCCACAATTTGTTTTACAACGAAAGAGACAGCGTTAAAAAAACTGCGTTAAAGTGAAGAATAAAAAACAAAACCAGTAACCAAACACAGTGCACAGATTTTAAGACATTGTTGTCAGTTAGTATTACTGTATGTGCTGTGATATTCCACCAGAATATTGTTGCCACACACACACACACACACGCATACGTACACGCACATGCGCGCGCGCACACACACCCACACACACACACACACACACACACACACACACACACACACACACGCACATACTGCATACAGACACAATCATGACGCACCGTAAACGTTTCATAAATACCAGATAAACGTACAGGTTGCATACTTCAGCTAGTTCTGGCTATATTTTGAAAGAACGAAGGTGTTATTTGAACAAGACATTATTGTCCATTTATTTATTCACTTATTCCTTTATTTATTTATTCCTTTATTGTTCATTTGTTTACTTTTTCATTTATTTATTTATTCCTTTATTGTTCATTTGTTCACTTTTTTCATTTATTTATTTATTCCTTTATTGTTCATTTGTTCACTTTTTCATTTATTTATTTATTCCTTTATTGTTCATTTGTTCACTTTTTCATTTATTTATTTATTCCTTTATTGTTCATTTGTTCACTTTTTCATTTATTTATTTATTCCTTTATTGTTCATTTGTTCACTTTTTCATTTATTTATTTATTCCTTTATTGTTCATTTGTTTACTTTTCATTTATTTATTTATTCCTTTATTGTTCATTTGTTCACTTTTTCATTTATTTATTTATTCCTTTATTGTTCATTTGTTCACTTTTTCATTTATTTATTTATTCCTTTATTGTTCATTTGTTCACTTTTTCATTTATTTATTTATTCCTTTATTGTTCATTTGTTCACTTTTTCATTTATTTATTTATTCCTTTATTGTTCATTTGTTCACTTTTTCATTTATTTATTTATTCCTTTATTGTTCATTTGTTCACTTTTTCATTTATTTATTTATTCCTTTATTGTTCATTTGTTCACTTTTTCATTTATTTATTTATTCCTTTATTGTTCATTTGTTCACTTTTTCATTTATTTATTTATTCCTTTATGTTCATTTGTTCACTTTTTCATTTATTTATTTATTCCTTTATTGTTCATTTGTTCACTTTTTCATTTATTTATTTATTCCTTTATTGTTCATTTGTTCACTTTTTCATTTATTTATTTATTCCTTTATTGTTCATTTGTTTACTTTTTCATTTATTTATTTATCTATTTATTTATTTATTCATTTATCTATTTACTTATCCTTTTAACGCGTTTATTTATCTACTTTGCCGTCTCATCTGCAGTTATCCCCCCCCCCCCCACCCCCACCCCCGCCAGTAGCATTTTTCCCCCATGGTTCATTCCGATTTCCCAAAGCCACACCCAGGTTTCTCCTTTCGCAACCCCTGCAATCCAGAGCACATGGAACGATTAATATCCAATCGTCAAGAGGTAGCACAACAGAGCAGATACTACACTGCTGCCCACTCACGTCGTAGGTGTTCAGTCAACCCTTTCGTGATCCAGTTCACACACGACACCAGCTGCTGAGTCCCCACCTGCTGGAGACAATGCTTAGTCGCAGAGCCGGCGACATTATCACCCCCCCCCTCCAACGACAGTCCACACAAAATTGCCAACACCGACGGCCATGCCACGACCTCAACACAGGATACGGCAACCCAAACTGAGGTCACCACGACGGCAGGTCACGAAAGGCCACAGAATCGGGCACTTCTTACTTATTGTGATCAACAATGAGAGGTGATGAGGCTGACGTTGTGGAGTTCCATTCTAATCTGAGACTGTCTGACAGCATTGTATTCAACGCTTCCACGCGCCACGCAGAAACTTGCAGCAGTGGACAGGACATAGGAAGAAACACTCTCCGAAATGCATCCATTCAGTGGGTGAAACGCGACTGTGTGGTTCAACACCAAGGCTACATCAAAATGTTGTTATGCTCTGCATAGTTATGCGGGATTGTCTTCAGTTGTGACAAGCTCCTAGCATAACATTATCAGTCTCCAAAATCCCCCGAAGTCGGAGTGTGGCTGTCCATGTAGCGGGGTAAATGGTCACACACGTAATTTTCTCATTCCCAGCTGATGCATTTGTACCATAGTGTTCAAGTACTTTGGCTGTTTGGATGATCCCTGGAGTCTTTTAGCCAGGGTACGACGACGACGACAACAACAACAACAACAACAACAACAACAACGACTGTGTGGTTCCAACTTTTCCATTTGAGCTATGGCACACTTAGCCTTGGGTAGAAGCCGGCCGGGTCTGAAACCCACCACAAATAAGTGGCTCTGATGGATTTGTATCCTACGACATTCTGGTCCCAAGTCCTCGACGCTGGAATGTCAACTCTCAAAGCCCTGTAGATGCTGACACGGCAAAACAACCCAATGTCAACTTTCAAAGCCCTGTGGATACTGACACGGCAAACAACCCAATGACAACTTTCAAAGCCCTGTAGATTCAAACACGGCAAGCAACCCAATGACAACTGTCAAAGCCCTGTGGATACTGACACGGCAAACAACCCAATGTCAACTCTCAAAGCCCTGTGGATACTGACACGGCAAACAACCCAATGTCAACTTTCAAAGCCCTGTAGATTCTAACACGGCAAGCAACCCAATGACAACTTTCAAAGCCCTGTAGATACTAACACGGCAAACAACCCATGTCAACTTTCAAAGCCCTGTAGATTCTAACACGGCAAAAACCCAATGTCAACTTTCAAAGCCCTGTAGATTCTAACACGGCAAGCAACCAATGACAACTTTCAAAGCCCTGTAGATACTAACACGGCAAGCAACCATTGGAAATTAGCAGATGCGACCCAGACAGACAGGGCTGACATCAAATATGAAGTCGATTCCTTGAGTAATGTCACCCAGAACTTGCTCACCCAGGGCTGCTTGGTGAGTATGACAGCAATGCAGGCAGTTATCACCCAGAACTTGCTCACCCAGGGCTGCTTGGTGAGTATGACAGCAATGCAGGCAGTTATCACCCAGAACTTGCTCACCCAGGGCTGCTTGGTGAGTATGACAGCAATGCAGGCAGTTATCACCCAGAACTTGCTCACCCAGGGTGCTTGGTGAGTATGACAGCAATGCAGGCAGTTATCACCCAGAACTTGCTCACCCAGGGCTGCTTGGTGAGTATGACAGCAATGCAGGCAGTTATCACCCAGAAACTTGCTCACCCAGGGCTGCTTGGTGAGTATGACAGCAATGCAGGCAGTTATCACCCAAACCCTTGCTCACCCAGGGCTGCTTGGTGAGTATGACAGCAATGCAGGCAGTTAACTGCGCCAACTCCTTAACTTCCCCGTAATCCCAAATTTCCATCTGTGACCCTTATTTCTACACGGCTCTGGATAGACATAACCAAATGGTTCAGTTCAGAACACAAAACACGATGATACCCATCGTTGTCAGTTAAGAATCCAACATTTAATAGTTTAACATCGCCCTTTTCATACTGCCTCTCCCACTTTCTTGCTATGTGAAAAACAAACAAACAAACAATGGAGTGGAAATGGAGAATACATAGCGCTTAGCACCGAAGCTGTAACTTTAGATTCGAACCTGAACTGCTGTCCCATTTCAGATCTTAGAGCTCACCTGTGGCCCGATCAGCTGGGACTCTTACTAATGCAATTTCTTTAATATTTATTTGTCCGCATGTAAACCAACTAGCATGTATCTTAACAGGCATACGAAAGAAAAAAGAGGAGTCAATTTTCAGGCACAATTAATATGTTCAGAGCAATCTGAATGGGCCTGCCTGTAAATATCGAATACTTAAGCAAGGCCTTGACGTATTAATCTTTGTGTGTGTGTGTGTGTGTGTGTGTGTGTGTGTTAAAAAAGTGCTGTTGTGAACTGTTTCCCTCGTATGAAAAAGAACAATCGAATTTTAAACTGGTTGCGTGCGGCGCATGAATAAATGATACTGACTTCAAAGATACAACCTAAACATGAAAACATATTTTGGGCTCTGTTGCCATAGCCTTGTAAATGAAGATGGAATTTACTTTCCCTTGCTCCACAGCGTTGATGGCATAGCCTTCCTCCTCCGGCTGGCAGCCGTCACCTAATGCCAATTACTCATCAGGTGACCTGTTTATCTTTGAGGTTATTCACAGCAGTCATCGGGTAACGCTCATCACCACATGAATACCGTATTCCGTCGTCTTCGCCCACGCGAAGGGATGAGAGAAAAGCACATTATAACAGGGGCTGCTCATATGACGCCAAAACCAATACCTACAACCCAGGGTCTCTTGTGTCAGCTTGTCACGGAAGTTTCGCTCCGCCGTACAAGACAAAAGAAGGCAGGTCTGTCTATGTTGAACGCATCTTTAATGCCACCTGTAGCATCGGGAGGCCACCTTGTCTCACGCGAAAACAATGTTTTCTCTCTGTCTGTCTGTCTGTCTCTCTCCCTCTCCCTCTCTCTCTCTCTCTCTCTCTCTCCACGTTTATGCTCTAAACTCAACTCGTGACTCACACCCAGCTTGTTTACAACTTGATTTACATTGGTGACATTTTCACCATACTGAGTTGTTTCCGGACATTAAAGAAGGGTGGCAAGCCTTTGAACGACTTGGGCGTGAAATAGATACAGAATCACAGGAAGTATGGGAAGAGCGGCGGAAGGGAAAGATGAACGTGCAAGCTATGTTTTTTTGTCACAGTAATGACCTCCCCCCATCCCACCTTCCTTTTAGCTCGGTTCACATCTATGGAACACCTGAATTTTCTTTACCAGACCAAAACAATTTCGATGCATATTCAATTACTTTATTTTTCATCTGTTTTGGAGGATGGTGGTGAAAATTGTCTGTTTAACTAGGATTTTAAACCGCATATGATGGCATTCTCGAGAAAGAATTTGAAACAACATATTTTTTTCCATTTTCAGACACATGCAATGTGTAACCCACATACACATACACGCACACACGCACGCGCACGCACGCGCGCGCGCGCCTGCACACACACACACACACACCACACACACACACACACACGTCTGTAACATCCCATGTTATAAGCGAAAGTCATTGTAAACTCGCCAAAGAGAAGACCGAAACGAAAGAATAGGACACGCCAGTGAAATGAAGGGAACCAAACGAATGAGAAGCACGTGCATGCAGCACACCGGGTGGAAGTTGGTGGGTGGAAGGGGTTGGGGTGGGGTGCAGGGATGGTGGTGAGGGTGATGGTGGTGGGGACTGGGGCGTGCGAGCACTCCAAACAAAGTCCAAAAAGGTGGTACATTCCAAATCCTGAATTCCTTTGAAAATTGGGTTCATTAAAACACACGTACACAAGACAAAAGAAAAGGAATAAACGAAAATAATTTCCACGACATGCACCCCCCCCCCCCCAAAAAAAAAAAAAAAAAAAAAAGCACCCGAAGGTGTGAGTGGGACCCAGAGAAGTGATGACCTGAACTGCCGAACCAACCGGCTGGGAGCAGTCTTGCACCACCCTTGGAAGCCTGCGCTGTCTTCTCCTCCTCACTTCCGGAAACCCGTCAAAAAGATCTGATGTTCATTCTGAACTTAGCATCACCACTCTTTCCTTCCCCTTTGCCCCTTGCGCCTCCCTGTCCCCAGTCCCTCCTCCCCCTTTCAGTCCACCTCCCCGATGTCCTTTCCTTTTCCTCCCCTCTCCGACCCCTAGGCCAGTCATTTTACTCACTTGAAGATGGCCCAGAGTTAAGATGTTACCATGGTTACCAAGGTGGATGCGTTCTGCTGTCAATGGCTCGTCTAACTGCTGGTCACTTCTGTGGGGTGGTCAGAATGAAGGACAGAGGATAACGGTGGGAGCAACAACGGTACTCGATGACCTATGCATTCTTCACACATGACAAAACAATAACATGAGCAGGTTTTGAATGATATATGAATAGATTAACTGCGAAAATTAGACAGTTACGTCACATCACCTATTGCAGACCTACGTACAGCCTGCGGTGATGTAAAATCCAAGGGGACTTGTATGTTTATGTACCCTTGTATGTTTATGTACACATTTAACGTTGAAACAGACCGCGGCAATCAGAATATGGTGGTTGACCTTCGGGTCCGAAGAAGACGTTTTCTCTCTTGCGCTTCTGCAACTTATCGATGAACTCTGAGGTAGCTCAGTCACCCGACTCTAGATATCCAGGGTCTAGAGAAGTGGGACCAGTGCTAGCCAGTCGTCGTGATCACTACTGCTGTTGCACAGTGGCGTTGTTCCCATGCAATGGTAAGTCTCTCGCGCCGGCCGCCCTCAAGTTGGCAGAGGCTTGATGTACTGTGGGGCGCCAGCGCTATTGATTCCCAGCATCCCCACCAGCTCCTTTGCTTTGGTCTCGCTCCAGGTGGTTGCCTCACATGGAATCTTTGTAACTTATCTCTCATAGTGTCTTCTGCCACATGCAAGCTCTCCAGACAGCAAGCACCTGGTCACGCACCACTCCTCCATGCGGATGGCATGCCCCATCTATCGGCCTGTGGGCTGGATGAGCAAGGTTTCGATGCTGGTGGAATCAACGTGGTAAAACACTTGAAAGGTGGTGATGGGATTCTACCACTGGATCCCAAAGAGTTCGTATGTGAAAGCTTTCTAGCTACCTGATAGATCCGTGGTTCATGATTTAATCATAGGGATGGGATTTGGGGGTGGGATGGTAGGGAGGGGGTGAAGAAATGACCTCCGCAGTGTACGTTTTCAGCTTTTTCGACAGGCCTATGTTATGTATTCTGTTACGGAGCCTGTCCAGCGCTTGGCCTGTTTTGCCGATTCGACCTTACATTTATCTGTCCTAGGACCCATCGTTGGAACTGATGCTTCCCTGATACTTGAAGCTATCGATGGTTGTAAGCTGAATACCATTTTTGGTAATGGCTGGTGCAGTGATTGGTTTTTGGTGTAGGTTGACGGGGTTTTGCCGAGACGGATTGTCAAGCTAAACACTTTTGAAAGCTCTTTGAAGCGGTCAAGCATCGGTTCAAGATCGATGTCATCACAGCTCACAGTAATCGGCGAAGACAGCTTCCTGGAGGGGATCATGGATGCTCTTTGTTTTGGCAGTGAAACGGCGAATATAAAAGACATAACCATTCAATCGGTACCGGAAGTATATCCCTTTCCACAGGCCCTTGACAGTATGTGGCAAAACGCACGCTTAGATGGTGAAGAGGTCTGGGGCCACCACTGCTTTTCAACACTGCTCATTTTGAAAGGCTCTGTCATACCCCACTGGAAAGGATCTGACCGGTTGCACCTTAACAAAAGAGTTGAGCAATCCTTACACATTCCTGTTGGTATTCGATCCGATGCGTTCTAAGACTGTCCAAAGGACCTTCCTGTAGTCAGTGTCAAAAGCTTTTATCAAGTCAATGAAGACAGAGTAGAGTGGGACATTCAGTTCAGTGCATTTTTTGGGGTGACTGTCCCATGGCGGAAATCATGTCCATGTTGTTTCAGTCTTGCCTGAAGCCATGCTGTACCCCTGGAAGATTCTGCTTGAAGACAGAAGAATGTATGTTAATTAACAGTGATTTGAGCGAACATCTTTCCGGCGGTGGAGAGGGAAGAAGTGTCCATCTATTTTCCGCAACTGCCTCTGCTTTTGTTGTTCTTACAGAGAGAAACGTTCCAGGACGTCATAGAAGTTATTATGCTTCGTTTATCTTTCTACGTTTCAATTGTCTTTCCTTTGATGATGAACCTTTCAATGAATGATCAAAACGTCGAGGTCACACAAACTCAGAACAAAAGGAAGAACGGACACACACCTGTCATGCAGAAACACTCATCTTTGCAATGCAGCTAACACCCAGAAATAAAAGAACGTGCGTGCATGCGTGCTTGCGCTCGCGCGAGCGCCCGTGTGTGTGTGTGTGTGTGTGTGTGTGTGTGTGTGTGTGTGTGTGTGTGTGTGTGTGTGTCTGTGTGTTCTCTGTCTATATCTGTTTGTTTGTTTGTCTGTCTGTCTCTGTGTATGGATTTTCCAAGCGAGCGAGCGGGAGTGCGCATGCGTGCGCGCCCATCTCCCCCCCCCCTCCCGTGCGTACGCGTGTGTGTGTGCGTGCGTGCGTGCGTGCGCGCGCTTGTGTATGTGTGCGTGCGTGCGTGCGTGTGTGTGTGTGTGTGTGTGTGTGTGTGTGTGTGTGTGTGTGTGTGTTGTGTGTGACAACATGCAAAAATTGAATAACCCCTCCTCCCCACTCTAAAACAAAAGGAAAGAAATGACATACAAAAACAGAAAAACGATATCTTGCAAGCTATGATTTTCCCCTCTTTTCTCTCTCTCTCTCTCTCTCTCTCTCTCTCTCTCTCTCTCTCTCTCTTCTCTCTCTCTCCTCTCTCTCTCTCTCGGGGTCACACACACACACACACACACACACACGCGCGCGCGCGCACGCGCGCGAACAAGAAAACATGCACAGAGAAAAGGTGAAATAAAGACAACATTTCGAAAGAGGCAAAAATCAAACGAAAAACAATTAGTGCCAACAGTACCACAGCCCTCGAATGATAGCGACACAGATTCAGGTAAATCGCCATCAACAGGAAACACATAGCAAAAGGGAAGAAATAGATAACGACGAGGAAGACAGGAGAGACGAAGAGAAGGAAGGAGGAGGAGGAGGAAGAGAAGAAAAAGAAGAAGACCGAGCAAGGAGGATTACCTTTCTGGCGAGACCGAGCGTGGAGCAGCAGCTACACAGCATCGGAAAATAAAGAAACAAATCAAATTCATTAGACAGCATTCAGGTTAGATTTCATCAACAGACAAACATGACAGGAAATACGATTAAAAATGATTGGTGACTCTGATATTCTCTCTCTCTCTCTCTCCTCTCTCCTCTCTCTCTCTCTCTCTCTCCTCTCTCTCCTCCTCACCTCGGTGTTAACTTTTAAAAAATCTTTTATTCTCCTTGGATTCTGAAATTCCGTGTTGCACTGATTAAAAGAGAATACTTTCCTATTTCTTTTATTTTATGACATTTCGATTTCGATCGCGTTATAATCTCTTTCATAAAAATGTCGTGTCATTGACCTTTTCTCTGCCATCATTGGCTGCGTCTTCAGACAACACGTTCAAGATTTTACCCAACATTCTAAAATCAAATAACAACTCGACATTTGATATGAAATAAACCCCCTGGAGGCTGCACCATCATGAATAAGACATGATGGCCAATCTTTGAACGGACATCTTCTCAACCCCCCCCCCCCTCCCCCCCCCCAGCCCCCTTCGAGACCCACACTTTGTCGTCAAGCTACTCTCTTGTCGCTCCAGTGAAAAAGTGTGGCTTAGCGACAAAGTGTTCAATAACGTCTTCTACCCCCTCCAATACTCTTCGGAGGCAGTTTCGTTCCGTCAAACACCAATGCCGATTTGGCAGTCGAAAATACCAAGAACGCCTTGCAAATGTCAACGGATCATACAAGTTGGAGGCTTTCAGTCGTTCGACCTTTCGATAGGGAGAAATGTGCGTGAGGGGTTGTATGGAGTAGGGGTTGGGAATGGGGAGGGAGGAGGCTGGGGAGGGGTACTCAGCGTTATTTTTTACAGCTCGGTGCAGCAGTCGCAGGCAATATTTGTTGACATAAAACGTTTACTCTCCTAGTAATGTGCAGAGAAAATACTAGAATGTCAATAACTCCGGCGAAAATACCACACCCGAACAGCATCATTCATTCAATTACTTACTCTTCTATGAAACGTAACATAGGCCAAGGTCATCCATAGATAAAGACAGAAACAATCTATTAACATTGTAAGCGATTCCATAGATAAAGACAGAAACAATCTATTAACATTGTAAGCGAGGAAAAATAAATGTGTCAACAATCAAAAGAAAAAAAAATCACGAAAAAGCGGGGAGGAACAACAGAATGACACAATGAATCACTGTCTCACACCGGAAATGATGATTCAATCAATCAAAATGAAGATGGATAAGGTAAGTGTATTTCTATTCATTCTGTATGAGCATTTGCATACGTATGCAGGAGATGATACAGTCCGCATGTAAATGCTTATTCCGCAACACGTACATTTAAGCATGAAATGATGTGACAAATGAACGCATTTTGCCCCAAACACAGATTTAGTCATCAACAATGTTATTTAATGGTCTAGTTATTGTTCGGAGAGAACATGCATCTCACGTATGCCAGAAATATGCCATTCTAACACGCCCCTTGAAAGAATCTGGCTTATAAGCCATAGTCCTCGCAATAGACATTGCAGTAATGGTGGTATAGGTACTTCTACCTTCGATCTCACGAAACAGCTCTCGCCTTCTGAGAGAAAGACCAGAGCCCTTCAGGTGATGCAATAGAAGCAGGGAAGTATCAGAGAAGGAACAAAAATAAAAACTACATAAAACTCAGTTGCAAAGCGGAAAGTTAGACAAACTTTAAAAGGTGTTTGAAACAACTCGGCCAGATAACGTGGACAAGCGAATTACAAGACAAAACATGATGCGTTTCGACCTCTTGGGTCTTCATCAGGCAAGAGTGGCGGAGTTATTTCAAATACGTTTTAAAAGTTGTTTACAATTCCCTGAATATAACATGCGTTCGATGGCCATGAGGTTAAGACACCCTTCACAAGGCCGCCTGGATTTGAGGCGGCCGACCATCCTGGAAGTACTTGTTCGAATCCAGGCAGCAGAAAAAAAGAAGGTAATGTAGCAGCGCATCCAGGAGTCACGACACAGGTGTGGCCCGGCCCCCTTACACACAGGTGTGGCCCGGACCCCTTACAGTGTGAGCAGTTCAGGGCAAGAACACTTGCATGAAGACTGGGGATAGGAGTGGAGGGGGTGGGGGGTCTTCTTTCATTTTCATCTTCCCTCAGAGTTTCTTCCAATCAGTGTTCAGGAATAACATGTTCTGAGTTTTAAGCGATTGACAAAACCACCGAGTGCCAAGTCCAGAGCAGCGACAGAATACTGACTGCCGTGGATTTAAACACAGTGCTATTTGTTTATTTATTCACGCATACCCACGCTCTCTCTCTCTCTCTCTCCTCTCCTCTCCTCTCTCCTCTCTCCTCCTTCACACACATCCACACATACTAATACCCCCCCCCCCCCTCCACACACACACACACTCGTCTAATATCACACAATTTTGTGAAAGACGTAAAATGATGAAAGTACTACTACTACTACTACATACTACTACTACAAACAACAACAACACAACACACACACACACACACACACACACACACACACACACACACCTACGCACCTACGCATGCACGCACGCACAAACGCGCGTGCACACACACCACACACACACACACACACACACACACACACACACACACACACACACACACACGCGCAGACACACACACACACACACACACACACACACACAGCAAACAATAGAGATTACTTAAAAGCAGTAAGACGGGCATAACACTTCTTCGGAATGAACTGTTCTCTAAGACTTTAATACAACGAACATATCCGAACAAATTAAATTTCAGGTTCTTGTACATCTGGGCAAAATGCACACGACATTTCCTCACACGTTTGTGAATATTTTAAGCAGTGTGATTTTTCAATGGGGATACAGCAAGCATGACACCAGAAAGAACTTCAAGTAACTGTATTCCAAATTATGGTTATGTATTGTGGTGGGTCATGCTGTTGTCCGAACGAGGAACAGAATGTAAATCGATCACATGATATCATACTGCTTTCTATGTCTCACAGATGACATTCAGATACTCTCTGTTTAAAGAAATAATGATTTGTTCACATTTTCCATACCCTGACTTTCCCAGTCGTAGCCGAATCCGTATCTGTACTATGTAAAACAAATCCGCGACACCCTGTCATTTGAATTCCCACAGTGAAGGTAACACAATGTTCTGTATGCCTTGGGTGGAGCACGATCGTCTTGCTTCCTGGTAATCTTTAGCCAATATTTGATACAGTTTTTATGGGTTCTGGACATATCAACTAATGTGCTCGGTGTTTTTATGCTGATGTTCAGAAGTCGTTTGATAGCAAATTGGTGTACCCTCTCAATCTCTGAACCATAGTTCAACATACATTGAATCTGGCAATACATTGAATACATACATTGAATTTGGCAGTCGAACAGTTTTAAGAATAGTTTGGGGCAGCTTTCTCTCAGAGACAAAAGACATTTCAGGATTCCGTAGCCCTCTTTGGCGTTAGAGGACATGTCATCCAGTACATAAGAAAATGTCAAACAAGACGAAAAAGAATTAAATTGACGTTTGTACGTTTTAAGTATTCCGAGTTTTTCACCGTCATGTGATCATTTTCCATTTGAAGCAATGTCTTCTATTTCTAAATACAAGTTTTGACTTTTAAGGTTTATAGAAAGAGTGATTTTGCAGAGTCACTTAATACATTCAGCTGGCGCTAGGGATCAACAACTGCATCAGAGAGAAGAATCACATCATCTACAAGAGCATGATCGGAATTTGAATAATTTCAGGTGAAGTGAGAGAGTCTGTCAGTTTTGAACTAGGTGAACTAAATAGTGAAAAGAATACTAGACTGAAATAGAAAAGGCAATCCAAAAATGAGACAAGCAACTTTTCACACACACACACACACACACACACACAGTGATTAGTCCTTGGATGTTTCCTAATGATTCTCTCTTTTTTTTTTTTTTTTTTTTTGATGTTGCCTTATGATGTTCTTTTCTATTGGTTTTGGAGGGCAGGATGTAAAAAAGCTGTATCGCTTACTCTTTTACCTCATTAAAGATCATTTTGACTTGACTTGACTTGACACACACACACACACACACACACACCACACACACACACACACACAACACACACACGAAAACAACTTTGCAAATACATTTAAGAAAAAAAAAGAGAAGTGAAGGACGTCAGTGAAAGGTGCAAAGGTAAAGAGTATGTCATCTGAAGAGACAGAGAAGGGATAAGGAAGGAACACTAAAGAACATTCACATACATTTAAAGATTACTTGTACTTGAATCCACACAAACCACTTTGAAGATGTATAAAGAAAAGTTATATAATGTTATTATTAGTCATACTGTTTAGGAAGTTTAGAATCAGATATGAGAAGTATTGTCTTTTGAAAAAGTTTAGACTAGAATTTACATTAAATGAAAACGATAGGTCATTCCACAAACAACCACCGGAATAAATGAGGCTAGATTTAAAAAGATCAATCCTCGGTAGGGGTATCTTAACCTTTCTAACATTGTGAATCAGGTTCGTTTCAAGTTTATTTCTCAGAGTTAGTGGTGCGTGATTCGACATTATCTTAAACATGAAAATTGCTTTGTTATAGGCGAGTTTCTATTCCAGGGGCAAGATGTCTAAACGTTTATAATCAGTGAGAGTTACAGTTGTAGATTTGAGAAGAATGAGTTTAACAGCCCGTGTATGAAGACTGAAGAGTGGTTTTAATACCGAATCCCACAATGTAGAAGAGTAATTCAAATGAAATTCAATATACGAAGCAAAAAACAGCTTACGACAATGTTGGTCTAAGAAATGTTTTAGTTTCGAAAACTGGTGAATCTTTTGAGACAGAAGTTTGCAGAGCATTGCGACATTAGAAGACCATGACAAAATTATTGCCTGCAATAACACCAAGGACTGTTTGATGATCAACCTCTTCAACTACCTCATTATTTATACAAAGAGACAGGGAATCATAAGAAATATTTTGACGCTTTTGCTTGGTGGTTATTATCAAGTACTTTGTTTTCTGAGGATGGGGACAAATGTGATTTTTATGACTAGTGTGTATAGTGGTGTCATCAGGCAACATTTCACACAGACTATCAACGAATAGAGAGAGAGAGAGAGAGAGAGAGAGAGAGAGAGAAGAGAGAGAGAGAGAGAGAGAGAGAGAGAGAGAGTCTTCTATTTCAGGCTATGAATTCCTTAACGACGGGAGAAAATGTCAACCATAAAGGTAAAAATGTTTTAATGTAACAACAACACAACAAGAACAATGCGGTGCGCACACACAGAGCCATCCATTCAAGTGATGAAAATAGAAATCTCCTATTTCACTCAGAGAAACGTCCCTTTGAAAAAGGATAAATGATTAACAACAATCTGCACATATTGTGAAAGCAAGTAATTCTAACAGATGGTAGTATGGAGAATTTGTTATCGTTTTCTCCCGGTAAGTTGGGCAGTCCTGACAGCAATATTCATCGTCTTCAATCTTAGCAAGAATTCTTCTCTCTCTCTCTCTCTCTCTCTCTCTCTCTCTCTCTCTCTCTCTCTCTCTCTCTCTCACTCTCTCACGCACACACACATACACACTGTTAAAAACATTTGTAACTAACTTGGTATAGATATGTATTTTTCGACGCTTTGATACACCATATGTGAGAGAGGAGATCTATGTAATCACTTTATTTCAGTCGTGCGTGCGCGCGTTCGCGTGTGCGTGCCTGAAAGAGAGAGAGAAAGAGAGAGAGAGAGAGAGAGAGAGAGAGAGAGAGAGAGAGAGAGAGAGAGAGAGAGAGATGTTGACATTCTGTTTTATTTTCGTAAATGTCAATGCAACCAAAGATTAATCTGACAAACTGTTTTTAGTCAGCAGTCAGTCAGTCAGTGTGTGTGTATGTGTGTGTGTGTGTGTGTGTGTGTGTGTGTGTGTGTGTGTGTGTGTGTGTGTGTGGTTGGGTGTCCGTGGTAAACTTTAAAGCTGGCTTTTCCTCGACAATTAGAAAACTTAGCTCAACCAAACTTGACATAATGAAAAATACTGTTAAGACATCTCCAGCCATTATCTGAAAGAAGATGTCACCGAAATGTAGAGGGCTGGATAGGTTGTGATAGCATACACAAAACTTTGTAACAAACAAACATTCTATAAAGATTAGACTGTAATGCGATTCCTACCAAGCAGGGATAGATAGATAGATAATGTTGCTTATAGCCCAGCCGACCGCAAAGGGCCACATCAGGGCTGTCACCACGTTAAAATCAACTCACCAGTCATTTAAAAAAACAAAAAAACAAAAAAAAACCTACCCTTTCACACATCTCTTTAAATGACATCGTCTAGAAACGCACCAGAAACTTCGTTAAAAATCTTTCTTCCGTAAAATCTTAAATCTGATGAAAAATGTTAATCTCTCTCAAAAACTCAAGGATCACGTCAGGCGGGACATCCTGAACAGGATCTTCATGGACTCCGCTGTAAAATGTTTGTGTCTCACATCGTGCAAGTCCCAACACTCTAAAAGAACATGTTTCATTGTGAGTGGCACATGACATGGAATGCACCACGGTACCAAGCAGGGGTGCAAATATAAATGAATATATTTCTGAATACAGAACCAAGATAGATCACAGCCAGTGGCTTTGGAGGATATTTGACATTAAGGAATGGGTTGTGGTATGGACTGGGGGTGTGGTCAACCTGAATTGACAAGCATTTTGATAAAAATGTCACTGCAGTCTCAAAGGTCAAGTTTCAGCGGAAATGGAGCAAGGCATTGCACCGTAACATGCCGACGTAACTGGTATAGAAGCAAATCTGAACCATCCTCAGCCACCTCACCAAAATGTCATTTCCGAAGACACAATGTCATGTCTGAAGACACAATGTCATTTCCGAAGACACAATGTCATGTCTGGAAGTGTCTCTTTCCTTCACGGTCTTCCTTCCCCCTCAGCTATTCGCTCTCTTTTGGCTTCAATTTTGGAGGGGAAAGGGTGTGTGTGTGTGTGTGTGTGTGTGTGTGTTCCCCCCCCCCCCCCCCCTGCAATATTTTGAGGGTGGGGGATGGTTCTGACACCACTGACATACATGTCTTACCAAGAGATAGTCAAGTGAGACTATCATTTATGGTAAATGAGCGAGTGAAACCACCGAAAACCGTGTTACTTGTTTCAGCGATAACAGATCTGTACAAAATCTTTAGGCATGTAACTGACTGTGACGTTTTCCCAAACAACAGAACGCAGATATTAATCTTAGAAAAAGTCAAAATGGGCGCTGCAGGTAGAACATAGCGTCATGTGCACGTTACGTCAAATCTGTTCATGACGCACAGTTGGGATACGTGGGAGTTCACACGCCAGCTCTCAGGCAAAGATAGCAAAGCGTGGAGGGCACACATTGAATGTAGATCAGCTTTAGGGATGGGCGTGCGAGGAGAGGTGCAGTGGTAAAGAAAGGAGAGAGGAAGAGGGGTGTGCATGAGTGGGCTATATGTGTAGGCGTGAGGTGCTGAGTGACAAGAACTCACAAGGTGGGGGCAGGGAAGGAGAAGGGGGTGTGAAGGTTATAAGGAAAGGATTAAAAAGAAAATGAAGATCAAACAAAGATTGGCAAGAATGGAGTTTATTTTCCTGCTGCAGGTGTCGCTAGCATGATAAGCCACAGAGAGCAGAGCTGCGGTCATGGTCAGGACTCGTAATTTAATGCAGAGCAAGACTGTCTGAGGTCAAGAAAAAAAAAAAACAAGATGCGAAGCATATAAACGTACTCCAGTTTTCCAAACCGCTTATAAATCGGCCAAGTGCTTTGTGAGATAAGAAATAAAGGCAAAATAACGGTTTTAACGGTTATTTAACCGATGTACACTTTTGAAACTGTTATTTTAGTCCTCACTGGGCTAAAGCCTGTGTACATACCAAATTTCATCCAAATCGGACAATATGTCAAGAATAACGGTTTTTAACGGTCAGATTTTGAAACACTGCATGGAAGTGCCATTTGTGTGTGATGACCTTTCTATATACAAAATTGCATTAAAATCCACCAATATATAAAAAATAACGGCAAAATATCGGTTTATCGGTTATATAACCGATATACACTTTTGAAACCGGTATTTTAGTCCTCACTGGGCTAAAGCCTGTGTACATACCAAATTTCATCCAAATCGGACAATATGTCAGGAATAACGGTTTTTAACGGTCAGATTTTGAAACACTGCATGGAAGTGCCATTGTGTGTGATAACCTTTCTATATACAAAATTTCATTAAAATCCACCAATATATAAGAAATAACGGCAAAATAACGGTTTATCGGTTATATATAACCGATATGCACTTTTGAAACCGGTATTTTAGTCCTCACTGGGCTTAAAGCCTGTGTACATATCAAATTTCATCCAAATTGGACAATATATCAAGAATAACGGTTTTTAACGGTCAAATTTTAGAACACTATATAGAAGTGCCATTTGTGTGTGATAACCTTTCTATATACTAAATTTCATTAAAATCAACCTATATATAAGAAATAACGGCAGAATAACGGTTTTTAACGGTTGTTTAATCCATTTTCAGCATTACATCACTTACATATGGACAGAGGATCCGATTTGTCACAAGATCATCCAAACCGCTTATAAATTGGCTAAGTACTTTCTGAGATATTCCATAAAGAAGAAAAACCGTTACAGGCCGTTACAACCGTTAGTAACGGCTATAACGGGGCAAACTAAGACATCAGGCATCATCCGTGACCCATAATGAACATACCTGCTAATTTTCACAAAGATCGGCCAAGTACTTTCGGAGATATTCCATAAAGAAAAAAAAACACGTTACAGGCCGTTACAGCCGTTAGTAACGGCTGTAACGGTAAACTAAAACGTCGGGCATCATCCTTGACCCATAATAAACATTCATACAAATTTTCAGATAGATCGGCCCAGTAGTTTTGTCTGGAGCGAGTCGAACACATTTTGACCACGGACAGACAGACACACACACACACATACGGATTTCATCAGTAGTCGATGCATGGGTGGATGAGCAGAAGAGAAGAGCGCCGAAGAAGCAAGTGGTCCTAAAAAAAATTTCAGCGATGAATCTGCTGTTTCGGCGCTGTGCTGACTGTCACTCCTTCTTTTCGGTCGGAGTGGAGTGTAAATATATTTAAAAAATCTTTTACATTTTTCTTTATCATCGTTAAAGTAAACTCTTCAGCAAATTGTCGTTGGTCATAGAACAGACAGAAGAGGAGGAGGTGGGGGATTGGGGGATCCTCATCCTAAGCCACATGGCTCTAAAATTTATACGTGCATTGAAATTCGTTTTACGTCATGAGAAGGAAACCGGAGAGAACAGACTCATTTGTGACATAGTCCGAGATTGTTGAATGATTAGATTTTGATGACGCAAACAAGATGTACATACTTTTGTCTCTCGTCAGTTTGTTCCACCCGAACTTTGCTTTTCATCTTCCTGTTGTGTTTATTCATTACACGTGTGTTACACAAGGCACACTGATTCTTTTATTGTTTGATCAAGCGCTTGTTCAAATTTTTAACAGCACTGAAAAGTAGTAGGCATAGGGTACGCAGATGAGAGCAGGTCCCCGCTAAAGTCGAATAGTCCTAGCCTACTCCCTGTGAATGGTATTTTGTTCGCTGTACCCGGATAGTAATCGGTAACTGTTCTAAATCTAACAAGTACCTAGATTTCACACAATAAATGTAACGAAAACATCCTAATGAGCATGACGTTAAGATGAGGTTGATGTTTTATTTCCTTAGAAATTTACGACAATGCCGAAAAATGCCGCTTCTCTCAATGTCAGAGAGAGAAAATAATTATGTCCTCGATGCGCCGTTAGATCCAAATCCTGACTCGCATTCAAGAGGTTTGTCTCTCATTTACTTCAGTTGTTTAAGCGTAATCTAGCTGGAGACATGAAGACCAAAACACGATCTTGGCGGCGGTTTTAAAAAGTTCCGTGGCTTATGACTGCAAGGGCAGTGGACTGGTAAAGGTTCACTGTGTCAAGGGTACAATATTATTGAAGGTGGAACCCATCCTTCTCCTTCCACCGATGTAACCTTTCCCGAACAGAATCAGGTACCTGTGTACAGCTGGGCGGACATTCAGGGTTTTCAAGCAGTCGGTATCGGACTTCTATGAGCGATGCAAACTCACGACGGTCAGTTCTGCAGCTAAACAATTTAGTAATCTGATCCCGAGTCCCTCTGAAAATACGACAGTCAATTAAAAAAAAAATTCTATTTATTGCCTGTCATTGTTTTTAATCTTGTTTCCTAAGTTGTCTTCGAAAAAGCGCTGCAGCACTGGTCTCTTTTTGCTTAGCGTCCGCCATGTTTTTTCCTCCCCGGTTACGGTTTGAAAGCAATGAATGTACAGTGATTCCAAAACCTTTTCCCATATCCACAAATCAGATTGTATTACTTGTATAAATGGGATTTGTTTTTTCAACATCGGTTTCTCATTTCTGTTTACTTCTGCCTCTGTCTGTAAGTCTGTGTGACGTCTGTCTGTACTGGAAGATCGGGACAGAGAATTCAATGTTGTTTTCCTTTTACTTGTGACATTTGTTGAAACAGTTGTGTAAAAGACGTTTTTAACTTTGAGTCTCTCTCCGGTTCTCTCCCCTTGTCTGATTTTATGTCCATATGTCTGTTTCTCCCTCCTCCCCGCGTCCTCCCTCTCTGTTCTCTCTCCTCTCGTTCTTAGTGTCTGTCTGTTTGTCCGTCCGTCTGTCTGTCTGTCTGTCTGTCTGTCTTCTCTCTCTCTCTCTCTCTCTCCTCTCTCTCTCTCCTCTCTCTCTGAGATTAGATCAGATTAGATTTCACACGATGTCTTCTTAGCCCTATTAAAAACACTTCTTCCTTCTCTGCTCGCTCCGCTGTGTTTGAAGTACGATCATCACAGAGTCGATGCAAAATCTAGTCTGACAGCATTTCCTATGATTAACAAGCTGTGTATACGCTGTTTCTTATGGCTTTTCTTCGTATTTCAAAGGCGCGCGTACGCACAACACACAACACACACACACACACACACACACACACACACACACACACACAACACAACAACACACACACACACACACACACACACACACACACACACTCGGATAGGGACAAACACGTACACAGCTACGGACACAGACATAGACAGACGGGCAGGCAGACAAATAGGTAGATACATGCAGGAGAGAGAGAGAGAGAGAGAGAGAGAGAGAGAGAGAGAGAGAGAGAGAGAGAGAGACCGAGAGAGAGACCGAGAGAGAGACAGGGCAAAGTAAGTTACATTTCCACTGGAAACAAATAAGCATCCAGCTCCACATGAAATTTTACGTTCCTAGTAGGCTTTCAACACAAAACAATTCTCTCTCTCTCTCTCTCTCTCTCTCTCTCTCTCTCTCTCTCTCATATTCATGCTGTTCCTTCCGCCACCATGACAAATCTTCTGCGACTGGAGGATCAAGAGACTACACATATTTTCCTCTATTGTTCAATGGTTCAGTTTACACTTCCAACATTTTGATACACCGGATACAAGTGAAATTCATATTTATCGTCCATGCCCACAACCTACGGTGGTATGGGGGACGGGGATAACCTTTTCGTGACGAAGAGAGAGAGAGAGAGAGAGAGAGAGAGAGAGAGAGAGAGAGAGAGAGAGAGAGAGAGAGAGAGAAGAGAAGAAGAGAGAGAGAAACAGAGAAACAGAGAGAGAGAGAAACAGAGAGAGAAACAGAGAGAGAGAGACAGAGAAACAGAGAGAGAGAGAGAGGGAGAGAAAGAAAGAAAGAGAGAGAGAGAGAGAGAGAGAGAGAGAGAGAGAGAGAGAGAGAGAGAGAGAGAGAGAGAGAATGCTGCTTATCGCCCAGATGACTGCAGAGGCCCATATCAGGGCTGGTACCGCCGTGAAGTCAACTCTAATCATAATAAACACACACACACTCACACACACACACACACACACACACACACACACACACACACACACACACACACACACACAAGAAAGGACCCCCCCCCCCACACACACACACACACACACGCACACATGCACATAACTCATTAAAGCACACCTAAAAACACACCGCGAAATTGCGTGAAAATCCTTCTTCCATAAAATCTGAAATGATATGAAAAATGTCGATTTTTTCATCACATCGGATGGGACATCTCTGAATAGGGTTTTCATGGAGTCTGCTGTGAAGTGTTTTAGTCTGAATTCATGCAAGTCCCAACACTCTAAAAGAACATGTTTGACTGTGAGTGGTACATGACATGGAATACACCATGGAGCTTCTTCGCTTTTAAAAGATAAGAATGGGTGCAAAAGGATTGGCGTATGTGCAAACGGCACAAGACTGTTTCTTCTTTGCGCCCCCCCCCCCCCTCCTCACCAACATGGTTAAAATCTCTTCCAGCTCTGCACCAATTTGAAAAAGTTTTGTTATCCGTCTGCGAGTTCCATTCCTCTTGCCAGAGGTCTTTGGCAAAAGTCTGAGCTTTGGGTTTCAGATCGGTGTGAGGGACAAACAATCTCTTCAACTCTTTCTTTGTGGCTCTCTTGGCAAGTTTATCAACCACGTCATTGCTACGAATATGACCAGGAACTCAAGCAAAAAATATATTGTGTCCATCAGATTTCAGAAAGGTGTATAGATCAAATAATTTCAGCAGCTGAGGGTGCTTGAGATTACGGTTGGCAATAGCCTCCAAAGCAGAAAGGAAGTCCGACAAAATGATGAAATCCATATGATTTGATTTTGAGACCGTTTCAAGAGCGAGGACCATGACTGTGAACTCAGCAGTGTAGAAGGAGCTGTCAGCGGCAATGCGTTTAGAACACATCTGAGAGGGACAGGTTGTGCGAAACACAGCAGAAGCTCATCTCTCTTCGGGTTTGGAGCCTTCTGAAGGATGGAAGGGTCCATATCTTATCTTGTTCATTTGATCCTGTAGGGTAGGCTCCCTTCCCCAAATCGTCTAAGATGATTATTGGAGAGAATGGGAATGATGAAGATGATGCAACAGAGTTCCTATTTCATTACGAGACCATAGGACAGGACTGCATTCTCCGCTTTCGTTCATAGCATACCCAGGCGCAGGCCCGAGAGTATAACCAAAATATAACCAGGACCGAGAGATACATAACCTGCAATGTTGGTCAGAACATGTAAGCAACACTCTCAGAGCCGCAACCAAAAAGTCCACTTTTTTTCTTTCTTTCTTTCTGCGTACGCAGGCTGATACTCCTGCGGACACTCCCTGTATAGCCAGGCAGTGGAGTTTTGTGTGTATGACCCTTTTTTATCCCGCCATTAAGGCAGCCATACTCCATCTTCGGGGAAGGTGCATGCTATGTGTCACGTGTCATCCATACCAACGGCCAAACTGGCCTTCTCTTCCGAAAGTTGGTGATGGGATTTTACGTGTGTGCAAGATGTTATGCGTGCGTTCACACACGGAACCTCGGTTTATAGTCTCATTCGAAGGACTATATGGGAATGGAGTCAGAACCAATGTTAACTCCGAGGGAAAAATCCCCCTATACCGAAATTCGAACCCGCAACCCCAGGATCACGAGTCCGGCGCTCTACCAACTGAGCTATCCGGCCCCCTAAAAAGTCCACTAACTCGACTGTCTTTTTTTTCTCTCCTCAATTTCAGCCCATATCACACTCAACTCTGCGTTGAAGCTGGCCAGGGCTGAATTTCACAAATAAATACCTTTGATGGAATCGAGCTCGCAAGTCTGCGACGCTAACCACTGCAACACAGATGCTCAAAATGACCATTCTCTGTTTCTAAAAATATCTGAAATTGTTTGATTTGTACACACCAAAGGTATGTGCAGACAAGATTTTCAATGTACATACATTATATGCAATATTCTTTTTTTTTTAGCGAGATGTTCGTATTGTCCCCCCCCCCCCCCCTCCACCTACTGAAAAGGGACCAAGTACTGGTGCTCACACGGCATTCGCACACCACACAGAATTCACCTTCTGTACATAAACCTTCGGTGTTGTGGCACCAACTGTTCCAGCCAGCACTAACTGAGATTCAACAACGAATCGACCCTTAACGTTTTTAAAAATGACACCTAATTGAATTGATTGTTTGTTGTTTTGTTTGACTAAAACGAATGAAAGCAAGAAGCATTTTGATAGCAGAAAAAGTCTGCGAAGAAAACACGCAGCAATAAAGGACCCTCATTTTCCTATCCGGTCAGAAACTTTCTGACTTTGGTGGAACACTGGAATCATGACTAACCTGCATTTCTTTAGGTAGGTGTACCTGATCATTATTCGCTTCATAAACGGGCAGGTGACAAAAAAATCAGGTGAGTCTATTTTATTTGATCTTTTGTTTATCTTATGTGATTTGTAGAGGGTTAATCATTGTCAGGGTCAAGGTTGCAAGCAAGCAGCCATGATTACTTGCTTTTTTGTCTCTAAGTCAGTGGCTAGTTAGTGCCACAAGTCTCGGACTGACAGGAACGGGCATTTTGAAGACATAGACGATACAGATGCCTCCCTATCCATGAATCTTCTTACTTGGAAATGTCTAACACTGTGCAAGCAAACGCTAGACTCTCTCTCTCTCTCTCTCTCTCTCTCTCTCTCTCTCTCTCTCTCTCTCTCTCTCTCTCTCTCTTCTCTCCGGCTTTTAGGTGGATGTAGAGAAACTGCCAACAAAGTAGGCACATGTTACGGTCCATTAAATGTTAAGTCTTAGCAAGTATCTTTTCCAGTTTGGATTTGTGGTTTGGCGGCTCCAAGACGATGATGGTGTGATTAAAAAAAAAGTTTAAACAGTGATGTAGGTGACAAGACTGGAATGACCATGTGCAAAACAGTAAGTTTTAAAACATGTATGTTTAGCAATGTATTTCACGCATCAGAAACACCGCTATTCACTTGAAGGTATAGATAAACACTTAAAACGATTACGATCAGACTTCGTTTTCAAAATCCATATACTGCAATCCAATCATATTGTTTCAAGAAGCTTACTGAATGTAACTTGATGTGTCCATTATAGAGATGGTATTCAATTTCTGATTTGTTGTCCATTTTGGAAGACATTAGAAGTTAGCATCTTGCACCAAAGTTCTTCAAAAATCAAAATAACTTCAGGTTTAGAATTATGACAAATATCACAACTATCAGATATCTATGCCTTTGTACAAAATTTATGAGACGCAGATTTGTATCGCAGATATTGAAGAATCATCGAAATAACAATTGTTGTATGAGACAATTTTGCGCACACATGTTTAAAAGGGGTGAGAGCCTTTCCATGAGTAAATAGTTCGCATTTACTTTCTTTTCAGTTTTTGCTATATACCTCTACACTGTACTGTCTTATAGGCATTGAACGTACATGTTTGTACACTGTTTTATCTTTCGATTTTCATATGTATCATAGAGTTTCTGGATTTTATATTGATGCAAACCACTTCAGTAGGCTATTGGATCTTGGGTTTTATTTTAATGAAATGCGTACTCGTATTTATTCCTCTCCGTGTCTCTCCTTTTCCTGTTATCTGTCTCTTCCTCTTTGTTTCCTCCTCTTTCCCCCACCCCCCGTCTCTCTGTCTTCATCGTTGTCTCTGTCTCCCCTATCTCACTTTCTCCCTGTTATCCCTGCCCTTTCTCTCATAAAAAGAGAAACAGTGCAAAGCTCCAACGTTCCCCATCGTCAGATCGTGCTATGCTGCTCTACACGAACCATCAAGTCGTGTATCCAACAAAACCTTCCTTCCAAGGAGAACAGAGTAGCCCGTTCATCATTGTCACCGCGCACTCTACAGACCTTCCATCGCTCCCTTCCATTCCATCTCGGACACACACACACACACACACACACACACACACACACACACACACACACACACAGATCGGCAACTTTAACCAACATTTGTCTTTTTTGTCCATCTTTTCCTTCTGTTTCCCACTTTAAGTACATTTTCCTAGTGTTTCCTACTTTATTACCTTTTCCTTCTGTTTCCTACTTTAAGTACATTTTCCCTCCTGTTTCCTACTTTTTAAAAATCCCCCCCCCCCTCCCCCCTGTTTCCTATTTTGAATACCTTTTTCAATGGTTTCCTTCTTCACCTACATTTTCCTACTATTTACTATTTTAATTGCAATTTCCTACTGTCTCCTCCTTTGCTTATCTTTTCCATCCCACTTTTCCTCACCTCACCTGTTCCCACTGTTTCCCATTTTCCTAACTTTTCCCATCCTTGTTTATGCTTTTCTAGTGTATCCTACTCTACTAACCTTTGTTACAGTTTCCTATTTTATTCATTTTTTCTTTGCCGTTTCCTGCTTTTAATTACAGCTCCGTTGACCAGCTGATGCGAGTGAGCGTTGCCCTTCGGAGGGCGCCACCATCTCTATCTAACGACGGTCCCCGTGAACTTAACGATACCAAAGTCTTTGACGCGCACTTTCCATGGCAAGGACGTTGGAGAAAAAAACAACAACTGAGGTCACCATGAGAGCAGGGCATGAAGGGCCACAGAATTTGCGATTTGTTTTTCTGATGATCAACAATGATGATGAAACGGCGCCGGCCTTCCACTGCGATCCGAGACTACAAGACTGGCCTGTACCGTACGCATCCCGTCATGTTATATCCCAACATCAACCAAACCCTAGAAACAGCGCCGGTCGGAAAATGAGAGCAGCACTGTAAGAGACGCATCCATTAAATGAATGAAACTCAGAAGCGTAGTTCCAGTCTGCCCACCTGAATCCATAGCACACTCAGCTCTGCGTAGGAGCCGGCTGGGGCATAAGGATTCTACCCCAAAAGGCCAATGAAGGGGCTGGAACCTACGACCTTCCAGCCCGGAGACCCAAGACGCTGACCACTGCCGCCACGGGGGCCGATCTGTTTTTGTTTCCTGTTCATTTGCTTTTTGTCATCTTTACTTTCCCTTCATTTTGTGTATGTCATTTTCAACATATGTTGTGAAAATAGTAGTAATAAAGTTGGTGTTGTTGTTGTTGCTGTTGTTGTTCTCGTCGTCATCGATATATCAACCAGCTGTACTTTTTGTTCCTCTCTTTCTGTGATTGCGCGTGGAGATGAAAAAGGGCGGGGCATCCTTTGATCAGTGTATAGGCCGACGCATTTTTTTCCTTCTTGTAACCTGTACAGACAACCGTGCTTAGCCGAGCACGTGTGCTAAATTGCAGAGTTATGTAATCAGCTTAAATTCGATACATTTTTCTCTTTACATTGCACGACGGGAAGGACCTTGCCGAGTGAAAGTCTTGAGATCATCATTCCTGGCAGGTTGGAGGCGGACACGTGTCGGGCTGTCAGACAACGGTGAATTTTTCTTTGAACAACACAATCCCCCAACACCCACTCAAAAACAAACAAACAAGCAACAACAACAAAAAAAACAAACAAAAAAACAAAAAAGAAAAAAGAAAAGAAAAAACCCAAAACAAACCAAAACCAACCAAACCGAACCAAATTACACCAAAACAAAACAAAACTACACGAAACAACAACAAGCCCGAAACTTACAACAACAGCAACAACAAAACACACGCACATACACACACACACACACACACACACACACACACACACACACACACACACACACACACCTCCAGCTATTTTTCATATGTAGAACTGTATGAATCCATTACGTTTTTCTCTCTCTGCCATTTGACCGACGTTAAAAGCAACACAACCTTATAGAAAACTGCATAATTCAAAAAATATGTTCTGCAGAAAACTGGCTCTACCGTTTGTTTGTTTTTTTCTCTCCATCGAATGTATATTATGTCTCAAGGCGATTCTCCCTTGCAGCATCTTCGTTGAGGTGGATCTCAGGAAACAGAAAAGAAGCGACGGAAAAAAAAGAAGAAAAATGAGTGGGAAGAAAAATCAAAGATGATGAAGACAACGACAAAAACAACAACGACAACAGACACACTCTCATAGAAACCCGAGGAACAGGAAGGTGAGGAGACAGAAGAAGAAGTACACGAGGAGAGAGAAAAAAAGAATCAATAAGAAAAAAAAAAGTGAGAATGAAAAGGAGAAGACGTAAAGACACATAGAGGGAGAGGAGGAGGAGGAATAAGAATAAGAAGAGACGAAGAAGCGTAAGAAAAAGGAAAGGAAGAAGAATTAATAAAGCAGAAAGAAGTTGTAACAGAAGCAGAAGTAGTACAGTGGTAGTAATAGTCGTCGTTGTGATGGTAGTGGTAGTAGTAGTAATAATAGTAGTAGTAGACTAAGAACAAGATGCAAAGCATATAAACGTACTCCCAGTTTATCCTGAATACGCGTGAGATATTCCATAAAGAGAAAAAAAAAACCGTCTTGGGCTGGTGTAACTGTTAGTAATGGCTATTCTGGTAAACATCGGCTATCGTCTGTGACCTAAAATGAACATACTTACAAATTTTCAGAAAGATCGGCAAAGAACTTTCTGAGATTTTCCATAACGAAGAAAACCATTATGGCTGTCAGTAACGGCTCTAACGGTAAAGTTATAAACATCGGGCATCATCCGTGACCCATAATGAACATATCTACAAATTTTCAGAAATATCGGCCACGTACTTTCTGAGATATTCCATGAAGAAGAAAAGGCGTTACAGGCCGTTACAGCCGTTAGTAACAGTATAACGGTAAACTAAAACATCGGACATTATTTGTGACCCATAATGAACATACGTACACATTTTCAGAAAGATCGGCCAAGTGCTTTTTGAGATATTCTATAAAGAAGAAAAACTGTCACAGGCCGTTACAGCCGTTAGTAACGGCTATAACGGGGTAAACTAAAACATCGGGCATCATTCGTGACCCATACTGAACATACCTGCTAATTTTCACTAAATCAGCCACGTACTTTCTGAGATATTCCATAAAGAAGAAAAAGCGTTACAGGCCGTTACAGCCGTTAGTAACGGATATAACGGTAAACTAAAACATCGGGCATCATCTGTGACCTATGATGAACATACCTACAAATTTTCAGAAAGATCGGCCAAGTGCTTTCTGAGATATTATATAAAGAAGAAAAAGCGTTACAGGCCGTTACAGCCGTTAGTAACGGATATAACGGTAAACTAAAACATCAGGCATTATTCGTGACCCATAATGAACATTCCTACAAATTTTCTGAAAGATCGGCCAAGTACGTTTTGAGATATTCTATAAAGAAGAAAAAGCGTTACAGGCTGTTACAGCTGTTAGTAACGGCTATAACGGGGTAAACTAAATTATCGGGCATCATCCGAGACCCATAATGAATATACCTGCTAATTTTCACAAAGATCGGCCAAGTACTTTCTGAGATATTCCATAAAGAAGAAAAAGCGTTACAGGCCGTTACAGCCGTTAGTGACGGCTGTAACGGTAAACTAAAACATCGCGCATCCTCTGTGACCCATAGTGAACATTTCTACAAATTTTCAGGAAGATCCGCCAAATACGTTTTAATATTTTCTAAAAAGAAGAAAAACCGTTACAGGCTGTTACAGCCGTTAGTAACGGCTGTAACGGGGTAAACTAAAACATTGGACATCATCCGTGACCCATAATGAACATACCTGCTAATTTTCACAAAGATCGGCCAAGTACTTTCGGAGATATTCCATAAAGAAGAAAAAGCGTTACAGGCCGTTACAGCCGTTAGTAACGGCTGCAACGGTAAACTAAAACGTCGGGCATCAACCTTGACCCATAATGAACATACCTACAAATTTTCAGAAAGATCGACCCAGTAGTTTTGTCTGGAGCGAGTGGAACACATTTTGACAACGGACACACACACACACACACACACACACACACACACACACACACACACACACACACAGAGACACACAGACAGCATTTCTTCGTTCCCATTCTAAAGTACTCCCTGTTCTATAAGAACTGGGAGTACAAAAAAGGGGAGGAGGAGAATGATGAAGAGGGGAGAAAAAAAATATTATCCGTACACACACACACACACACACACACACACACACACACGCGCGCGCGCGCGAACGTGTGTAGACATGTATGTGCACAAGAGAGAGAGAGAGAGAGAGAGAGAGAGAGAGAGAGAGAGAGAGAGAGAAGAGAGAGAGAACGAACGAACGAACGAAATTTGTTTAATGAGGGAAAAGAATAAGCACATAGCAGGCTTGTTTGCATCTTGCCCTCAAAAATGAAAAAGAAACATTCCAAACACAAAAGCCACCCTCCACACCCCAACCATTAACCAAACATCCACCTGTCGAACAATCCTTTCAAAGCAATAATAATAGCAATAACAACATCAATGAATGATAATGATTAAAAATGATAACATTACAATTCAAATATAACCCCATGCGCACATATACACATATGTATTGTCAAACATTACATCTATCGAATAGCATGATCTGAAAAGATAGAAATACAGAACACATAATAATCACAAATATAATTCCACATGATAGTAAATCAATATTGAAACCTAGAATCTGTTCCGTAAGGGGGCGTACAACACACATTTTTGCGCCCTCCAGATTCGCACGCAATTTCCCTTTCCTCTCTATCCCGTGTTCTCTGCAAACAATTCCATCCTCGCCCCTCGTAACAAACACCCCACCTCACCCCGTCTACCCCTCCGTTCACAACCAACCCTACTCAAACAGAGAGAGAGAGAGAGGAGAGAGAGAGAGAGAGAGAGAGAGAGAGAGAGAGAGGCCGGATATAAAAGCAAATATTCACTTACCATAAGGATCAGGAGATGCTGTTCATGTATTGCGTCATAAGGTGTGTTTGATATTTGTTTTTAAAGACTCGGAGGCTTGTATTTACATCGAATGAAGTTATAACAGAATTCCATAAGCAGCCACCAGAGTACAACAAGCTTGATTTAAACAGATCGATTCTCGGAAGAGGTACTTTTATCTTGTAAACATGACGAATCTTATTCATTTCGAATCTATTTTTCAAAGCCATTGGGGCACGGTCGGACATTATATTAAACATAAAGAGAGCTTTGTTGTAAACTAGCTTCCATTTTAGAGGCAGAATTTCTAAATGTTTATATTCTGAGAAAGTAGGGGAGGAGGACTTCAGGAGGATCAGTTTAATGGCACGTCTATGTAAACTGAATAAAGGTTTTAAAATATTATCACTAGCGGAATCCCATATTGTTGAGGCATAGTTTATGTAAGATTCAACATAGGCATGAAAGAACAACTTACGGCTATGTTGATCTAAAAAGTGTTTTATTCTGGAAAGCTGGTAAATCTTTCTGGACACATTTTTACATACTAACGCAATATGATTCGACCATAACAGATTGTTATCAATAATAACACCTAGGATCTTATGGTGATCAACTTCCTCGAGATTTTCGCCATTAATACAAAGGTAATGATTGCTACAAGAAAGATTTTGACGTTTTTGCCTGGTAGTAATCAATAAGTATTTAGTTTTTTTGGGGGTGGAGTCGCATATGATTGAGTTCAGACCATTCAGATAACTTGTTGATACTTTCTTGTAAGGAGATAAAAATGTTATCTAATCGATCGTGACAGGTGTGGATAGTGGTATCATCGGCAAACATCTCACATAAAGTTGTAAAAAACAGAGGTAGATCATTTATATATACAGAAAATAGTATTGGCCCAAGGACTGAGCCTTGAGGGACGCCGTACTTAACAGGTAGAATGGAAGAATTTGATCTATTTACCGAAACACACTGTTTCCTGTCTGAGAGAAATGAAGATAGAAGTTCCAAAGCGTTGTCAGTTAGGCCACAGATCTTTAATTTCTCAAGTAGAAGACTGTGGTCGACGACATCAAATGCTTTCATAAAGTCTACTACTAGAACACCTGTGATTTTATTATTGTTAATGTTAGTAAGCCACTGGTCAACAAGACTAGTTAATGCTGTGTGACAAGAATGGTTGGCCCTGAATCCGGACTGGTTTGGATGAAACAGTTCGAAGGAGTTGAAATGATTAAGAATGTGTTTGTTTATGTGATCTTCCAAGGGTTTAGAGAGTATAGACAAGATGGAGATGGGTCTATAATTTGAGGGATCAGCATAGTCACCTGATTTATAGATGGGTATAACTTTAGCAACTTTAAAAGCTTTTGGAATATAATTTTTTGCAAGGCATAGGTTGTAGATGTAGGTAAGCGTTTCGGCGATTACTGGGGCTGACAATTTCAAGATTTTCCCATCAATGCCATCAAGACCACTTGTGTTACTTTGTTTTAGGCTACAAAGAGATTTATACACTTCATGCACACCCATAAATGGTATATTTGACAGAGAGGATATATTTCTAGAATTGCAAAAGTCCTGAAGAATATCCAATTTATTTTCTGACGTTCTGTTTATTTTTATTGTTGAGTTAGCTACGCCACAAAAATGTGAATTCAAGACATCAGATGATAAATCTTTTGGCGAGGTAGTATGACCTTTAACATTTTTATTAGTAAGCTCGTTTATCGCTTTCCAAATAGATCTGTTATCTGCTTTGGAAGAAATAAGATTTTGAAAATACTTTTTCTTTGACGATCGTTTTAGGTAATTGACTAAGTTTCTTTGTTTTTTATAGGAATCTCGACTCCCTGATACTAACAGCGACTCTCTTAAGTCGGTAGCAGTGTCTATATCTTTAGTTATCCAGGGTTTTTTAGGATTGTTACTAACACGCATTGTTTTAAATGGGGCATGCTTATTATAAACATTAAGGAAACTATGATACCAGACTTCTAAAGCCTCGTCGGGGTCTGTGAATTGATAGACCGTGGAAAGGAATGAGTTCATTAAATCCCGCTGAAAGGAGTCATTGTCAAATTTTGAAAAGTTTCTGTAGGTAATTATCTTGTGGAAATTTTTTGGAACTTTAACTCCTCGCTTGGACCACGTAAAACATACTGGAGAATGGTCGCTACAACCGAACGTCGGTGAGCATATTTCTATCATGGTGTTAACTGAAGAAGTATATATATGGTCAATAAGTGTTTGGGAGGTAGCGGTGACTCTTGTTGGTTTGTCTATCAGTTGGTCGAGGTTAAATGATTTGTAAGTTTCTGTCCAAGATTTGTTCGATTTTAGTAAATCAATATTGAAATCACCTAGTAGTATATTTTCATAAGAGAATAAGGATGCTTCCTCCATCATTAAAGAGAATTCATCTATCCAATCAGTTCGCTCCGCCGGGTTTCTATATATAAAGCTTATAAGAATAGGTTTCGATTTTTTCAGCTGTATTGCGATCCATAACGATTCTACTTGGTATTTTTCTAGAGAGGAGATTTGCTTAAAGTTTAAACTTTGATGAATATATATAATAAGACCCGTTTCTCTAAATTTGGATGGGTCTTTGCGCACGACATTATAGCCTGGTATTGTTAGTTCTAAGTCGGACACTTGGTGAGATAACCTTGTTTCCGAAAAGCCGAAAATGTGGAAGCTTTTACCATGATTGAAAAGAATATCAGATACATCATTAAGCTTATTTTGTAAATGACAAACATTCAAAAAACCTACTCGTAGGCCATCAGCAGATGGCCACTCGTTACGTGTTACTTGCATGGTGCAGTAACAAAACAAAAGAGGAAAACAAGGAAATAACAGGCAAGCACAAATATAATACGCAATAATAAACAATGAAATATAGAAAGGGAAGGGAAACCCGAACTGTTTGTAACCAACAACTTTTTTTTCCAAAGACTATATTCATATAAGACAAGAAGAAGAAGAAGAAGAAGAAGGAGAAAAGACAGAAAAAAAAAGAAAAGAAACGGAACAGAGAGAGAGAGAGAGAGAGAGAGGAGTCAAACGCCCTTCCTAGAAAATTATGTCGCGGGATGAAAAACGTCTGCTTTGATTCTATGCTGAACTGATTTGATCGATAGCGGACAAAAGACCCCGTCATTCTATAATGTGGATGGATGGCAATGTACATGGATGGCAACCACTGGCATGTTTTGAGGCAGGTTGAAGCAGCGGTTTTTCTGTCTCTGCCTCTCTTTCGTTCCGTCTTCTATACTCCCCTCGCTCGACTCGCCTCGTGCACACACACAAATCGACACCTTCCCAGCATCATACACATGCTTACACGCGCGCGCGCACACATGCACATAATCACACACACACTGCATACACACTCACACACGATCATACATCACACATAAGCACCGCGTGCATACATACACACACACACACACACACACACACACACACACACACACACACACACACACACACACACACCTGTACGCGAGAGAGAGAGAGAGAGAGAGAGAGAGAGAGAGAGAGAGAGAGAGAGAGAGAGAGAGAGAGAAGACAGACAGACAGACAGACAGACTGAGAGAGAGATACCGACGGACAGACAGACAGACGACAGAGAGGGAGAGAAAATGAATAAATGAATGAATGACTTATTGTGTAAGCTTTACAAAGCCATTCACAAGGGGAGACGGAGGGGATAGGGACTGATAACATTACAAGAAAGTTCATCGTGATGAGGAGTCCAGATCACGGAAAAGCACAGAATTCAGTTCTCGACATCGAACATAAATAACAGTCAATCAGAATTTCCAAAAACTGTTTATCAACAGATGCGAAAGTGCAGCTGTCACGTTAGAGAGCCAAGTTTTCCGTTTTCAACCCCTGTGCTATGTGTCGCGCTGCCTTTCACCTCTTCCTTCAAGGCACCGAAGCGGTCATCCATTTTCCTTGACATTTCTTCTAAATACGACACAATGTCTCTTACTGTAGTATTGTAGAATGGACAGCGGGCGACTCATTAACATCAGAGGAATCTCCATCATCATAGCCACGGTCTATCATACACAGATTTCCTTCTGCAACGAAGGCTTCAGCGTCATGTTGTGTGGAAGTGTGTGTTGTAGTTGCCGACGGAATGTGTTCACATCCTACTTCAGAAAACTCTACACACTCGATCATCACTAAAACTTTGTCTGTCGACACCAGTGTCATTTGAGAATTCTAATTTGGGGAGAACAGTTACTGTTTCACTGTCTATGTCACACTGTGCCAAGTCGATGTGCTGTGTTCCATTACCGGACTGTGCACTTGGTGCAGGCAAAGGTACAGACGAGGGGGGATGGTCAGAAAACTGACAGATGTCTGCACAGGACACTCCAGTCTTGTTTTCACTCTTGTCGGTTTTGTAGAACAAACTAAGTGGGGTTGGTAGAAACAGACTGGACGGGGTAAAACCACGTTCACTCGCCTTTTGATCCCTGTGTTCCTCGGCCCTTCCCCTGTCCCTGTTGATCTGTGATGCTCATTTTCTCCTGTACACAGCAGTTTGCGCTTGGGCTTTCATGGCAGGGGAACGGTCGGAAATTGTTTTCAGCCTAAGAACAACAACACTCTGATTTTCTCTACCTTCGATTTTGAAAGATGATGACACCGTATCTCGCAGCGCGGCGTTCAGCATGTTTTCCACACTCGATGGTAGACCTTCAACCGGCATCTTGGAAGTTTGTAAAATTAGACAAAATTTTACCGGAGCTGAAGAGAGTTCGACTTGCTGGCAGCCAGACAAGGGAAGTCA
>CM031606.1:47094218-47146718 GCA_018398815.1 Conus ventricosus
GTTGCCTGAAGACAACTTGAAACTGGTCACTCCTTGTGGACTGCAGTGCTGAGGCCACGGCAGGACGACCGCACGTGGCTGCATTCGAGCGTGCCGGAATGAACAGCACGGAAATAAGGCCACTCGGTGGCATGGAAGAAAAGACAGAAATGAAACTCAGAGTGGTGAAAGAATAGGCTTGTGTTGGCCATCATGATCATCATCATGATCATGATGATGATGATCATCATCATCATCAACAACAGCATTACTGTTATGAACATTATTGTTATCATTGTTACTATTATGGTTATGATTATTGTTATTTTTACATAAAGATGGAATGTGACATTGTTGTAAATGCTTATCTCCTCATGATCCCTTGAATGGTCTCATTTCAATTTGGGTAAGCGGGTAGGTCTTAAACATATTCCTAATAACCGTTTGGTTGTACACTTCTTTTTCGTGGCGATTCTGGGCAGAAACTCTTATTCTTCTGATTTATAATTTTCTGCTGACCTTTGACTGGTGACATCTTATATTGGCCGTATGGATTTTCCATACTGATATATCCCAAAGCAATGTGCGAGCGAAACCGAGTGGAGAAGTTTCATGGGAGCCGAAGATTAGTTCTCAGTGGTAGCACACACTCATTACCGCCAAACGCAATCGCCGGCAATCACCCTGTCTTGGGCTGACCAAATATGAGGCCTAAAGATGGTTTACTTGAAATTGTACACCAGGAGTTCTGATGAATCACTTTCACGTTCAGGTTCATTGTTTGAATATAATTTACTTCACGTGAAATTGTTCTGTTAGATAACAGGGCCGCAGTGACTGTAAACGTAAAGACAGACCACAAAACCGGGCTGGCCCCCTTAGGCCAGTTGGTCGGTGTGCTGTGTTGATAACGTGGAAGTTTTTGGTTCAGGCCCATGTGGCCATCGATTTTATTGTCTTGTATTTATTTTATTGAAAGTTAACAAAAACGCTTATGTTTCCGCTTCATTTCCTCTTCTAAATCTTCTGTTTTTATGGAACAGTGTATACAATTTGACAACCAACTCGTGACCTACGCATTTCTGCTATTCCTTCATTATTTCACAATCCTGAGCGAGGGGCAAAAAAGGACTGTGCGTTGGGAAATACATGGCGCACGTGCTTTGTACCCTGAGGACAGAGATTTGATTCCATCTTTTTTTCACATTTCTTTACGCTGTTTCGTGTAATCATCTTTTTCATCTGTTTTCTTTCCGTGTCCTTGTTTCTTCCCTTTGTTTTGTTTTGTTCATGCAGCTTCCCTAAGGTACTGATGCTGTTTATTGTACGAGGGAGACAAAGTTCGATTCGGTTCCTTGTTTCACGTGCAGATTATGCCAGTAATTATAGTCATTACTATTTGTATCATCATCATCGCCAATATCATTGTAAATATTACTCTTGTTCTTCTTATCATTATTGTTATCATTATATACTTCTTATCATTATTAGGACCATTATTATTAGTATTATCTTAACTGTTTGTACTACTGTTTATGTCGTTGCTTGCAAAGTTACCTTACTTTGATTTAGTACAAAAAAAGCACCAACCCAGTCTGCTAAATGAATTCCAAAAGGTTTGGATTATAAACACACACACACACACACACACACACACACACACACACACACATACACACACTCACACACACACACACACACACACACACACACACACACACACACACACACCTTCCTGGATGTGGATGCGCCTTGAAGAATCAGAATGAACGGAGTGGCGTTAATGACACTGGTGGTACACAGAAGACGACAGCGAAGAAAGAAACAAACCAGTTTGACGGTGAACCGCGCTCACCTTCCCCTCCTCCAATCCTAATACCATTTAAACTAACCCGTCAGCTGAAGGTAAAAGGAGACTGACATTAACTTCTTCTCCGTTCTAGTCCGCTACCTACGGAAACCAAAGCACCGGGTAAATCAAAATATCCGGAGAGTGGCAAATACAATGCATATGAACACGAAACAGGCGACCGAGTACGAAAACTCTGGAAAAAAAGAAGCGAAAGGCGCGTCAATAGTGGTTTAAAAATCCTGCACAAGAAACCCGACAGTAGCCACGCCTCTACAGCTATCAATAATAATTTTTAAAACTGCAAAGAAAAACAAGGTACATATGCAGTTCAGATAAACCTTGCAGATTCAACAGCCCCACAACCCCTCTCCGTCCACCCTGTATCCGTACATTGTTAAAACACAATACAAGAAAAGGGGCAGGGGATGGCTAAAAACAAGTATATTCAGCGTAAGCCAACTGCAAAAGCAACAACAGAGGAGGAGGAAGAAAAGTGTGTGTGTGTGTGTGTGTGTGTGTGTGTGTGTGTGTGTGTGTGTGCGCGCGCGCGCGTGCGTGCGTGCGTGCCAGCGTGCGTGCGTGCTGCGTACGAATGTGTTTGTGTGTGTGTGCGTGCGTGCGTGCGTGGTCGTGTGTCTGTACGAGCGCGTGCGTGCGTGCGTGTGTGTGTGTGTGTGTGTGTGTGTGTGTGTGTGTGTGTTGTGTGTGTGTGTGTTGTGTAGTGGTGGCAGGGGGACTGTGAATGGGTAGATGGGAGGGCGGGGGTTTAAGAAAAATTAAGTAGAAGCAGGAATAGACGGGTACAAATTGTGATGAAATCTGCAAAAAAAAAGAAGAAAAAAGTAGCTGGGCAACTCAATGAACGAGATGAACAAGGCCGACAAATTAAAAGGAAAAAAATAAAATAAATAAGGACTTAGCAACAACCGAAAGTCTATGCCAGCTAATACGATAAAAACGTAAGAAAACTAGGGATATCGCCACTACTGTGAGCCATACTAGAAAGAAAAGGGAGGTTATGCTTGCTAGCAGGAGAAGCGATTTGGACATTTGAAAAAAAGGTTCTGACCCTCACTGCGCGTGGTTTACACGTGCGCGATAGGCGAGGCCGAGTGCTGCTTCTTCTGTGACTGTGGCGACGGGGGACCCCCCTGGTAGTGAATGAACAGGTGACGGCCATCGCTGTCAACGGCGACCCGTTTGCTCTCTCGCCCACCACCCTCCGAGAGCACCCCCGTCTCCCGTTCAGGATCGGGGTCGCCACCGTGCTCTCCGACCCCGTGAGGACGGAAGTCTCGTTGTGAGAGCGGCGAGCGGCATGCTGGGTGCGCAGGACGTTGCGCAGACGCATGGCTGCCAGAGAGAGAGAGAGAGAGAGAGAGAGAGAGTACAGGCGAGTTCAGTAAGCACTGCCTTATTTGTTTTTACCTACATTTTTTTTACCTTGTCCTACTCTTGCCTGCGGTGTTTTTTTCACATTGTCCCACTTTTTCACACTTTATTCTAGTTTTTTCCCTACATTATCCAATTTTTTTTTTTCAACATTGGCGTGTTATTTTTTTTCTCTCTCCAAATTTGTCCTAGTTTAACAAGGATTGAATTGAATGCGAGTCCTGTCCCTCCTTTTCCAACCTTGTCAATTTTTCTACCTACCTTGTCCTGCTTTTCCTACCTTGTCCTATTCTCTTGTCTAAAAATTTTCCAGATCGCCACTACTTGTCGCAATCTCGTCCTGTTTTTCCTGCCTTGTTCAACTCCTCCCTCTTTTTACTTTTCTTACTGTCCTGTCCAGTTTTGTTTGTATATTGTCCTACTTTCTTGTCCTAGTTTTTCCCGCGTTATGCATTTTTGTGGTTTGTCATACTTTTCCTCCCCCTTCGTCCTATTTTCGTATTCTACTTTCTTAACTTGTCTTAAAATTCCTACATCTCATACCACCTTGTCCTTCCTTTTCTTTCTTCTTCTTTTTTAAAATTTATTTATTTGTTTTTTTTTACTTTGCCCTAGTTTTTCCAACTTGGTCCTGGTTTTATTACCTTGTTCTACTTTGTGCCATCTCATACTACTCTTTTGTCCTACATTTTCCTACTCTTTCCTACCTCGTCGATCTTATTATCCAACTTGTCCTACCTCGTCCTGCTTCTTCCTACCACGTCCTGCTATTTTGTATCTTGTCCTATCTTGGCCCCCTTTTTCTACCGTGTCCTACTTTTCACTACCTTTTTGTCCTACATTTCTGTCCTTTTTTCCCTCACCATGTCCCCACTTCTTACCCTGTCTACCTGTTGTCCTTTCCCCATCCACTCCTACCTTCTACGTTTGTCCCCTTTTCCCCACCATGTCCCCACTTCTCCCTACCTTGTCCTACCTGTTTGTCCCCTTTTTCCTACAATGTCCCCACTTCTTTCCACCCTGTCCTACCTGTTTGTCCCCTTTTCCCCACCATGTCCCCACTTCTCCCTACCTTGTCCTACCTGTTTGTCCCCTTTTTCCTACAATGTCCCCACTTCTTTCCACCCTGTCCTACCTGTTTGTCCCATTTTTCCTACAATGTCCCCACTTCTTTCCACCCTGTCCTACCTGTTTGTCCCATTTTTCCTACAATGTCCCCACTTCTTTCCACCCTGTCCTACCTGTTTGTCCCATTTTTCCTACAATGTCCCCACTTCTTCCTTCCCTGTCCTAACTTTTTGTCTCCTTCTCCCATCATGTCCCTACTTTTCCGTCTCTTGTTCCACGTTCTTGTCCCCCTGCCCCCCCCCCCCCCCCCTTTTCCAACCAAGTCCCTACTTTTTCCTCTCCTGTCGTACCTTTTTGTCCCTGTACCCCCACCCTATCCTACTCCGCCTAACTTAACCACTTTTTCTCCCCTTTTTATGCCATGTCCAACTTTTTCTAACTTTGCCATCTCTTTGTCCCCTTTTCCCTTCCGTGCCCCCCCCCCCCCCTTTTTTTGTTGTTGTCTTTTTCTACCATGCTCTTCTTTTTCTATCTTATTTCACTGTTTTGTCCACCACATTATACCATACTGTCATTTTTTTTCTCCTTGCCAAACTAGAAAACAAAATTCACTGTTACAATTCTATTTGCGTAACCACCAAGCCCAACTGACCAAACAATGCAAAGAGCGACCATTTGGGTGACACGGGCTTCATATACACAACTTGATGTCAGGTTTTGACTTTCAGTTGACCAGAGGACAACGTCGAATGCTATGATTCACATGAAAAATAAAGTCATCACTCCTTCACACGGCTGATGCCCAGTATTGGAGTCTGGGATCCCATCACTGGACGTAACTCTTCACGGAAGAAAACCGGGAACAGGACCCATAGTACTCAGGAGTCTTCCAGGCTGCATCGTCCAAAACTGTTACTGAGTACTGAGATGGTAAAGTCCACCGATCAGAGGAAGTTACGTCACTGTTTATAGAGCACGGGAAAAATGACGGTACATGACTACAATACGTTTTCGCTGTCTGATCTCTGTCTTTTGAAGGTGGCATTGGTCCGTTTGTGTCAAAGATGAAGTGGATTTTAAAACAGAATCAGAGACTAGATTGTTTAACTTCTTCTTCTTCCTCTTTCTCCTCCTCCTCCTCGTCCTCGTCCTCCTCCTTCTCTCTCTTCTTCTTCTTCTTCTTTCTTCCGTATCTTTCACTAAATATATTTTGATATATGTGTCGAGCTACGGAACTTGCCGAATTTTGTAACCTTCTGTGCGATTGGCGGTTATTAAGATCGCAGTTCACCAGACGATTTACTATGTTTTTGTACAGGGAGCACTGGTGGTTAAAGGAAGGGCACACGCACTAAACGTGACTGAAAGACACTTGTAGTTACAAATAGGAAAAAGAAGTGCTGACTCAACAACACCTGTAGTAAAAGTAATGTAAAGTAGTGCTGACTGAACGATACCTTTGGCAAAAGTAGCATGAAGTAGTGCTGACTGAACTATACCGCTGTAAAAATAGCAAAGAGTAGTGCTGATTGAACGACGCATGTGGCAAAAGTAGTACAGAATTATGCTGACTGAACGTCACCTGTGGTGATAGTAGTATAAAGTAGTACTGACTGAACGACATCTAAGCCAAAAAGTAGTTTAAAGTTGTGATGACTGCATGACATCTGTAGTAAAACTGGTATAACGTGGTGCTGACTGAACATCTGAAACAAAAGCAATGTGAAGTAATGCTGACTGAACATCTGTAGTAAAAGTGGTACAAAGTAGTGCTGACTTAAAAAAAACACACCTCTATTAAAAGAAGTATAAAGTAGTGATGATTGAACGATACCTGTGCTAAAAGTAGTATGCGACATCTATATCAAAAGTAGTATAAATAAGGGCTGACTGAGCGACACCTATAGTAAAAGTAATATGTGACACTTATATCAAAAGTAGTATAAATAAGTGCTGACTGAATAACACAAGTAGTCAAAGTAATATGTGACACCTATATTAAAAGTATTAGTGCAGACTGAACGATACCTATAGTACAAATAATATATGACACCTATAGTTAAAGTACTATGAATTAGTGTTGACTGAACGACATCTATTTGGAAACCAGTATAAATCAGTGTTGACTGAACGATACCTATATCAAAAATAGTATAAAGTAGTGTGGACTGAACGATACCTATAGTAAAATTAGTATACAGTAGTGTTGACTGAACGATACCTATATCAAAAATAGTATAAAGTAGTGCTGGCTGAACGATACCTATATTGAAATTAGTATACAGTAGTGTTGGCTGAACGATACCTATACTAAATTAGTATACAGTAGTGTTGACTGAACGATACCTATACTGCAATTAGTACACAGTAGTGTTGACTGAACGATACCTATACTGCAGTTAGTATACAGTAGTGTTGACTGAACGATACCTATACTGCAATTAGTTACAGTAGTGTTGACTGAACGATACCTATACTGCAGTTAGTATACGTAGTGTTGACTGAACCATACCTATACTGCAATTAGTATACAGTAGTGTTGACTGAACGATACCTATACTGCAATTAGTATACAGTAGTGTTGACTGAACGATACCTTTATTGCACTTAGTATACAGTAGTGTTGACTGAACGATACCTATACTGCAATTAGTATACAGTAGTGTTGACTGAACGATACCTATACTTAAAATTAGTATACAGTAGTGCTGACTGAACGATACCTATACTGCAATTAGTATACAGTAGTGTTGACTGAACGATACCTATACTGCAATTAGTATACAGTAGTGTTGACTGAACGATACCTATACTGCAATTAGTATACAGTAGTGTTGACTGAACGATACCTATACTGCAATTAGTATACAGTAGTGTTGACTGAACGATACCTATACTGCAATTAGTATACAGTAGTGTTGACTGAGGATACCTATACTGCAATTAGTATACAGTAGTGTTGACTGAACGATACCTATACTGCAATTAGTATACAGTAGTGTTGACTGAACGATACCTATATTGCACTTAGTATACAGTAGTGTTGACTGAGCGATACCTATACGATACTGCAATTAGTATACAGTAGTGTTGACTGAGCGATACCTATACTGCAATTAGTATACAGTAGTGTTGACTGAACGATACTCATACTGCAATTAGTATACAGTAGTGTTGACTGAACGATACCTATACTGCAATTAGTATACAGTAGTGTTGACTGAACGATACCCATACTGCAATTAGTATACAGAAGTGTTGACTGAACGATACCATATTGCAATTAGTATACAGTAGTGCTGACTGAACGATACCTATACTGCAATTAGTATACAGTAGTGTTGACTGAACGATACCTATACTGCAATTAGTATACAGTAGTGTTGACTGAACGACACTATATTGAAATTAGTATACAGTAGTGTTGACTGAACGACACCTATATTGAAATTAGTATACAGTATTGTTGACTAAAGGACACCTATACTGAATTAGTATACGGTAGTGCTGACCGAAACGATACCTATATTGAAATTAGTATACAGTAGTGTTGACTGAACGATACCTATATTGAAATTAGTATACAGTAGTGTTGACTGAACGATACCTATATTGAAATTAGTATACAGTAGTGCTGACTGAACGATACCTATATTAAAAATAGTATAAAATGGTGCTGAACACCACCGAAGTGACTCGGCAACAGTGCAATGCCTCCTCCGGTGGGTTGCCTCTTGACGATTTGACATTGAGTGCTCCTCTGGATTGCCGGTGTCGGGGCTGCGGCTGTGGAAATGGGGGGGGGCGGTCGCAATGAGCGGCGTATGTGGAATGTCACTGCGGTTACACAGGAATTGGGACAGAAAAAAAGTAAAAAGAGGTGTTGATTGAACTGCATCTATGGTAAACGTATTACGACGTAGTGCTGACTGAACGACACCTATAGTAAAAGTAGTAGCGTATAGTGCTGATTGCACGACATATGTAATGAAAATAGTCCTAGCAGAGTAATACTTGCTATCTGAAAAGTAAAAGAAAAAAAAAGAAGCTGAAACAAACAACAAAAAAAAATCGTAATGCTCGCAGAAATACGCATGTAGCAAATGCAGTCAAAAGCAGCGTTGGCTGAACGGTATGTGCAGCAAAAGTAGTGAGCCGAAGGTGCCCCAGAAATGAAGACACAGAGGGCAAGACTTCGTAGTTTTTATGGTGATGTGGAAAAAAGCTCATTACGGATGAAAATTTGTGTATTTGTACAGGTTCAATAGAAAACGATGATTCAGTCACAAATGGTTTTGTTGTTGTTAACTTTTATATCGACAAAAGCTTGTTTAGAAAAAAATAACGAGGAAATCTACTGCGAACATGTAAAAGCTTGTACATTTCCTTATATGAAATTTTTTTAAAAAAAGCACACAAACCATACAAAGACATTTGCATCCGTACAATTGAACATTGGTATAAAATCAACTAACAGCTTCATTCATTTGATAGGCTAAAGACATCTTTGTGCAGTAGAAAGACAGGCACATTAGAATCATGAAAACCACTAGAATCAAACTGTAATGACCAAGTTCATATAAATCATACATGGGTAAACAAGGCAGCATAAGCGTGCAGCGCCAATAATATCATGCTTCCCCTCCACGTATTTTGTTAAAAAAAAAGTCCGGTCAGCTGAACGTATTTAACAGAGACGTCCTGTCACTAAAACCAAGCTGCTAAAGCAAGGGGGGTGGACCGAAAGATGTGAAGACATGCTGACGGCTCATACAACAGCAATACACTCACGTACATGCATGCACACGTACAGTCTGACGTTTTCTTGCGCAAACTTTTCTCTCTTTTCTCTCTCTCTCTCTCTCTCTCTCTCTCTCTCTCTCTCTCTCTCTCTCTTTGTGTGTGTGTGTGTGTGTGTGTGTGTGTGTTGTGTGTGGTGCTGTCTCTCTAACACGAACTTAGATACGCAAAAACAGACAGACAGACAGACAGACAGACAGACAGGCAGACACACAAACACGCAGACACAGAGACAGATAGGCCCTCAAACGCACATTTCAAGCTGCACCCACACGTAAGCTACACACAAACTGATGCCCATGAACATGCATGCATGCACAGGAATGAAGCTGCTAGAGACATGCATGCACCTTGGAACACCACTGGCTCAGTGTTCACAGGAGTGACAGAATCTCTATCGTGCCCAAAACACACTGATTGCCAGTGTCTTTCGTGTTGTTTAGCCAACAACAAACAACGCAAACCTATCGTGCATCTAAGTGAAAATGACCTCACTGTGTGGTTGATAAGAAACAGAGCATGTAACTAATGCTGTCCAAAGAACTGCCGTTATGGTATTTCTTGATGCGAACACACACACATCTACGCTTCAAATACACACACAACACACACACACACACACACACACACACACACACACACACACACACATACACACACACACATCACACACGCGCGCGCGAACGCACACACACATTCTCTCTTATACACACACGCACACACTCACACATGGAGAGAGAGAGAGAGAGAGAGAGAGAGAGAGAGAGAGAGAGAGAGAGAGAGAGAGAGAGAGAGAGAGAGAGAGACAGAGAGAGAGAGAGAGAGACAGAGAGAGAGACAGAGAGAGACAGAGAGAGACAGAGACAGAGACAGAGAGACAGAGAGAAGAAGAAGAAGAAGAAGAAGAAGAAGAAGAAGAAGAAATATCTAAGTGTATAAACAGGTTTGGCCACGTAAAGAAAAATCGATTAACAACTCACAGACTGCAATGTACGGAATTGAAGAATTAAGAAAATGACTTCACATCATTTCGACAGAAAAAAGGAACGGGGTGGAAGGTGGAATGTCTGGGGTATCTATTTCACATCTTTATAGCAGTGCTTATAACAAGCGTAAGAACTGAATGTCTCCTCGGTCACGTAAACAGACAACATAGACAGGCTTGTGCAAACTAAAAATAAGTGATCATAACTTCTGATGACAAACCGATCAACATGAAAACCATTCCAGGAGAAAACAAGACTGTGAATGTGAAAGATCTCATGGACTGGTAGACGAGATGAATTTCCTTAGCAATTACATAAAAAACGATGAAGAATGTCATCAGTTAAAACAAGAAACAAGTGGACGGAAGAAAAGATGGAGCAAGTTGCCTTCAGCTCACTTATGGTAAATAGATCATTCTCAAGGTAGTGTTGTTCAGTGTTTGTCTTAGCAAATGAATGCTCTTGTTTGTTTTAGCAAATAAATGTTGAATGACAATTTGACGAGGTAGTCGCAGATATAATCCTTTTGGGTTTCGTGGCAGTTACCTATGTTCTATACAGTTCGATGCTCTTCACACCACACACACACACACACACACACACTCACACACACACACATAAATATATATTATTATATATATATATTATATATATATATATATTACGCGAGCGCATATACACGCAAGCACGCACACACACACACACACGCGCGCGAGCGAACACACATGTACGCACACACACTCTCTCTCTCTCTCTCTCTCTCTCTTTTACACACACACACACACACACACACACCACACACACACACACACACACACACTCTCTCTCTCTCTCTCTCTCTCTCTCTCTTCTCTCTCTCTCTCTCCCTCTCTCTTCTCTCTACTCGCAGGCAGAACACAGAATACAGACACAAACGCATAATTGCAGCATGCACAAGGGTATGAATGAAAGTTTAAAGTCCAGATACATTTTTGCACGAAAAGACAACTCTTCTACAACACCAACAAAAGACTGTCTGTGACATTTGTTGCATTGTTTGTGGATACATGCAAACGGAATACAGTTATGCTAATCTAAATAACAAAACGTTATTAGAGCTGCAAACACACACGAGGAAAAAAAGAGACACAATTAAGTAAAAGCGACAGACTTTAAAGCACCATTCTAAAGCTAGCAGTCAGATCTACACGACTACATGATTTTTCTCCTTCACGGGATTGAGTGCATTTAGCATATCACGTGAATAAAGAGATTTGTGCTCACAAACAACAGCAACAACAACTTGGAATTATTAACAAGAGGAAAACACGTTGCACTAAAAAGCGAATCGATCAAAAGAAAAGCGCGCTCGTGTTGTGTGTGTGTGTGTGTGTGTGTGTGCGTGTGTGTGTGTGTGTGTGTGTGGTGTGTGTGCGTGCGTGCGTGCGTGTGTGTGTGTGTGTGTGTGTGTGTGTGTGTGTGTGTGTGTGTGTGTGTGCATGTGTGCGCGCGAGCGTGTGTGCGCAAGCGCACATGTATACGTGGGTGCGTGCGTACGTACATGTTTGCGTGCGTGCATGCGTGTGTACATGCATGCGTGCAAGCGTGCGTGCGTGTGTGCGTGCGTATGTATGTGTGTGTGTGTGTGTGTGTGTGTGTGTGTGTGTGTGTGTGTGTGTGTGTGATACGAACAGTTACAATCAGGGCAGGAAGGTAGGTATAAATCAAGGAACGTCACTCCGTAATACTGTGGCGCCGGTCCAGAATGGACGCATTATGTCCCACTAATCAGAAGAAAGAGCAGAACAGAAAAAGCAAGTACTTAACGTCTCCCTGTTGTTAACCCACGCCCCCCACCCCTCCCCCCGCCCCTACCTCCTCTGCGCTTCCGGTGGCCGTCCTCATCTTGGGGAAGAAGTTGTTCTTGTATCACTCTCCTCGTCTCTTGTCCCCACACCCACCTGTCGCCTGCCCGTTGCCTGTCGCCTTTTCTTTCTAAAGAGTCATCCTTTGTCATTTCAGTCTGATCGTCTGAATGAGCGCGCTAAGAATATCACGTGAGCAAAGAAATTTTGTGGTCACAAACTGTTTCTCTTTATTCATCTGAGCCTTTGGGCACTTCCGGTCACTTGTCTATTTTGCAACTATGGAGGAGTGAATTGCTGTGTGGTGTGTGTGTGTGTGTGTGTGTGTGTGTGTGCTTGCTTGCATTTATAAGTATCTTAAATGAACAACGGAGATATTGGTGGTTTGTTAATTGATACACGTTTGAAAATCCTCCGGCATTACACTGGAAAGACCGATGATTATGGTGGGATTCGACTGGGAATTGTATCGTATGTGAATCTATCTGCCCCCCAAACTCCTCATTTGCTACAAATATTAGGCACAGGAACCTTCAGGCACCGGATCCTATTAGCTCTCTCCTTGCGAGTAGTTTCGACACCCGGCCTAAAAAATACTGTACAGAAGCGCTTGGGAAGAAATGTCGATGAAGCCAGAAGTGTCCTTCCTTTCTACAGCCAGACACAGGCCCGTCATTTCAAACGACTGTTTCCTGCCATCACCCAGCACGCAGGTCAGCAGTACAGGGTGCACATCATCATAAATCCGCCAGTCAACAGGGAGAGAAACAGGGTGACCCCCCTTTCGCTAGTTACGAGTTCCTTTGTGCAAACTGAAGGCATTCACCACTTTAGATTCATCTGACTGGCCCTCTGTCTGTCCCCTGTTCACAGGCTGGCTGGCTGCCACAATTCATCCATGACAGCGCCAAACTATCTTGTCTGAAAAACACACACTGTAGTTCGCACGCAGGCAAAGGCTACATGCAGGCTGTGGGCCGACCTCGCGGCACAGCGGACAGGAAGAAGCTGGCATTCGTGGTTTCCCGAGAGGGCAGCCCAGCCAACTGAACAGTTCTCTCCTGGCGCGCGGTAACTGGTGCCCGGAAGTGGTTAGTGACCTGCGTGAGTGAACGGACTCCGACAACGCCTGATGGGGAGCGAGGCTAAATACAACCTTTCCTTCCAATGGGCAGCAGGAAATTTCTCGAACAATCCACCCGTTTCCATTCATCCTCCTCCATAACACACTCAATAGCAAACCTTTCCCCCGTAACTCTTCCTCTCTACTCACGTAAGATGACGATAATAGTGAGCACATTCTCGATCTATGCAAGCGTGTGCATATCTCCACCCATGATTATAAATATCCCTTCAAATCACAGCCGTCTTGCTTCACCAATGTATTGCTGATTCGGGCACGCTCAGTTAACTGTCCTTGCAGTCTACGATGAATGCGTGCGACCCATGGAGTATTTGAAACACGCACAAAGCCTTGTTCGAACTGACACAAGTCGTATGCGGTCTTGTGGACAATCCTGAATAATATTATAATTCCTGGATTCAAAAAAGGTTTCAGTAAACGTTTTAAAAAAAAATTCTGTCTGATTGCTAGTCCATTTTAGACAACTTTTACTAGCTGTTGCGAAGATTACAGTAAAAGATATGCGCGTATAAAGGTTGTGAAGCTTTTTTTGTCTTTGGTACTTTTACTGTATATATACACTGTTCACAAACGAATGGGGCTATGCGACCCCGACCAATTTATTTATTATTTTTTTTGTACCTGTACTGATGTACTCATAGTGGATGTCATGAAAGCGATTTTGCTCATTCTTGCCTGACGACACGAGATGCATTAATAGTTGCATTGTTTTGTTTTTTTCTCTTGAAAAGGCCGTGGCCGAAATTAGATGAGTGGTATTGTGATTTTTCTATCTTTTTTTTAATACTAATCCTTTCCTTCTCAATCTGTGGCAGCAGGAACTTTTTCTCGAACAGATCCCACCCCCGTTCCATTCAATACCCCACTCCATACACACACCTCAATGTCAACACCTGTTCTCCTCCCGTAACTCCTTCCTCTCTACTCACGTATGCTGACGTAATAGGAGCACACTTCTCGATCTATGATCAGAAGGCGTGTGCATATCTCCTCCCTTCTTTATCTATGATATCCCTCTCAAACGTCACAGCCGTCTTCTTCACCAATGTATTGCTGATTCGGGCACCTCAGTAACTGTCACTTGCAGGCACTGACTGAATGCTGTGCGACCCATGGAGTTTTGAACACGCACAAGCCTTGTTCGGAACATGCACACGACAGTGATAATGCCGGTCGTTTTGTGGACCAATCACAGGATGTAACTATTCATGGTGCATGGGTTAAAAAAAGGCGTAAAACGTTAAAAAAAAGATTTACTGTCTGATCTCTAGTCCTTTTAGACAACATTTTACTAGGCTGTTGCGAAGATTAAGTGTAAAGATGATGAACCGGATAAAAGGTTGTGTAAGCCTTTTTTTTGTCTTTGTCTCTTTTACTGGTATATTATATACTCATGTTCACAAACGTATTGGGGCTATGCGACTCGACGAAGTTCGTGACCTCTCTGCTTTTTAGTACACGATACCTGCGAATTACTTCAGTGGAGTGGGAATGGACCTTTGAAAGCGACCTCTTAGGTGCCCTCCATTCATCGTGCACAGTGCACGGGACCGGAATAGCTCAGATGTTAGAGCACCGGTCTTGCAATCCTGGTGATCTTGGGTTCCTGGGTTCAAATCTCAGCTAGGCCGTTTCAGTACAAGCGGACTGTAAGTATTAGTTCTGACCCCGTTTCCCGAAAATTTCCACTGTGAAAAATATTGAAAGAATGACTGAAAAACTGAGTGACTGCTGAATGGTATGGGAAGCGACGGAACGTAGCGCCAGCAGGCAGCTTTTCAGTCAGCTCTACCCAGGTAGCCAGCACGTTGTGTAAACGAGAGCGTGCACTGTAATGCGTGGAGCTAGGTCTCGAACCAAGGCGCTATATAGGTACCCTCAGCAACAACGACAAGAACAACAACATCAATAGCAATAACAACCACAACATTAATAATAATGAACTGCAGCTTTGTAAAATACTGTAGACTTCTGTGGGAACGCGATGTATAGCAGTACACACTTCTGTCGTAATGTGAACTGTCTTCTTGTACATTTTTGTGTGAACGTGAACTGTAGTATTGTACATTTCTATGGTAATGTGAACTGTAGCATTATACGCTCCTATAGTAATGTGAAATGTAGCATTGTACACGTCCGTGGGAACGTTATCTGTAGCGTTGTACAATTACATGGCAATTTGAACTGTAGCATTATACAGTTATGGTTGTGTAGCATTATACGGTTATGGTTATAAGATCTGTAGCATTATAAACTTCCTGGGCATGTGAACAACAGCGTTATATCCTTCTGTTGCGATGAGAACTGTAGCACTGTACAGTTCCTGGGAATGTGAATCGTAGCATTGCACACGCCTATGGTAGTGTGAAGTGTAGTATTGTTCTCTTCTGTGGTAATGCGAACTGCAGCATTATATACTTCTGTGGTAATGCAAACTGCAGCATTATATACTTCTGTGGTAATGCGAACTGCAGTATTATATACTTTTGTGGTGATGTGAACTGCAGCATTCTATACTTCTGTGGTAATGCGAACTGCAACATTATATACTTCTGTGGTAATGTGAACTGCAGCATATATACTTCTGTTGATGTGACAGCAGCATTAATCTATGGTAATGTATACTGCAGCATTATATACTTTGTGGTGATGTGAACTGCAGCATTGTAACTTCTGTGGTGATGTGAACTGCAGCATTGTACACGTCTGTGGTAATTGAAACTGCAGCATTTAACTTCTGGGTAATAGACTAGATTATATCTGGTAGAACTACAGTATATATTGTACACGTCTGTGGTAATGTATACTGCAGCATTATATACTTTTGTGGTGATGTGAACTGCAGCATTATATACTTTTGTGGTGATGTGAACTGCAGCATTATATACTTCTGTGGTGATGTGAACTGCAGCATTATATACTTCTGTAGTGATGTGAACTGCAGCATTATATACTTCTGTGTAATGTGAACTGCAGCATTGTACACTTCTGTGGTGATGTGAACTGCAGCATTATATACTTCTGTGGTAATGTGAACTGCAGCGTTATATGCTTCTGTGGTAATGTGAACTGCAACATTATATACTTCTGTGGTAATGTGAACTGCAGCATTGTACACGTGTTGTGGTATGTGAACTGCAGCATTATATAGCTTCTGTGGTAATGTGAACTGCAGCATTTAACTTCTGTGGTATATGATCTACAGCATTACATACTTGTGTGGTAATGTGAACTGCAGCATTGTACACTCGGTGGTGATGTGAACTACAGCATTAATACTCATGTGGTAATGTGAACTGCAGCATTGTACACGTCTTGTGGTGATGTGAACTGCAGCATTACATACTCTGTGGTAATGTGAACTGCAGCATTGTACACGTCTGTGGTGATGTGAACTGCAGCATTATATACTTCTGTGGTAATGTGAACTGCAACATTTATTTTCTGTGGTAATGTGAACTGTAGCATTTTATACTTATGTGGTAATGCGAACTGCACTATATCTTTTGTGGTAATGTGAACTGCAGCATTATATACTTCTGTGGTAATGTGAACTGCAGCTATTTAACTTCTGTGGTAATGTGAACTGCAGCATTACATACTTCTGTGGTAATGTGAACTGCAGCATTTTATACTTCTGTGGTATGTGAACTGCAGCATTATATACTTCTGTGGTGATGTGAACTGCAGCATTATATACTTCTGTGGTATGTGTACTGCAGCATTATATCTTCTGTGGTATGTGAACTGCAGCATTATGTATTTCTGTGGTAATGTGAACTGCAGCATTATTATATACTTCTGTGGTAATGTGAACTGCAGAATTATTATATACTTCTGTGGTAATGTGAACTGCAGCATTATATACTTCTGTGGTAATGTGAACTGCAGCAGTATATACTTCTGTGGTAATGTAAACTGCAGCATTGCACACGTCTGCGGTAATGTAAACTGCAGCACTGAACACTTCTGTGGTAATGTGAACTGTGGCATTGTACATTTCTAAGGCGATACGAGCTGTAGCACGGCACACCCCTTTGGCAATGTAAGCTGTAGCATTGCACACTCAAAGGAGCAGACAATGATTCAAACCTACAACTTCCAATCTGTGATACTGACGCTCTACATATCGAACCCTATCACATCCACACTTGATGTGACCAGCTGAGAGAGAGAGAGAGAGAGAGGAGAGAGAGAGAGAGAGAGAGAGAGAGAGAGAGAGAGAGAGAGAGAGAAGAGAGAGAGATGGGGTGGGGTACATGGATAGACACATTCAGAGAGCTTGAGAAGTCTCAACTATCAGATTACGAATCGAGTCCGAAAGCGTTCGAAAAGGAGAGAGAGAGAGAGAGAGAGAGAGAGAGAGAGAGAGAAGAGAGAGAGAGAGAGAGAGAGAGAGAGAGAGAGAGAGAGTCAAGACTCAAGAGATTTAATTCATTTTAGGCCTCAGCCCATCATGAAGGGGGATGTGAATATACAACTGAATGAAGTTTATGTAGCAAATTCAGAATGGAAGCTAACAATGATATAGACATATTCATGTCGTCAGAGCATCTCTCATTTTAAATCCTTTGTATAAAAATAATGCAAGATTATGTACGTCTTCCAGAACCGTCGATGACAATAACAAACTCTATAGGATTTCCATAATATTTAGGCTTAATTAACGTTTCACGTATACGTCCAAGTGCTGGGCAACACAGAACAAAATGCACCTTATTTTCTTCGCTTTCATTACATAGGGGACAAATTAGGTCGTTTGACATAAACGTCCTATATCGATAACGGTGTATCACTAGATCAGAAATCCCGATCCTAAATCTAGTTGTAATATATTTCAGATGCATATCAATATTTAGATGTAAATAAGGTTTTTAAACTGTGGTCACTACAAAAAGTACCGTACAAACTGAACCTGTCACTAGTTTGAATATGATCGGACCAAGTTTGCCATCGGCAGTCGATAAGCCTTTGTTGAAAACAACGTATAAATCCACGCACACTTCCAACACCTTGATTCGCCCAAACAAAACCAAGTCCATATTTAAACAAACTCAAGCGAATGTTTGTTACCCAGTTTTTCTTACCTCTTGCATCTAAGTCATACAAAACATATGCTTTACGTGGAATCCTGTAATTCTCCATTTGAGTCAAGTTAATCCAATAGCGAATGCACTTAACAGCAGAATTATATATATACTGGGTCGCGATTTGTTTCACCATAAACAAGGTCATTCGGTGTTCGTCTGTCTACTCCTAGAAATTTCTTCAAAGCGAATAATTGAACTGATTCACAATGGACAACAGCATTTTCCAAGCCCCATATTTCAGAACCATACTACACAATTGGCTGCATCTGAGAATCAAATAATTTCATGAATAAATCAAAGGAGTTGTTGTTTAACATGTTTAACCTTTTCAAAAGATAAATCAAAACATTTTTTGCTCTGCTTGCAAGGTCTTTGCATGCAGCAGTAAAGCTCAAGCGCGTTGAAAAAAGCATTCCTAGGTATTTGTACACGTTAACTACAGGCATTGTAGCACCATTATATAACCATTTTTTCTCTCACACTCAAATAGCCACCCTTCCGAAAGACTATAATATTGCTTTTTGTCATACTAACTTTCAGCTGAAGAGATAGAGCGGCATGCTGTAGGCTATTCAATTGTGTCTGCAAACCTGTAACTGTCTCCGCCATCAAAACAACATCATCAGCCAACAATAGAATAAATAATTCATACACGTCAAGTGAAAATCTAGCACCATGTCTTCCATTGTTGATAACTCCTATCGCTAATTCGTTAATAAAAAGAGAGAACAGAACAGGACTGCAGGATCTCCTTGTCTTAATCCTGATGTGCAGGCCATGTAATCAGTAAACGTAGAACCACATCTAACTCTTGCTTTAACATCATTGTACATGCTTTTGATACATCTAAATAACTTACCTTTAATACCATTCTTCAAGAGAACTGGCCAGAGAAGATTTCGATTTATCAAAAGCTTTTTCGAAATCTATAAATGCAACATAAAGTTTTCGATTGTAACAGAACTGCTTCTGTATCAGAGCTAGTAAAGAAAACATGTGGTCGACTGTTGAGTATCCTTTTTTAAATCCAGCTTGATATTCACCTGTGATATTGTTTCCTTCCACCCATTCTTGCAATCTGTTATTTATCACCATACCAAATAATTTACTACTAACATCACTCAAAGAAATTCCCCTATAATTATTGGGGTTATTGATGTCACCTTTTTGAAAATTAGCTGAATAACAGATTCAGACCAGTTGTCAGGAAATATACCATCATCAAATAATTTATTAAATAATTTCAAGAAAAAATGTATAACCTGTTCATTCGAATACTTAAAGAGCTCGCCAATAATGCCATCGGGACCAGCTGCTTTACGGTTTTTTAATTTTCTTAAAGCAAGCAGTGTTTCTTCTTTAGAGATTGGACGATTCATATAGTCTTCCGTGTCTTCAACTGAGTCCTCATGTACTATGTTGTCAGCATCCGTTTCCAACAAAGATTTAAAATGTGAAACCAAGAATCAATTGATATGTCATTTCTAGGCTGTTTCCGTCTGAAAGATGCATTATGAACAACGTCCCAGAATTCCTTTTGATTTCTCACAGTCGATACAAGTTTGTCTAATAAGGCTTTGTTGAATTGCTTCTTCTTCCGCTTTAATAAATTTTTATACTCACGTCTGGCAATAACATATTCATTTCTTTTTCGATAACTAATTTTTTTTCCTTTTCAAATTTTACAGAACGACAAAATATCTGCAACAATCTTTTGGTATTTCTTTTACAAAGTTTGCATTCTAAATCAAACCATTTACTTGAATTTTCCTTGTTATCAATGATATACGTGTTTTCATGGATTCAGCACTTACTCTTATGCAATCATTAAAAGTTTTAAGAGCATCATTCACGTTAACATCATCAATTAAATCAATCGCAAGGTCAATGGTGGTACGTATTTCCTCACTACACAAAATGCTGGTCTATTTATCAGCACACTTGTCGTCCCACAAAAGTTTGTATATAACAAAATCCTCTCTTTGCGTACAAATATCAGATAAACGTTGCTTTGGGAAAATGGAAAACAACACCTGCAGTCACTGGCAAATGGTCAGAATCAATACGTTCAACAATAGATAGTTTACAGAAGTCAAACAATATCATAAAAAGTTCACGTGAGAATACAAAATAGTCTGTGACACTGCTTCCAGAATCGGATATGAATGTGTAGCAACCTTCATGGTCGCCTCTGCACACGCCATTCAAAATACTCAGATCTAATGCAGTACACATGTTCAATAATAATTTCCCATAGTTGTTCAAAGTAAGATCGTTTGATTGCCGGGTCAAATTAAGAGACGAATTATTGAATTGTGGGTCAAAATTATTTTTCACAGAGTATTCTTGCGAAATATCAGCAGTTCTACTGTTCAAATCACCAACTAAAATAACATACACGTCATTCTGTAACAAAAATCAGTTAAACACTCTTCAAGCATACTAATGCCATTGTCTATATCAAAATGAGTGAAGAAAGGAGATCCTTCTGGGGTATATATGTACAAACATACAGAATATCTTTATCCACTCCAAACAGCTCTTTGTCAATCAAAAAGATGCAACAATTGACATGATCAACATCAACACTTTGACATACTGGAAAAGGTATTTTTTTTTATCAAGCAACCAAGTCCTCCCGAACGTCTACCATGTTTATTTAATTTCACAGCAGGTTTACAAAACAATCTGTATCCGGCAAAAAACATCACACTGACATTCCTCCATGAAGGTCTCCACTAAACACACAAAATCAAATGCACAAACAAAAGAAGTAAAATCGGAATCATACATTTTGTCAACAACCCATTCACATTCCACAGCAAAAAAGAGAAATGTTTTGATTTAACACGCAGTGTGTGTAGCACGTGCTCATTCACGCTGTCGCTGGTTGGCACAACCTCGTTCTCCTGACCAGCATTGCGTCGCTCAAGTGTGTCACTGACATGAGAGACAGGTGAGCGGACACAAGGTGTTAGAATTACTCTGTTCCCTCTCTTGCTGTTATCAGAGGGGGGGGGGGGGGGGGGGGTTTACATTCAGAACGTGGCCGGCCGATCTCCTATCTGGATCTGTGCAAAGTGCCCCCCTCACCAAGGAAATACTTTTTGCCATCTATGAGCAAGTGGTCGAAGACCATCGTGGCTCTTTTCCCATCATTTCTAGCTTTTTTCAGGTGGGGGGACAGTTTGCGATGAATCTCTCTCACTCGGAAGAAGTCTTCCCCTACAAAAATACTGGTGCCCTGCTGTTTCTTTTTTACTTTCAGAATTTGCACTTTGTGTTTATAAAAAGTACACCTCGCAATGATCGGAGAGTCTGGTCTGCCATTCAAACGATGGACCCTATCAAATTCAATGTCAGTACTAATATCCAGTTTATCAGCAATGACATTACGCAGTTTACTTTCACACTGTTCTGTGGACTCATTTTGGTCTTTACTTATTCCATAGAATATAAGGTTATTCCTCTTGGATCTGCCCTCAAGGTCGTCATTCTCGTTTTCCAGCTGTTCAACCCGGGAAAGCAGATCAGAGTTTTTCTTTAAAAGATTTTGATTTTCTTTTTTTCAGATCATCCACTTTATCTTTTAAACCATCACATTACTTTGCAACTCAGCATACTGCTGAGAGAGAGAGAGAGAGAGAGAGAGAGAGAGAGAGAGAGAGAGAGAGAGAGAGAGAGAGAGAGAGAGAAGAGCGAAAGAGAGAGAGGGAGAGAGAGAGACAGAGAGAGAGAGAAGTCGGCTTGGCCGGACTGCCCTTTCAGTGGAAGCTTGCCAGCAGAGGTCACTGACTGATGGCAGCATCGATCACAATGACCACGATCTCTTGTCCGTCAATCGCTCTGCCATTCATACTGGCTCCGTGGAACGGAAAACACAGTTGGAGACAAAACGCGTGCGCCCACAGCGAAGGGCAAAGAAAGGCTGTCAGGCCAGATCAGTCAGCCAGGGGTTTGGGGGCTGGGGCATTTATCAGCGTCATTCTCTTCCTTTCACTCCTAGCGTGCGTGCGTGCGCGTGCGCACGCGCGCGTGTCTATGTGCGCGCGCGCATGTGCTACATTGACAAAATGATGATTTAAGTGCACGGCGTAGTGAGTCGATGTTTCGCAGTCCAGATAGAACTGTTTCAAAAGAAAACGTGTTTAGATTTCCTAACTATACACCCAACCACATTGCGTTTTTTTTTCTCTTCTATAATCTTCAAACAAGCCACTTTGCTTTCAATGGTCTTTTTCGTCCATTGCTGGAAAAACATCTTGCGTTCACCACGCCGGAAAGATTTAAAAAAAAAACTGACTCGTGTCTGATTCAACGGTAATGTTTATCAACAACGTTTAAGAAAGTTGAAGTCCAAAAGGAAAGACGCCAGTAAAACCACAGATGTTCTGGAAAAGGGCAAAATGGCGAACTGTTTGAAATGTATACAGACTAAACTTCTTGAATGAACGAAATATCATTAGAATATGAAATATTACTTGGCATTTTAGAAACTTTTTTTTGTCCCATGTAGACATACAGCATAGTGGTGCCTTACATCAATAAGTGGCACGCAGATTTCTTAAGAGATGTAATACTGATTTATATACGTGATCAACCAGGGTGCTAAATTTAGAGATAAGTGTGTAAGGCACTGACGGAGATTGTAGAAAGTGATAATATTATGCCATTGTGTGTGCGACTGAAACAGGCCAGTACGTAAAGCTCCTAACAACAGTATTTCTTTTCTTGAAAAGCCAGATCGTATCCATTATTTATTTCACAGGGTTGTCATACCACCAGCTGGCAATACTTTTAGGATGTCTGTACTAACTTACTTGAATGAGGTAAATAATCTCTATATAGAAAACATTGTTTTGAACATAACACATAATACCATTTTCGTGAGGACTTTGAGGTTCCTTCTAATAACTGTGTATCCAGTCACAGAAACAAAATTATAAGAGATGTCCATCTCATGTCATCCATATTTCTGTAGAACCAAAATATGGGATGGATTGTTGTTATTGTTCACGATCTTCAACACGTCAGGCATTTTTTTGTAAGATCACAGATAGTCGAGTGACTCTGCGCAGTCCTTCACAAAGAGCCCAGCCTGATACCTTCGCTATAGTCGCCATTGGCGTATATTGACACACTACCTGGGTTTATAAAATAAATGATAAGTGAAAATGCTGAGTTGTGCGTAAATGAAAAAAGAGAGGTCGATTATAGTTGTAGAAGAAGAAGAAGAAAAGAAGGAGAAGGAGGAGGAGGAGGAGAAGAAGAGGAATAATAAGGAGTAGGAGAGGAGAAGATAAGATAATGTTGCTTATAGCCCAGCCGACCGCAAAGGGCCACATCAGGGCTGTCACCACGTTAAAATCAACTCACAAGTCAGTCATTCACACAATTCTTTAAAATACATCGAAAAACCCATCCGAAAGTTTGTTAAAAATCTCTTTCCACTGTAAAATCTCAGATCCGATGAAAAATGTTAATCTCTTTCAAGGAGTAGAGGGAGGAGAGAAGAAAGAAAGAAGAAGAAAGAAAAAGAAGGCGGAGGTGGCAGAGAAGAGGGAAAAAAGAAGAAAACGGAAAGACAATTAAAAAAAAACTGACAGAAAAACTACGACCAAAAAAAAAAGAAAAAAGACACAACAAAACGAAGTTAATAAAAAAGAGGGCGGGGGCGCGCACTTGTCGACCATGTTTGAAAACAACAAGAGTTGATTTCCCTTTCTACGGGCGACACCCCTGGCTGTCCTGCTGAACACGTTACATGGGGACCGAAAAAAAATCATCAAAAAATAAATAACGAGAGGGCTGAATTAATTCAATAGCTGTCTGCGATTCCCTCTCCTCCTCCATCTCAGTCTCCTCTAGAACAGAACACTTGAATTCAACCCCTCTTCTGGATAAAAAGGGAAAAGAAAAATAAAGACATAACTGACCTCATTGGAATGTGAATGACAGTGCGAAAGCTCTTATGCACGCACGCACACAAATAAGCACATTCACAAGTAAGAGAGAGAGAGGGAGAGAGAGAGAGAGAGAGAGAGAGAGAGAGAGAGAGAGAGAGAGAGAGAGAGAGAGAGAAGAGGGAGAGAGGAGAAAGAGATTCTGAAGAGCCGTCGAAACCACAGAAGCAGAATGAAGGAGATAAAGATACACACGAAGTTAGAAACAGACCTGGTAACAACGAGAAACGGAAGGGAAAAAATACACGAGCGGGATGGTCCATCCAAAACAAACAAAAAACAAAAACAACAACAAAAAAACCCAACAACAAAAAAAAAAAAATACAGAGAATCGCAGATTTATTCTCGAGAAAGAGAAGAACAAAAACAAAAACAAAAAGAAAAAAAAAAGGGAAAAAAAAGAAAAAAAAAGAGGAGACAGATCCCTCCCGCCCCACAAACACGGAGGAGAACCGAGTAAAGACGAAGAGAAAGGAGGAAAAAAAACAACGACAAACAAGTGGAGGAATACATTGATAATATTGACAACAAAACACGAAAAAAGATAAGAGGGATAAGAACAATAAAAACAAAAATCAAAAGAAAATGAAAGAACAAGAAGAAAAGTGAAAAGAAAGGAACTGGAAGGAACGAAGAAGAAGAAGAAGAAGAAGAAGAAGAAGAAGAAGAAGAAGAAAACGAAGAAAGAAAGAAAAAGAAAGAAAAAAAAAGAAAAGAAAGAAATTCAGGAGAAAAAAAAAGAAAAAAGTGATTTATCATTATCTTCATCAACATCATCATCATCATCATCAGAAGAAGAAGAGAGAGGAGAAGGAGGAGGAGGAGGAGGAGGAGGAGGAGGAGGAGGAGAGAGGAGGAAGAGGAGGAAGAGGAAGAGGAGGAGGAGGAGAGGAAGGAGAAGAAAGACGATAAAAAATGGAAGAGCGAAAAAGGAATACCGAAGGCAAGGAGGAAGAGGAGGAGAAAGAAGCAGACGATGACGACGACAATGACCACGATCACGAATGGAAAAAAGAGAAGAAAAAGAAGGGAAGAAAATGGTTAGCAAAGGGCGAACACCAGTTCCGACAAGAGTTGCTTTCTCTTTCTACGGGCAACATCTTCTGATCACACTATCAAGTGAGTTGGGGAAAAAAAGAGAGACAGGACTGAATTAGTCCACAGTTCTCTTCTATTTCTCTCCTCTTCAATCCCAGTCAAACTTTAAACAAGACAGTCGAATTCAACTTTCTCTTCTGAATAAAACAAAACAAAACAATACGAAAACAAACAAACAAACAACAACAACAAAAAAAAACAAACAAAACAAAAAAAAAACCCCGACCCCACTGGATTACGAAAGACAGACCAAAAGCCGTTCATCAATATCGTTTGCTTCATTCACCTTTCAGCCTTCATTCTGTCGGTCACACCCACTCTCACACGCACGCACGCACGCACGCGCGCACGTGCCAGCGCACACACACGCACGCAAACCCATGCACACACACTAATGCCTTTAAGCGCACACACACAGGCGTATTCACACGCACACATATTAAAAGAAGAGAGAGAGAGAGAGAGAGAGAGAGAGAGAGAGAGAGAGAGAGAGAGAGAGGGGGGGGGGGGGGGGGGAGAGAAAGACACACACACATACACACACACACACACACACACACACACACACACACACAGATAGAGACAAGACAGAGACAGGGACAGAGAGACAGGGAGAGAGCGGTGCGCTCGAGCGCGTGCGCGCGCGCGCGCGCCAGCGTGTGTGTGTGTGTGTGTGTGTGTGTGTGCGGGCTGTGCGGTATTGATGACACTGCTTCCTTTTCACTGTTTACTGTACGCTACAATTTTCCGCTTTACATACGGAATACGTTTCAGCTTCACATGGCGTTTAACGAACATCTTACATGACTTTTGCTGAATATAATCTTTTTTCCCACGTTTACCGAACATCTCTCCGCTTCACAAACTTTTACCGAACATCTCTCACTTCAGACGTCTTTTACTGAATACATTTCTGCTTCACATGACGTTCACTAAATACCTTTCCGCTGCCCATGACAATCACCGAATATTTTTCCAACTGAAATGGCACTTGCCTAACATCTTTTCACCTCACATGACATTTACTGAATAACTTGTCGCTTCACATGACGTTTACCGAATGTCTTTTGACCATAAATGACGCTTTACCGAATATCTTCCCGCTTCATAAAACGTTTTTTTTTTTCTTTAAAAAAAAAAAAATTTCGCTTCACATGACTTTTATCGAATGTCTCCCCGCTTCAGAATATCTTCCGGCGTTACCTGACGTTTAGCGAATATTGTCCCTCTTCACATTATGTTCACCGAATATTTACCGACTTCACATGACGTTTACAGAGAATCTTCCAGCCTCACGTGACGTTTACCGAATATCTCCCCGTTTCACATGACGTTTACTGAATGTCTTTCCACTTCACGTGACGTTTACCGACTATCTTCCTGCTCATAGGACATTTCATGAATATTTTCTCGCTTCCCGTCACGCTTGCTGACCGCCTTTCCCCTTCACACCATGTTTACTGAAATGTTTCCGCTTCTCATTACGTTTGTACAATATACTTCCGCATCACATGACGCTTGCTTATATCCTTCTGCTTCACGATACGTTTACTAATATCTTTTCGTAATACGTGAGGTTTTATAAATACTTTCCCCCTTCATCTGACATTGACTGAATATCCTTTCGATTCGTGTGAAATTATCGAATATCCTTACTATTCATATGACATTAACTGAATATCCTTCCGATTCGTTTGACGTTAACGGAATATCCTTCCGATTCGTTTGACGTTAACGGAATATCCTTCCGATTCGTTTGACGTTAACTGAATATACTTCCGAGTCATATCACATTAACTAAACATGTTCCCACTTTAAATGACATTTACTGAATCTCTTTCCACTTCACATGACATTCACCGAACAAGATTTACAGATGAAATGACATTTACCGAACATCTTTTCGTCTCACTTGGCATTTACCGAACACCTTTCCATTCTATTTCACGTCAACCAAATATTGTTCTGCTTCACACGACGCTTTCTGAATATATTTCCGTTCCTCGAGACTATTACTTATTAAACTGTATTCAATTTTACGTGTGGTTTACTGAACCTCCTTCCATTTTTGTATGACTGCTGTCGTCTACCCGCTTTCACACGACTTGCACCAAATATATTCCAGTTTTAAACGATGTTTATTGATTTGTTGTTCTTTAATTTCACACGACGTTTGCCAACCTCTTTCCGATTTATACGATGCTTGATAAACATTCTTTCTTTCAATTTCACATCGGGCTTATCGAACATCTTTCCATTTTATTTGACGTCCACCCAGCATCTCGCCATTTCACATGACGTTTACCGAAAATCTTTCCAGTTAAAAAAAAACGACTGTTACCGAACATTTTTTCCGTTCAATATATGACGTTTACTGACCATCTTTACGTTTCACACAACGTTTGCAGAATGTCTCACATTTACGTATGGTGTTTGTTTGTTAAAGTATACTGGTTGGTTCAAATACCGGTTAGTCGGCAAGGACTGCGGAGAGATAAAGGAGAGAAGAAAAGAAGAGAAAGGGGGAAAAAAGGGAAAACAGGGGATACAGGAGGAAGAAGAATAGGAGGATGTGGCGAGAGAGAGAGAGAGGAGAGAGAGAGAGAGACTCAGACTTCAGACTTCAGATGGTTTATTGTTCAGACGTTGTGTCCATACAATCGAGTGAGTTATTATGACTATCATTGTGGAGCTTTCTGTTACGCCGTTACACACATAATACTTTAGAACTCTCTCTCTCTCTCTCTCTCTCTCTCTCTCTCCTCTCTCTCTCGAGAGAGAGAGAGAGAGAGAGAGAGAGAGAGAGGGAGGGAGGGAGGGGGGGAGAAAGAGAGAGACGAGAAAGGTGAAAACAAAACAAAACAAACAAACAAAAAGAACGGCAGCAACAACAAGAATGCACTTTTTACGGGGCAATGACATTGCAGACGGAGCAAACATGATCGAAAAAATGGGCTGTATCAACGACAGAATTCAACGGGAAACACACACAGACACAGACAGACAGACAGACAGACAGACAGACAGAACACACACACACACCACACAACACACACACCACACGGAAAGAGAGAGAGAGAGAGAGAGAGAGAGAGAGAGAGAGAGAGAGAGAGAGAGAGAGAGAGAGAGAGAGAGAGAGAGAGAGAACAGATGAGAAAACATCACGAAACGGTAAGCAACAGAAAAGAAAGAAACGAACAATATCGGCAACGAATAAAACGACAATAAGATCGAAGAAGGAGAAGAAGAAGAAGAAGAAGAAGAAGAAGAAGAAGAAGAAGAAAAAGAAGAAGAAGAAGAAGAAGGAGAAGAAGAAGAAGAAGAAGAAGAAGAAAAAGAAGAAGAAGAAGGAGGAGGAGGAGGAGAAGAAAGAAGAAGAAGAAGAAGAAGAAGAAGAAGAAGAAGAAGAAGAAGAAAAGATTTATTGGATTTTTCTGCACCGTTGGAGTCGTCCAATGACAAATTTGATCAGATCCATTTTAAAGGAGAATGGAGGGTACCCTTTTCCGGCTCTTTTGGTGCCAAACTCTATGTAAGTTTTATATAAGTTTCTCATTGCTTTTCTGTCCTTCTCTTTCTTTAGTTTGATGCTTGTTTATTTATTAAAAGATAGGTATACATGAACTAAGAGTACACATGCATGAAAAACACGACAATAGAAAAATGTAATGCAAGACATTAAATGCAGTCTCATAAAAATGCAAGAATATTGAATGATAGCGTTAGAGAGAGAGAGAGAGAGAGAGAGAGAGAGAGAGAGAGAGAGAGAGAGAGAGGAGAGAGAGGAGAGAGAGAGAGAGAGAGAGAGGAGAGAGAGAGAGAGAGAACAATGTAGATGACATTCAATGTTTTCTGTAAAGCGAGTTACCGTACGCATGTCAATGCACGAGAATTAAAATCAGAGATTAAGTAGGACCTAGCCTCAGAGCACATAGTGCAGATGGAGTCTTGTAACAATGATAATCAACACGCATATATAGATCGATTCGTGTTTATAAACAAAGTCTTAAATAGAAACCACTTGGATGAGAGAAAAAAGTCGTTGTACATAAAGTTCTTGCGAGCAACATGCTTTCAATTTCACATCGACATTCCATTTCTATAAATTAATGAAAGCCTTGTAAGAAGTGGATGAGAATACAAGTACGGTTTATGTAGTATTCTCCCTTCTCTTTCTTTCCTTATTTCTTTCCTTCTTTTCTTACGTCTTTCTACACTGGGTGCGCTCCGGAAAGTATTGCTGTATGCATGTTCTATGTCTATTGTTTTGGACCTCCGAAGGAGACAGGTGTGATCACCTTCCAGAAATGACACGATAAGCCGGGCCTGGCAATATTGCAACAGGGGCAACTAACAGCAGTGGGATTTTTTTTTAGGTAAACTGAGTTTCCTTCACCAGCCCACACAGGAAAACAATTTTAGTCTGACAGATTTAACTCTGTTCGCTCAAATCGAACGAGGCACTGGGCAAATTTATAGGTAGAAAGAAACTCGCGGAGAGCGTGGCAGCAGAGAGTCCTCAGAAGAGAAGCCCCCTTCAAGCAAGTGTTTCGGCCCTTATCTCCTGACAACTCTAGGGGGGATGGGCCACACCCGGTTCATGACTCCGGATGTCCCTCTGCTGCCCCTTTTTTCCCCTCATCTTGGGACGAGCCATGGCTGGGATTCAAACCCATGACCCTCTGGACATGCTCATTTTCCACTTAATGACTCGCACTCTAACCACTGAGCCACTGGGGCACCTGATATTTGTAGGGAAATTCAAGCCTTATGAAGTTCACTTTTGTTCCTCCTTGACCAGATCCAGCTTGAACACCTCTGTGCCGCTTCTGCCATTGCTTTAAGGGCTCTGTTTTTTCCCTCCCTGCAACTGAGAGCTGTTTCATGAGGCTGTATGCAGACGTTCCTACAAACCCCTAGCTCCAATTTCTGCAGTGAGGACTTTGACCTGACAGCCTTCTCTCCTCAGGCTGTTTGCCAGATCAGCATGCTTTTCAGTCTTGTAGATTTGAGCTGCCTCCATTCTGTTCTCATATGGCACCGTGAGCTCGATCATGATCAGCTGCTTGGTTGACTGAGAGTGGACTACTGTGTCTGGTCTCATGCCACTCTTGCTGATGATCTCTGGGTGACTCTTCCATTCTGGGAGGTCTACAGTGCACTCCCAGTCATCTGCCCCGTCCAGCAGACTCTGCCTGCATGTTCCGAGTGGCACTGTTGTTCTTGACCATGATTTGCTACCTCCTGCCGTGAAGAATGTTGCGGGCGCTTTTGGATTCCTGATTTTCCCTTTTGTGGTGTTGGTACTAGCCCAGACTGCTTGTACAATCTCTTTGAGCACTTGGTTGTGCCTCCATGTGTACCTTCCTTGAGCCAGGGCTACTTTACATGAGCTTAGGACATGCTCCACTGTTTGTTTTTCATGGCAGAGGGGGCATGCAGGATCGTCTGTTTTTCCCCACTTCACCAGGTTTGCATTTGAGGGCAGAAGGTCATATGCAGATCTGAGAATGAAGCTGATCCTGAGAGGGGCCATGTGCCAAATGTCATTCCAAGTAAGACTTCTTTGGAGCGCATTCTCCCACGTTGTCCATTGCCCTTGCTGGCTCTGCTGGGCTGCTTTTTGGAGTCTTTTTGGTCTTCTTCTTTTCTCACCTCCTGAATCATCATTTTGGCTTTTCCTTTGGCCTTTGACCACCATTCAGTTTTGATCACCCCCAGTCCTTGTCTGTTGGTCTGTGTGTGTCCTGTTATTGCTCTGATCATGGTTTTGTACACCCTTCTCCCCATAGCATAGGAAAGTACTGCAATATTTTTTCTTCTTCTCAAATGACTTCCATATTACTGGAACACTCTGGAATACCATAACTTTCTCATTTTTAAACGTACAGCAACACGTTAATACAAGTGGAAAGGTTTTCCTCTCCTCCTCTATCTACTGATGTTCGTATCTTAATGTATTAGAAATGCTACTTGTCTATCATTTGTGGGAGGTTTTCATATATTTGTCAAAAATTAAGTTTGTTTCGAAGCACTACATCGCACCTTGTTTTGTGTGTCATTGTATTTTGTCGTCTACTTTTATGTAAAGTGTATAGTATGAACTTAGTGTCATAATTCACACAACCGGTGAGCGTTTGCCCGCAAAGTTTGCCAACGATACAAAAACAAAAAGGCAGTGAAACCAAGGTACTCTCTCCAAGTCGGTTAAAGTATGCGGTCAAGGTAGGACGTTAACAGACCAGCGCATGTTGCGCCGAATATTTCAGCACAGATCTGTATCCCACTGTGACAGACATGTAACAGATGACCTTTCATCTCTGTCGTAAAAAGATTGATATCATCCCCATCTATTCACACATCTTTTTGAGAAGAAGCAAAGAAACCCCTACTTCCATTGCGATTTTATAGGGGCAATGGTTATTACGATTTACATATTATTTCGCCGTGGGCCGTCTTTCTTGAGAGACCAGGTACGAATGTTTAATCATCAAATATTATTGCTTGTTGAACTTGACTTTTGAACTGAGCGTCGATTCGAAAGTTGAGGAACAATGGCAGCTGGAGAATCTGATGGTCAACACGTCTGTGCGTCTGTACTAAATATGTATGGCGGTGTTGACAAATGTGCGTGCGCGTGTGCGTGATCGTGTGAGTGCACACGCCCGCGTGTGCGTGCGTGCGTGCGTGCACGTGCGCGTTTGTGTGCTTGTGTGTGTGTGTGTGTGTGTGTGTGTGTGTGTGTGTGTGTGTGTTGTGTGTGTGTGTGTGTGTGTGTGTGTGTGTGTGTGTGTGTGTGTGTGTGTGTGTGTGTGGAGAGAGGGAGAGAGAGAGAGAGAGAGAGAGAGAGAGAGAGAGAGAGAGAGAGAGAGAGAGAGATGTGTGTGTGTGTGTGTGTGTGTGTGTGATTGTGAGTGCGTGCGTAAGCAAGCGCGCGCCTGTGTGTGTGTGTGTGCTTGTTTGCAGGTATATGTGCGTGTGAGTGTGTGTGCGTGTGTGTGTGTGTGTGTGTGTGTGTGTGTGTGTGTGTGTGTGTGTGTGTGTGTGTGTGAGTGTGAGTGTGTGTTACACACACTCAACTACACACACACACACACACACACACACACACACACACACACAGAGAGAGAGAGAGAGAAGAGAGAGAGAGAGAGAGGGGAGAGAGAGAGAGAGAGAGAGAGAGAGAGAGAGCAATCTTCCTTTCTATTTATCCCCAATTTCTGTCCTTCGTAAGAATTGAATTTCTTTTCCGTGACGTTAACAGGAAATTAGACATGCATAAATAGTTCTTTCTCTTTCTAAACTAGGAAAGACGACAGGAACGATGTCAATTAATGGGAAGAATAGCAACAGGACAATGCCACTCACGCACATGGGTTGGTTTTGCCGTTGAACAGGTCATGCACGTGCAACACAGCAAAGCAGAACAGAGACTGAAAGCTGGGGCTCGTTCAAATCAGTGAGAATGTCGGCATCAAAAGATATCCTCCTCTTTTTCCTCCTCTTCTTTCCCTCATCAACACAAACAATGACGACGACAACAATATCTGATGGCAAAAGATTTAAAGCTAAACATGGACGAAACGAGCTGAGCTATGAGACATTTGCCTGTCACTCCTGATTTTCGATTCTGAAATGTCACCCAAATGGGATCCTATGCCCAAACGCTTGTGAAGAAGGCACTGAAATGTGCCGAGCTTCATCAGTTTGAGCAAAAATTCAGATCTGTTCCAGCGAATTATCCATTCGTACTAACTGAGTCTTTTTGAATGTTTCGGTCTTGCTTCTGTCGTTTAAACCATACCGGTTCTTTTTAGTGATCAAGAAGGTGCACCAAAAAGTGAAGCAAAGAACTCTACAGGAAGAATATGAGTCAGTTGCCCATTATCGTATTATTGCCTGTCTGACTTTCAGACTTTTATAAAATTCATTTCGGGCTACAGTTACTGAAGCCACTGTTCATAATATCACATTTGGCCGTGAGTTAATGATGTCTTATTTTCACGAAAGTGTCCCATCGACAGACACAAGGAATGTTCATGGTTTAGACTACTTAGATTCGTTTTTGGTTGTTTCTCTTCTCAAGTTAATGACTTATCATTATCAAAGTCCATTAAGAAATACATTTCAGCTGCGTTTTAGATCACTACAGATGTTCATCTTTAAATCCTCCCTCATCTGTATGTGTGACAGAAGGTTAAACAGCATTCTTTCCCCTGCCGTGTTAAGCCATTTCCGTGCAACGATGACAAGAATATGTCTACCCATGGATGTCTCTTCTTCACAGCAGGGTTCCCACAGCTGGTATTTTGCTCCACTGGGAGTTCTCTCTCTCTCCCTCTCTCTCTCTCTCTCTCTCTCTCTCCCCTGTTTTCTAACACACTGCCAACATTCTCAGAAATTTGAACGTATCCCCGATGAAAACAGCGCGCGGACGGACTCCATGCTGTCTTAATCACCCCCTACTTATCCACCACCTCCTCCCTCTTTAATCCCCTCCCGCTCCTCTTATCCTTCTCAGCACCCACTAGGTATAATTCAGAAGGAAAAATGAAGACAGACGGACTCCTTACTTACCTTCATAAGCTGTCATTCTTTGATTGTCTCCACGGCGACAGCAGAGGTAGCAGGCCACTCGGAACTCTCGGCGAAAATTACCTGAAACAAAACAAAAAGAAGAACAATGTTAATGGTCTATTTTTGGGAGTTTCTTACAGAATATAGGCCATTCCTTGCTGCTAAGAAAATGACCCCCCCCCCCCCCCTGTCACGAGCCGGTTTACCTTGTTTTTTACTCTGTTGTTTAACAGAGAATGAAACACTAACAGCTCACGACTTTTATAATAACTGTGCAATTGTCAATAGGCTCACTCTCGCGCTTTCGCCACACCCGACAACAACATGTAACTCACTTCCTCCAAACAGTCGTCTGCTGTCACTCCAACATTTATAACAGACTCAAAGAAATAGAGTTCCAACTTTACTTGTACGAAAAACAACTTAAACTTCACATTCATGATTTAACATACATTTTTGCACACAAGTATTCACAAATTAACTTAAATTAGCCAACCCTAAACATTACTTTATTTCTAAACTAGCTGACCTCCCTAACAAACTACTTCCCCTGACTGTAACCTAGAACTCACCTAACCTCTGACCTCCTAACCAAATTAAATAACTTCCCAAGTTCCCAACTAACGAATTAATTCACACGCCTACGCTCTCCCAATTACTCGAGCATTCTTACGACAACATTCCCAGGCTCATGCTCCAGTCGCTCAAAAACTTTGACACTCGACTCAACACAAAAACCACAACACGCAACTGCGTACTTCAGCCACACGCAAGCTCTCCATAACATTACAGTTCACTCAGCCAACGCGGTGTTCAACAGCGGCCGCCCAGCTATCAAACATGATCCCAAGCAGCCCACACCTTCATGCATTCAGAAAAGGACCGCACACGGGTCGGACACTGCCTTATATTCCTACGCGTTGCCTCGGCTTCACCAAGGCCATACTCCACAGATGCGGAGATTATAAAAAATCCTAAAAAACTTTTAAGACTATCACTAACACTTTCTGACACCCCCCCCCCCCCCCCGGGAAAAAAAAACCTCTCGTAACAACTCCCCTTCCCCGCTTTCCATCTCCACACTCCACCATTCCCCTTCCATGAAATTATTTGAGGCTAGGGTATACTGGCTACGTTAAGTTAGGTAGCGTTAGGGTAGCTCGGGTTAGGATTGGTTACATTAGGTTACGTTTTGTTAAACTAGGTAGGTGTGGTTCGGTTTGGTACATTAGGTTAGGCCAGGTAGGTTAGGTTATTGCTAGGTAAGACTAGATCAGGCCAGACGAGGATGTTTAGATTAGGTCAGATGAGTCCGATTTGGGTAAGTAAGTTCTATTCAGATTGAATATGTTTACCTGTCTCAGGTGGTACTGTCTACAGAGCCACCACCACCCCAGGAACGCTGGGGAAGGAAGCTATCCAGCACTATATTCATACCATCGGAACCAAGACACGTTAAACTGAATGTGTAATGGAAAAATTTCTGGTGAGAGAGAATTTTGATGTCAAGGTGGCTGGTTGTATAGGTCATGGTTTAAAATTCCAATCAGCTGTCGCACTTTAGGTTGTGACGTGTACATCTCAGGACCATATTTAGTGAGTCAACATGAAATGTTAAAAAAAACAAGTAAACACTCAGAACCGTTTATTTAAGTGATAGTGGTAGTAAGACATTTCCTTTTTCACAGGTTTCCGGCGAGTTTCTTTACCTCCCCCTACACAGCAAATCCGTGAGGGTCGGCCTCTCGGGTTGAGGGGGTTGTCACCTCCACCCCTACTGTCATCCCTGCTCATTCCTCTGCCTGGAGTGAGGACACACCTGGAGCCGGCAGGGTGCGTTCCGGTCGGGACGCCGTCTATTTTCTTCTGCAGTCTGAGTGTTACAGTTCCTCCGACTTCAGCTCTATCTTTTCTTCAGGGTGGGCAAGCATCTTGAGGGCTCACTGCGATATATTATCTGCGTGTGATGTGCGAGTGTAGTTGGTGCCCGGTAAGAAGGGGACCGCGCTCTTCGATGCATCACGATTTTTTTTATTCCTGCTGCTTCATCTCAAGCGCTTCAGTGCAGGTCTTGTGTTTTGGGCGGCACATTGGTGTGAGGGCGTCGTGAAACAGAGACGGACGTTTACATAATTATATTGGGAAACGCTGTGTTGCCTTTGTGTTTTTTTTTGTTTTTGGAAGGGGAGTTTTTTTTTTTTTTTTTTTTTTTTTTTGCGTGTGTCAAGTACCCGCCAGGGACTTTGAATGAAGTACTGAAAGTGCAACATTGGGTTTCGGGTCACTTGAACAATTTGTTTTGAATATTTTGGGGGTTGAGCTTGGGTGTACGGATAGTCTGACACCGGTACATAAAAAATTAGCATAAGGAATACAGCTTGGGAAAAACATCGCGTGGGCATCTCAGGTTCTATGAAGTATCAACCTTGTTTGATGTTTCAGCCTGGGGTTACCAGGTGATGTAATAATTCACCCTTGTCCTTTCTGGTATTGGCTTTCATGGGCTGAGGTGTGTGTGTGTGCCTCCTGAGGTAAGGGTCATTATATGTGGATGTGCAGCACATGCGTGCACAGGTATGCATAAGGGGCCATGCGCTGATGGTCGTGTATTGGTGTTAGTATAATTGGATTCTTTTGGGATTTTTTTTTTTTTTTTTTTTTTTTCGTGTGGGGGAAACTGCCTGGGTGGGTTGGATATAGAGGTCTTGGTGTTTCATCTGCCATTCTGTGGGCGAGAGTGCGTGTGTGAATGCAAATAAAGCCTTCTGTTTGTGCACCATATTTCCTTTGTCTGTATGTTTGTTGTGTGGCGTTCGTACTCTCAGGTAAAAGGGAAAGGGGTGGTTATAAAAGGGGGATATACACTTATATATATCCCTGTCTACTGTCTTATACAGTGACAATATACATGTGGGTCGCCTGCGGGATTCAAGCCCACGATGCCCGGCAATGAACTGGCCGCTCGGCCACTGACTTATCAAGCAAGGCCTTTCGCACAGATGGTTTGTATTAGTCACGGTTTGTAGGCACGCGTTTTTGGAGCGCCCATCGTTCAGCGCTGTTCTTAGGATGGTAGTACAACAACAAACGGTCGGATTTAGCTGAAATTATACCATCTCTCCACAGTGCTCTCCTGCGCCAAATATACGGCTAAGAAAAAAACAGCCAGGACTTTTTGGTTCATAAGACTGAGGAAAGATTGGGTTTCTGAGAACACGAAACTCAACAGTTTCGGACTTGTGAACATTTCCGTCGTGCCAACGTCTGGTTCAACAACAGAAATAAGACTGAGGAAGAACTTGAACGGCTCGCTGATCCGTGTGAGTCGTGTGGATTTGGCCTGTGAGGACTAGCGGTGCATGGTTTCCACTTATAGTTGGACGCTGCTCATGCGTGGAATCACTGTGTGAAAAGTTCTTACACAGTGATAAATAGTAAGTGTAGAATTTTTTTTTTTTTTTTTTTTTTTTACAAAATATAAATACCACGACGGGACCCCTGGTATTTAAAAGAAAGAAAGAAAGAAAGAAGGAAAGAAAGGCTATCTCAACTGGATGCAGGACAAAATTAATGGTGTTTACATAAGCAGACGATTACCTCTGATTCTATTGTTTGTTGGTAATATCATAAAAAGATCAATCATGTTACAAATGGATTTTGGAAGGATAATAAGGATAATGATAACATGATTCACACTGATCAGCAAGGCGTTCAAGTTCTTCCCCAGCCACTGTACAGTCCTGACTCGACCAACGCGACTTTCGGTTATTTCTGTTGTTGAATCAGAGGTTGGCAGGACGGTTCCGGTTCTATGTGTCACAGGGCCGTTGTGTCATAGGGCCGTTGTGTCACCGGCACACTGTATGGTCGCTGTGTCACAGGGCCGTTGTGTCATAGGCCGTTGTGTCACAGGGCCTTTGTGTCATAGGGCCGTTGTGTCACAGGGCCGTTGTGCCATAGGGTCGTTGTGTCACAGGGCCGTTCTGTCACAGCGCTCAAAGGGGTACGGCTCCCTAACCCTATCCCTAACCCTATCCCTAACCCTAACCCTATCCCTAACCCTAACCCTAACCCTAACCACTTTAGTTACAAAACTGGTTAATACTTAAAACCCGGCCCTGTGACACAACGGCCCTATGACACAACGGCCCTGTGACACAACGGCCCTATGACACAACGGCCCTGTGACACAACGGCCCTATGACACAAGGCCCTGTGACACATAGAGCGGACCTGGGCAGGACGGGGATATTCGTAAGTCCAAAACACTGCTTCGAGAAGGCTTAGATGGTGTACAATGCTGTTCTTGAAATGTTAATAAGAAAACGTGGAAGCAACGTTTGTTTCTATAATGAAACAATGCCATACCGCTACTCCAGTGCTGCTTACAGCACCAATTCACAGACACAGATAGACTCAAGGCACACAGGACAATCAAGGGAATTATATTGAAGCTTCCATAAGTTAAAGGCATATCGTACAAGACTGCATTTGGAATGGTTTGATTCCAATAACATGTTATATGTTCTGGGATAAATTCAAATGGAGGTTCATTCAAAAGTCCATCCAACAGTGGACTGGACCTATTAGAGGCCGACACAGGTCAAAATTAAAGATAATTCAGAATTAATTTTTGGAAACCGGCAACATGTTACGAACGTTGGTGTGTGTGTGTGTGTGTGTGTGTGTGTGTGTGTGTGTGTGGTGTGTGTGTGTGTGTGTGTATGTGTATGTGTGTGTATGTGTGCGTGTTGTGTGTGTGTGTGTGTGTGTGTGTGTGTGTGTGTGTGTGTGTGTGTGTGTGTGTGTGTGTGTGTGTGTGTGTGCGTATTGCTTCCGTGTTGCTGTTGAACCAATATGATTCGTTTTCCTTCCACTCAATAACATTGTTCACCACCATATTGTATACAGCAGCGTAAACGTGTCCATTCTGACAAGATCAAGGTGAACATGGACAACAGTTCTGATCTATAAACGTACGAGAATCAAAATGTATTGAAGATATTTCTCTCACGCGACAACTTGTGCACACACAATCTCTCTCTGTATGCCTCTTTCTTTGTCGTTGTCTGTGTCTCTCTGTCCGCCCGTCTGTCTGTCTGTCTGTCTGTCTTTCTCTCTCTATCACAACACACACACACACACACACACACACACACACACACACACACACACACACACACACACACACACTCACACGCATCACTCTTGGTAAGTCAGCTCTTTCTTGAAAGCAGTCCAACAAACACTCAATACATTCTCGAAAGCGATCTAGCAAGCACTTAATTCTCAATGCTATCAATACTTTTTTAACAGCCCGTCATCCAAAGCCTTTGCACGTTAAAAGGGGAAGACATTTCGGACGCCCACCAGACACCCAAGTGCAAACCCAATTCAGCCTAATAGTACCCTCCATCACTTAACTCGATTAGCGAATGGCCCATGGGTGAGCAAAGACGCATTTCGCTGCCAAGCAGTCGAGACAAACTAATGTGCCAGTAAATCTGAATGGCTGTGTCCCATGGGAGAGCACTATGGAAAAGACGTGTTCGGGCCGCCTGCCGCCATCACCAGTTTTTTGCTCCTAAACCCTTTCACAGCTGAACTTAATTGCAGATCGTTGTGCGCATTTTGCTATTGGAGGGAGGTGGGGGGGGGGGGGGGGGGGGGGGGGGGGGGGGTTGGTGGTGGTGTTCTCCAACCTCCAATTTTCTCTGCATTTGTTCGTTTGTTTTTACAGAGGAGCCTCCTACCTTCTGTTTTTCCGACTGTTTCTTTTCTCTACTGACTCGCACTCATCATGTAAAATGTGTAAGTTCTTCAAAATGTGGACATTTGCTTGCTAATTGTAATGCTTTGTCATTTGATAAAAAAGTGTCTGGTTTTAAAAAAATATAGCCATCTAATGTATGGTGCGCTGACGCTTTCAACTACGCACGTGTACTTTTAATGAGATGAAACGCACTCGCCCTCCCCTCCCCGACCTCCACTCCCCTTTCCTCGCGTGTCTGTCTGAAGGAGACCCAATCTAGTCTGTTGACTTTAGGGAAAGTGAACTGTCAGAAGTTCACCGGGTCTCGGGCACGGCGTGGTGGAGGACGGAGGCCATCCCTCTCCTCGCGCTGCCTGCAACCTTCCCTGAACTAACCGGGCACCCATTTACTGCTAGCTGGACAGGAAGGTGTTTTTTAAGCCGGAAAAAAAATCCGATCCCAGGTGTGGTTTGAACTCACATCCGCCAGCTTCGCAAGCAGACGCTTTCAACATTGACCACAGCCCCTCTAGCGTTGTAAAAGAATCCTGTTTTCAGACACTTTACTGTTCTTTACATACGTGTGTCTGTGGCGGAAAGGTGGACATTGGCACTGCGCATCTCGGGTGCACGATGTGATTTAAACTGCACGGTGATAGACTTTGCCTTTATCGACTTAACAAAAAGCATTTGCTACCGCTGTCTACACAGCTGTCTCACATTAGGCGAGGAACACTGCAGTCTTCTCCCGTTGTAGATTTGGTGATTAGTCGAGGAGCGGGCAACCACATCGCTTCTCATCAAGGAGAATACAAAGAGAAGACAACTCTGAGGAAAGTGTTCTAAGGTTTGGCCCTACAGACAATCGGTGGCAGGCTGCTGCAGTCGTCAGTTGAAATTTGCGGTAGATGTGTGCATTCGACTATACAACGTGGGCCTCATATCCATTTCTTTCATAGTGAGAAAAATAGTTATGACTGCTGTGTAATATTGCTATTACATTATATGTATTTCCAGCTCAAAATGCTCTAATTACAATAACAATTATCTACGTTTGATAATGTTGTTCAAATGACATGAATTTTTTTTTCACACCGCTATAAGGAGCGTGGAACTGAGATGATGTTAAAAAGAAACTACTACTTTCTGTTTTGCCTGACACACAATTTACACATATCTATCTCTCTGTTCTTTAAAACTTCTTTTTTCTTTAAAGTGCAACCAACAAATCCTTATCAATCAAACACACGCATCACATATAGACTAGCATACATTCACACCTAACTACTTACAATCACGCTCTCCAGATTATTATATGATATGGCACATTTTACCACGCATCATTCAAAAGAAAACACACACACACATACACACACACATACACGCACGCGCACACACACACACACACACACACACACACACACACACACACAGAGGCGCGCGCGCGCGCGCGCACACAAAACAAAACAAAACAATGCAAATGCCAATGTTGTTACAATGTGTGTGTGTGTGTGTTGTGCGTGTGTGTGTGTGTGTGTGTGTGTGTGTGTGTGTGTGTGTGTGAGAGAGAGAGAGAGAGAGAGAGAGAGAGAGAGAGAGGAGAGAGAGAGAGAGAGAGTGAGTGTAATACAGTTGATTTTTCCTTGTTATGCTATGCGCGACTTTGCTTGAGCCCTACTACACACTCATTGTTTCAGTCATTGTTGGTAACACTCAGGCGTTGAAAAGATCGACACAAGTCTTGAAAATACGGATCTATATGACACACCACTAGTTGCAATATATACCTTTAGACCCGAACTTCTAGGTATTATTCTTCACAATATCTGTCTATTCCGGTGACACGTAGGTGTTGGAACACAAATTCAGGCTTGCAAACTACAACTTACGTGTGCCAAACAATGTTTGATATATATATATATATATATATATATATATATAGAGAGAGAGAGAGAGAAGAGAGAGAGAGAGAGAGATTAGTGTGGTTAAAATACCCAAAATGATTTTGATAGTGCTCGACCCCTTGGGGAGCAACATTTGTTAAAATAGGTTTTTAAAATTAGAATCTACAAATTTGTTTCGAGCGCGTTACGTTGTCATCAGGATGGTTTTTGGTTTGCCCACCGCCGATGTTATATAGCGTGTGGGCTCCCGTTTGCGGTTGTTTGCACGTGCGGGTTGGCTGCACGTGTTTTTGGGGGCTTTCAGGTTTTTGTTTTGGGTGTATTCACTAACAACGATTTCCATTTATGCCTGCAGTTGTTTACTATTTCTGTTTTGGTGTTTAAAGTTGCTAAGTGTGGTTTGCATAGTATTAACCATTTTTCAGTTAAACATGGGTTGCACCTTTTTGAAACATTGCTGTATGGTGATGCTCTTTTTATGATTTTCCAGGATATATTGTAGCTTGTTTTTGCGTCTTTAAGTTTCCAGATATATTTGCTCGGGGCAAACCAAAAACCATCCTGATGACAGCGCAACGCGCTCGAAACAAATTTGTAGATTCTAATTTTAAAAACCTATTTTAACAAATATATATATATATATATATATATTATATATATAATATATATATATAATATATATATATATTATATATATATATATAAGCCACAACAAAACTACTTCTGCACTTTTTTCAGTGTGTCGGTCTTTGCAGGAAAACAGGCGTCAAAATAAATTCATTCTCGAGATTAAATATTACATCACACAAATATGTAGCCAAGTCAATGAACACGAAGGTATACGACATGACGACAAACAGGTTGAAGAATAAACAAAGGGGTTGCATGGAGGATGAACCAAGGGGATGTAAACAGGAACCACCCGACCTTCACAACACACATGAAGAACCACTGGACGCAAGACGAAGCGGCGCATTCACCGACCTCTCGAGACCAGATACAGATGGCTAAAAGTAAAACACGGAAACACCGATTTAGAGTTTGTCTAGCCTCGAACCACAAAAGCAGTCCCACAGACCAGACTGGCAAATGCCACAAAACACTCTATAGCAGCAAAGAGTTGTACTTTGCCAAGCCTACACCGGCCTATCGACTTCCCCCTCTCAAAGACCTGGCTTAAGCTTGCCTACTGAGCTTGCTGTCAAAGGAAAAAAGATCAATTTCACACCAGCGTCCCAATTAAATCACATGTCGATGACGACACTCAGGTAAACTGGTCGTTAGCTACAAGGATTCCCCATTCTCTTTGGGATGTAACCCAACAAACATGATCATATTGAAAAACACCGTACAACGTAAAACTTAACATCACACGGTTGTAAACCTTCACATGAGCGCTGCACGAGCAATGCCAGCTACCCCAAAATCCATATATGCAGAATAACAAAAAAATATTTTTGACTTCTGATCTGTTTCACCAATACAAACTATCTTTGAGGATGTTCAGGAGATTAATAAAACAAGCAAGCAAAAAGATAATAAATAAAATAAAAACAACAAAACCCAAACAAACAAACAAACAAACAAACAAAGAACAGAAGTAATTAACGTTTTGGTCACAGACTGTCTTCAGGACTGATGAGATCAAAATGAAAGAAACAAATATACGTATAGATAATGACGTACAAAAAAAAATACGTAAACGGATCAATAACATTTTCCGTAAGTACGTCTACGCTGACAATGAAATTTGGCTCAATGAACACCTTTGCGCAGAAACCTTTCCGCTACCAGATGAATTTATAAACGCGGTTTCACAATGGATGTGTGGTGTGTGTGTGTGTGTGTGTGTGTGTGTGCTCCTTCTAGTGCCGTCTGCGCTGTGACAGGACAGCCTGGATGTGTTGCGTGCGAGAGAGCTGGAACGAATGGCGTGGGAACAGAAACTACTGAACAGGTGGACAGTGGGATGGGAATCGGTTTTGAGGGGGCGGATGTACAGAAAAATCCCTCCATTCTAACATTATCTCTCTCTGTCTCTCACTGTCTCTCTCTCTCTTCTCTCTCTCTCTCTCTCTTTTCTCTCTCTCTCTCTCTCTCTCTCTCTCACACACACACAGGCGCGCGCGGCGTACGCAGCTCGTGCGCACGCGCGCGCGCGCGACACACACACACACACAGAGAATTATGTTAGAAGACTATATCAAAGCGATCTAGACAGCATAGGCAACTATATGACACAAAATGGTCTATCTTTGTCCACTGAAAAAACAAATATGATGTTGTTTAATGCAGGAAGCAATCCAGAAAATGTACCAGTCTTCAAACTTCTTGGTGAATCTTTAGAATATAAACAAAGTGTTAAATTTTAGGAGTTTTCTTTACACCAAAATTATCTTGGAATATTCATTTTGAATATATATTAACAAAGGCTAGGAAAAGTTTGAATTTATTAAAATCATAAGCAGACTACCCTGGGGAATGGATTCAAAAACTTTACTTCATCTCTCCATAGCTCTTGTTAGATCAAAACTTACTTATGGTCAAGAAGTATATTTTAGTGCTCCAAAATGTCTTCTGAAAAAGTTACAAAGTTTGGATTGCAAAGCCATTAAACATGCTCTTGGTATCCCTGTTCATGCCTCAAATGCAAAAACATATAGAGAAGCTGGAATTTTGCCCCTTGATGATTATCGTGAACTAGCAGCATCAAAATTTTTCATAAAATCAAGTGTTAATGATAATTACATTCAAGAAGACTTAAAACTTAGATCGAACACTGACTTTCCAAAAAGGGCAATTATGATTACATCGCAAGAAACTATAGGTACATATACTTCTGATTTGATTGAATGTTCAAAATTCATATCAAAGATGTGGCTAAAAATCCATCTTCTTCATTTATTCCATCATGGGAAATACCAAAACCTTTTCTTGATATTGGTTACATTGACATCAAAAAAGGGGAAAATATCAATATCATTGCGAATTTAGCAAAATCACATGTAGACGAAAAATATCAAATCATCTTCAGGTGTTTACTGATGGTTCTGTTTTAGATGATGGAAATGTTGGTGCAGCATTTGTTATTCCTTCGCTTAAACTCAAAGATCGTTCTTTCTGGGTAGTTATCTATCTATATTCACAGCTGAATTAGTAGCTATTATGCCAGCAATGGAATTTCTAACAGATCTTCCCAGTAATATTGTTCAGATAGTTATTTTTGTAGATTCAAAATCAGTCTTACTTGCCCTTGATTCATCAAATATATTGACACGACCCGACCTTGTGTTTGAAATTAAATATCTTTTATACTGGCTGGCGTCTAAAAGGCACTATTATAGAATTTTGCTGGATTCCTTCGCATATTGGTATACTTGGGAATGAATTGGCTGATAGGGCTGCAAAAAATGGTGCTAAAAAAGCAGGGTCATCGTCCGAGCTGAAAATAATAACCATCAGTCGTAAATGTTATCGTATCCTTGAATCAACTGCACGGAAGAGAGCTCAAATAAATGTTGATATTTCATCCAAACAGTGGGAAGCTTTTCCAATAGACCTTGTTCTAAGAAAAATGTCTGATCATCCAGTTTATTATTCCAGACAAATATATTCCCTTGTGATTCGATTAAAGCTAAACGCTTTAAAAACAAAGTTTAGTAAAATGCTAATTGTATTTGTGGAAAGAAATAACATTGAGCCATATTTTATTTAATTGTCGCAAGTTATCTTCTTTCTTACCAACATCATTAAGGTCTAATAATTTTTTCTGAAAAAAAACTTGCAAGATATACTTTCGGACCACCTTTTGCTGATCGAAATTGCTGAACACTTATTTCATAGTCCGATTGGGGTTTTTCTTTAAACTGTTTTGTGTTAGTTCATAGTGCGTTATATAATGATGGCCTGCATTTTACTCCTTCACTCGTAAGTTTAGATAGTGAAGGATTTTGTTTTATTGTTATATTATGTTAGATCTATATCTTCTGTTAATTTTACCCATTAATTGTTGTATTAAGCTACCTGGAGGGGGTTGGGTTTTTGTTGTTGTTGTTGTTGTTGTCTTTTTTGTTGTTTTTGTTTGTTTGTTTTTTGTTTAGATACATATACAGATATATACACGTACACACTCACATACAAAGGCCTACATACACGCTTATATAACACATAGGCTTATTCACTCAATCATTCACTCCTTCAGTCATTCTCTTCATTCATTCACGTCTAATATCACTCAAAGTGAACAGACGTTAAACAGAAGAACGAACAAACACACACACACACACACACACACACACACACACACACACACACACACAGAGAGAGAGATAGATATACAGACTGTCAGAGAGTGAGAGAGAGAGGAGAGAGAGAGAGGAAGAGAGGAGAGGAGAGAGAGAGAGAGAGAGAGAGAATATGAATGAATGAATAAACGAATGAATGAATGAATTCTTTCAATCACAAGGCCATTGGCCTATTCTGATGGAGCCTCAGTGACAATACAGTATACAAACAATGATCACATACAGTGTAAACACATATCTACCAACACAATACAAAATGACAGAACGAACATTTACCTAATGACGACGTCACGTCTTGCAAAGGCTTTATACAAGTAGAATGATTAGTTTCGTGTGTTACAACGTTAGATAATGAAAGAAAAAGGCACAACCTGAACATACATGGATTCATGTAGTACTTTCTTGGGATTAACTCTTTAAAAAAAGTACTATAAGCTAGAATGAAAGGACAAAATGGATTTCATCTACCCCAGCAGATGAACGTAGCGGACATGAGTGTGACTCAGTTGTTCCTGTGTACCTTAGAGAATGTGAAAATGTAGGTGAAACCCAAATCTGAATTCGGTCAAGGCTTTTCTGTTGTACCAAGTTTAATACTGAAAAAGTCACTGAAATACATGGTTCAGTTACTTCTTGGATTAACTCAAAATAGTTTATAAGCTAATGAAGACAAAAGTTATCTCTCCCTAGCAATGAACGTAGGAATGAGTTGATCCTTGTTCCTGGTACTAGAGAATGTGAAAAGTATGAACCAAATAATTGAATTCGGTCAAGGTACTTTACATATTATTACATTCATTAGACATTAAGTATCGTAATAAATGTTTTTAACGTTTAGAAATCATATCCTCACTGCGCGTTAAATGTATCTGCAGAAGACCATGTCTCTGTCTAAAAATACATGAATGAAAGAGATAAGAAAATATAAAAATAATATACATATTATATGAATTATTATAGCGACAGAAGTAGTTATGAGAGGTCTGAAGAGGAAGTGGCTGAAGAGAGAGGAGATTAACAAGAAATCAGGTCTTTGAGAGAGATTTGCGAAGGACAGAGAGAGAGAGGTGATAGGGAAGGCTCAAGGGAGACAGAGAGAGGAGACACAGAAGAGAAGACAGACAACACACATACAACACACAACATACAACACACCACACACACACACACACACACACACACACACACACACACACACACACACAAGATAGACAGACCGAAAATAGCTGCATTTGCTTCTGTAGATTTTGTATCTCCTTCAGAACACCATAACTCAACTGACCAATGGAGTGGCAACAGTGAAAAGGAACAGACGTAAAGGGAAGAGCACTGAAGCCGGCGTGGACAAGGAACGAATGGCAACTGACAAATGAACGAAAAAAAAACACCCACTGCAGAAACGGTGTTGCAAGGAACAGCATGCTGTCATGTAAAGGGCCCCGGTAACAAGAGCTTACACTCCGGCTGACGAGGCATTTGTGGTTCGAATCCTTGTTTTGAACAAGGCTTTCTCCACGCTGCTCTCGACTAGGTTACTGATCTTTGGGATGAGGCAAAAAACCGAGCATGTTGTGTGCGTTATGCTTCTGCGCACAAATTGTTGCTGCCAGGAAAAGAGCAGGGTGTTTTTTTAATTTGAATTTTGAAGTAGGAATATCACACACACACACACCACACCCCACACACACACACACACACACACACACCACACACACACACACTCCTCTCTCCTCTCTCTCTCTCTTCTACTCTTTCGGTGGATACAATATTAAACCCGGTGGATTCTGTTTGTCACAGAGATAAAATAAGTGAAACACACAACACGGCATCACGCAGCTGCCCCCATTGCAAACAAATCAACAACACACACAAACAACACACACACACAACACACACACACACCTCTCTATAATCTAGCTAAATCTATGTAAGTAAACAAGCATGTATGTATGTATGTATGTATGTATGTATGTATGTATGTATTTGTATGTATGTATGTATGTATGTATGATGTGTGTGTTGTATGTATATATGTATGTGAGTATGTATGTATGTGTGTGTGTGTGTGTAGTGTGTGTAGTGTGATGTGTGGGTGTGTGTGTGTGTGTGTGCATGTGTGTGTGTTGTGGTATGGTCATGTGTTGTGTGTGTGTGTGGAGAGAGAAGAGAGACAGAGAGAGAGAGAAAAGGAGAGAGAAGAGACGAGAGAGAAAGAGAGGAGAGAGAGAGAGAGAGAAGAACGAATTCTATGTTACAGAGGTTTAATGGAATAGCCATACTGCTTTTTACATCCACCAGAGAGAGGAGAGAGAGGAGAGAGAGAGAGAGAGAGAGAGAGAGAGAGAGAGAGAGGAGAGAGAGAGAGAGAGAGAGAGAGACAGACAGACAGACAGACAGACAGAGAGACAGAGACAGAGAGACAGAGAGGTGTCATTGGATAACGCTGATCAGAATCACACAAAATCCAAGTGTGTTGCCTTAAAAAAAAAAAAATCAAACCTGTTCTGGCATCAAATTCACACTTTAAAATCATATATAGAGGACGGAAAAAAGAGACAAGGCAAGGGAATGTAGAATTTAGGGCTCTGCAAGTTCCAAGTATCTTGCTCCTCTAAAGGAAGAAAAAAGTCCTCATAGTAGCTGACAGCCCTTTCGGCTGTGTGAAGAGCTCATCAGGCAGACGACGACCCCCTAATTGCAAACGGACGAGAAGCAGCTCCAGACAGGCAAACAAGCAACTCCCTGTTAGGCGGCGCTCCACATCCAACTCACGAGAAACAGGAATCCAACACACAGACATGGACATTGTGTGAAAGCGGAAACGGGAGGGGGTGGGGGTGGGGGAGTGATTTTGAGTACACGGAAAGTTGTCCTAAAAACCGAAAGGTGAATTTATTAAAAAGACAAGGCTTTTGGGATGGACCTGCTTTCTTCTAAGCTTCCAGTCAGGAGTCAGCAGTGAGTCTGGTGAGCTCCATGCTATGATGGATTAATTATATACAGTCATACAGCCATCGACTAGAAAAACACCGAGCTGTGACGAGAAACTTCAGCTCGTATTGAGATGTCGGCCAGGACAATCACCAGGGAGTGTACCGAATTTCGCGAACGGCATGGCCACATGCATATGCTGATATCTATCTGTCCTTATGTGTGTGTGTGTGTGTGTGTGTGTGTGTGTGTGTGTGTGTGTGTGTGTGTGTGTGTGTGTGTGTGCGTGCCGTGCGTGCGTGTGTGCGTGCGTGTGTGTGTGTGTGCGCGCGTGCGTGTGTGCAAGCGTGCACGCGCGCGCACGTGTTTGTTTGTGTGTGTGTGTGTGTGTGTGTGTGTGTGTGTGTGTGGGTGTGTGTGTGTGTGTGTGAGAGAGAGAGAGAGAGAGAGGAGAGAGAGAGAGGAGAGAGAGAGAGAGAGAGAGAGAGAGAGGAGAGAGAGAGAGAGAGAGTAGTGTGTGTATACGTGTGTGAGTGAGTGAGTGAGTGTGCGTTATATCTATCTGTCCTTATGTCTGTCTGTCTGTCTCCCTCTGTGTGTGTGTGTGTGTGTGTGTGTGTGTGTGTGTGTGTGTGTGTGGTGTGCCCGTGCGCATGCGTGTGTGTGTGTGTATCAGAGGAGAGAGAGAGAGGAGAGAGTAGATAGGTGATTGTTGGACGAGTAGAGAGAGAAGAGAAGAGAGAGAGAGAGAGAGGGCAGTATATGGGATTGTATTGTGACAATACAGAGAAGGTAGGAAGAGAGAGGAGAGAGAGAGAGAGAGAGAGAGAGAGAGAGAGAGAGAGAGAGAGACAGGAAGAGAGAAGAGGCAGACAGATAACTAGATATATACCTAGACAGCTGACTAACTGGATAGACAGATAGAAAATAGACACGCAAATAGATAGATAAACAGATACAAAGAAAGGCAGATAGATAGACAGACAGAAGATAAATGGATAGATGGATGGATAGATAGGTTGACAGCCAGTTTCCCATATACGTACATACATACATACATGCATATATACGTACATAGATATATTAAAGAGACAAATGAATAAAACACCATTCAAAAGAACCTGGTTTCGAATTTCCGAATAAAACCAAATTAAAACACTCAATAAGAACAAATCAAATGCTGTTTTGAACGGATATCGTTTTCCCTCATCAAAACGAAACCATCCAACGTCACACACACACACACACACACACACACACACACACACACACACACACACACACCGCTACGCACCACGCACACACACCACACACACACACCACACACACACCACACACACACACAGCACCACCACCACACCCACACCACACCACACACACCACACACACACACACACACACACCGCACGCCCCACCCACACCACCACACACACCCACACGATTTTCCCTCATCAAAAATGAAAACATCCAATGTGAAATACTTGAATGTTTAGGCATCTTACTTATCATCCCAATGGACCAATGGATCCTACCAACGCTCGTGCTGACCGTTTTGGATTGCGTTTGTTCGCTAATGCCTTCGGCAAACGTTGCGAACTCCAGTAACAATTCGAATACAAGTTCAAGCACATTCTATGACAACAGTTCCCAAGGAAACGACATAAAAATCAGATATACGTACGCACGTCAGTGAACACACACACTCACAAAAAATGCAAAGATGACGTCAATGATTAGTTGTCCAGACAGTGTTCGTGCAATGAATGCAATAAAATCATTTCAAAGTAAAAACCAAACGGACACCAATAGACACAGAGAAAAGAAGGAATGCATAGAACAGGGGGAAAATAAAATAAGAAGAAAAGACGAATGAAAAATTCTTGAAAGGAAATTTGAAAAAAGAAAAAAGCTTGTATTTCTTGGCCGTTGAAGAAGATAACAAACACTGAAAATGACAAAAGGAAGGAAAATGTATGCTCTTCCCGCTTCCTCACCTCATCCCATACTCAAGCACGTGCGCGCACGTATACACACGCATGTACACACATAAACATTAACACGCGCGCGCCGCACGCACGCACGCACGCACGCACGCACGCACGCACACACACACACACACACACACACACACACACACACACACACACACAACACACGCGCACACACACACACACAGCGCCAAAAACTCAAAGCTGAAATTTTCTGTAACAAAATGCTAGGAAAACATAAATCATCACTAGAGCAATGCAAATTGCATTGATAAAGGCGTGAATAAGACGCAACAGCGAGTTAATACGAAAGTCGATTGTCTCACGGCGAAAAGCACAAAGCCAATCGACTTTGCCTGATTTAATGAAATTATTTCAAGTTTAACAGTATCTTCTTACCACCAGAAAAAAAAGTGAAAATGGCAACATTGACAATAACATCATTACCAGAAATAATTCGGGATCTGATGCAACGATATTTAGGGCATACCACAATAAAATGGAATTAATCTCCTACGGCTGTTTTTTTTTTAAAGACATAAACACGAATATCGAATGCAGCTTATAATGCAAACTCAGTTTGTTCACACACATGGGCCAAGAAAGTTCACACATACACACACACACACACACACACACACACACACACACACACACACACACTCTCTCTCTCTCTCTCTCTCTCATACACACACACACACACACACACACACACACACACACACACACACACACACACGACAACGACAGACAGAACACACACACACACACACACACACACACACACACACACACACACACACACACACACACACTGTTCCCAAAGCCTAAGCGGACGTGGAAGAACGTGGTGTTGTACACCGACTGCCACAACCCCGCCTCCCCTCCCCCCTCCTCCTCTCCCCCCCCCCTCCACCTCCAGCCAGCTTGATGAAGACGGACACACACCAAGGGACTCACACTACCGGAAATCGGTAACCATTCTGCAGAACCAGAACGCCATTCCAGACAATGCAATTTCACAAAATGGCTCCACAGCCTCCGCAACCTTGCTGCCGCCAACGTTATACCATAACCACGACCGAGATGGTCACTTATTCCCACTACACACACTCCTGTAGCTTCATCATCGTTAAGTCCACCCCCACACCCTTCTCCACTCTGTCCCTCTCTATCCGTGCCCTTCTTATGGTCTTTTCTAGTCTCCCCCCACCCTCTCCACCTCCAGTTCCTTCTGTTTCCAGCCAGTACTCTTGGGGACCCGGTCATCCCCGAGACAAAGTATGATGGGAGATTTAAGGGAATCACACAAAGCCTTACGAAGGAGACAGTCGCGGGTTCCGATTTCCGCCGTTCCCTTTTGTTTTGTTCGTGTTTTGGTGATAAGACACGAGTATTGATCTGGGTCTGTTTTTGGTTATCAAATTCTAAAAAGTGTTTTAATTTGTCGTACGTTCGGCATCTTACAGTCTTTAGGTACTCGATGCTTGTATTGATATTATGTTGGCCTTTGCCACTCATTGCATCAGTGAACAATATAGAACTTAACTTGACGGACCAAACGGCACACACAATGAGGGTTGTTCGGTTATCCTGCGCGCTGAAGACCACTTGCAGAGGAGTTTAGCTGCTCACTATTCATATCAGATATTCACAAATAACTCAAAAGATCTCTGTCAGATTCGAGAATTGGTCAACATCTGAAAGTAAATACAATTTAAAAAAGTTTGGTGCATAACGGACCGAATGATAAACGAAAACATCCACTTTGGCATCTCCGTTTGCACAGGGACTGCGTTAGAGCTTCCTCCGACATTTCTACTTTCCG
>CM031606.1:47149218-47156718 GCA_018398815.1 Conus ventricosus
ACACACATAGACAGATGAGACAAAGAGAACACGAAACTTGTAAAACATTGTGTTCCATCACTTCCTGATCTGCCAGTCGGCTGTGTTATGCACCGGGTAAAGTGGGAGTGGCAGGCAGAGCCTGCTCGCGGCGCAGCGCTCAGCCGGCTTCACTGTAGCTAATACTGCGGACAGTGTAACCGCTCAGCGAGTGATACCGTCTCTCCGTAGGGCGTACAGTCTTTGATCCGACACACACCCAGGACTTTACTAATCAAGGCCCTACTAATGACTCTACATGCCGTCTGTAAAATAATACCAGATACCCTCCACCCCTGTTCTCCTCTCCTCCCCCAACTTCTTTCTCCACCCTGTGGAAAATCGCAAATATGTCTGTTAAACAGCAGACTGCATAAATTTGTCACACCGCGGACTGGCACGATGTCACCGTAACCTTGTAGTGGGCATAGATCAACATGGGGAGAAGATACGTGCATTCCCTTTCGTTAGCCAGAGACCACTGCGCATGTTCAGACCTCTACCACTTCCTGCTGGATCATGGCCTGTCTCTTGTTTACGGGTTGTCTGGGCGTTTATCGCTGTTTATCCATTGCTGATAGTGTCTAACTGTCAGTTTTAAGTGGGTACACGGTCCGCGACCGGGTAAAAGGTGATGTGTGGGCAGTGGGCCAATCTCACTGAACAGCGCGCAGCAAGATGGCAATGCGATCACCTTGGGCGGCAGCCTAACCAAATGTACAATTCTGTGGCGACTCTCACCGATTATGGTTTCTGGAATTGGTCACTGGCATGTGCGAGCGAACGAGACTTTGATATAGGTAAATAGCGGAAGGCGAGGGGAGACGCTTACCCTGTCTCCTGTTGATCTATGGTGTAGGGAGAAAATCGATGGGAAATCAGCATGACCAAAGGGCTAATGGGGCCACGGACTTAAAAACGTTTGGAATGGTATCAGTGAGGATGAGGATGATGTCGATTATGCTATGTAACTCAATTCTGGTCGCAGACGACATGACAGGGCCGCACTTTATGCTAACACGTGTGGGTAGATTGCAGGAACTTCGGTTCCGACGTTTGTATTGAGTTAAGGTTCTTTTTTTCCCCATCATTTTGGGAACTTTTCAACTTTTCCCTTTCGATGAATGATTTTTAAGTTGCCAGTGCATTTGAGATGTAATTGTTCTGTTTGTCTGCAATCTTCCCCTTGGGCTTTGAGTGACACCTGACGGTATGTAGTCTTCTATGATGTGGTATTTAATACCCTCGTGGTTTCTCTCCCTGTGTAGTCTATGTAGCGTCGCAGACGCCACTTAAGTTCTTGTCTTTTGTTCTGTGTGCCACTAGGCGATCTTGGTGAACTACAGGTTTGTGTTTATCCTTGCCTTGGATTTGTGAAAAGTCCACATGGGTGTGCGTCAGACTTTGCATTGCTTGAGATGAGCTGTAGTTGACATTTTTTTTTCTCCTTCTTGCTTATCAGGGCTAATTTGGAAAATGGTAAATGAATTATCAACGTTTTGTGACCTAAGTTTTCAGTTAATGTTACTCAAAAACACACACTACACACACACACACACACACACCACACACACACACACACACACACACACAACACACACACACACACACACACACACACACACACACACACCACACACCGTCTAATAACACTTATAGTGAATAGACGTTAAACTAAAGAACTAACACACACACACACACCACACGCACGCACGCACCAAAACAATGTAACTGGCCAGCAAGGTCAACTATTAGCCACGTTTCCTTTAACCCCTTTTTATCAGCGAGTCGACAGGTTTTTACTGGCCCTTGCTTTGAATGTGTGGAGAATCCCCGTTGGTCAGTGACAGGTCTTGCACGTTCGGGATGGACTGTGGTTGGACCTTTTTTCATGTTTAACTTAGCTGCCGATGTAAATTTGGGAGTGATAGATGATGGGACACTGTAACCTGGGTATTTCTTCAGAGAGCATGTAAGACCTCATGGCGAAAGCTTTGCCGTGTCTAGAGTTGTACTGTCATCACCTGTCAGCGGAACAGCAACGAGTGAGGCTACGGGACGCACACGGCAGTTGCTTGTCGGTGGCATTTTTTGCCGGTGGGCTCTGCAGTCATGAAATGTGGCTGTTTAAACCAATGGGAGCGCTCCCTTGGGGTTCTGTCGCGTCACATCCAGTGGCCATTACACAAAAGCATCTGCCAAGAGCAATTATGTCCCTTGACGTGTTAATGGAATGCCTGTGCGTGCTTGCACCCTACGTGAACACAGCGCGGGCTTCCAAGGGTAGCGCAGGATTGCTCCCAGCTGGTTTGTTCGGCAGTTGCGGAAAGCACTTCTCTGGGTCTATCTGCACCTTCGGGTGTATCTTTTTCTTTCTACAACAAGTTTTGTTGCTGTTGGATTACATCGCTTTCTTCACATGTTGTGTTCTTCTTCTCTGTCCTGTGCTTCTAAATTGGTGGCATAAGTCCTGTGGACACGAGTCCGCAGAACAGATCGTGGATGCTGTTAATGGTACTAGGATCAAAAGTACTGGTCTTGTGTACTCTGGTTTTCTCCAAACCGTGAGCATACACGGAAATGAACCACAGTGTCTTAAAAAAAAAGGTGACCTCACCTTAGGAGATGAGAAAGTGTTCTGTGACGGGATTTGACAACAACGGTGTGCGTTCTCGACACCTTGCAGATGGTCAGCGTCTAAGAGTGGCTGAATTGTGAAGGCTCTGGCCGCACAGTTGATGAAATGTTGAAGGAAAAAAACTCTTTTCACAAGCAAGACGTAATGACAGTATCCAGAAAAAAACGACACAGCCTTTATCAGTCAGTGTAGCCACCAGTGCAGGGATTGCATCCTCTCAGAAGCTGTTTGATTTTGTTGTTGTTGTTGTTATTGCTGTTGTTGTTGTTGTTGTTGTTGTTGTCGTTGTCATTGTTGTTGTTTACAGACCAGCCGAGTTATTTGGTAATGAAAACTCCCTTCACAAAATGAAAACACAAAAATTACCTCCCATGAATAAACAACAACAAAATACACCGTATTAACCTAAAAAAACCAACCCCACCAATGATATAAAAATGGGAATAACAGAAATGACACACAGCAGCGATCCTATCAAATCACTGTGCCAGAACGTGTCTGTGTCATCCTCCCCTCCCCTCGCCCGCTTGGTCTCCATTTTGCCCCCCCCCTTCCTCTATCCCTCACGTCAGCAAATTAAAACAAAACCCAAACAACAACCCAGAGAAAATCACGTACGTAAATATGATCACATGTAATTGAAAAAAAAAAGGAACTGATTTCCGAAAAGGAGGAGCCGCAGCCAAAAACTATTAACGGAAACATTTCATCCTCGCTGAATAAAACGATGCTGTATATGCAAAGAAAAACCCAATCAGCCTCACAATCAGTTGCGGTAGACAAGATCAGACAGAGAGAGATGCAGATGAGATGCAGATGTTTATTCGTAAAGGCCATAGCCCTTTAGAAGGGGTAAATAAATCACAAATCGCAGAGAGAGAGGAGAGAGAGAGAGAGAGAGAGAGAGAGAGAGGAGAGAGAGAGAGAGGAGAGAGAGAGAGAGAGAAGGAGGATGTGGAGAAAGCGACATGAGAGAGAGAGAGGAGGGATGGAGAGGAGAGAGAGAGAGTAGAGATGAGAGAGAGAGAGGAGAGAGAGAGAGAGAGAGAGATGGTGTAAAGGAAGGACAGATGGAAGAGAGAAATGAGGGGGAGGGAGGGAAGGAAGAGGAGAGAGAGAGAGAGAGAGAGAGAGAGAGAGAGAGAGAGAGAGGAGAGAGAGAGAGAGAGAGAGGAGAGAGAGAGGGGGAGGGTGGAAGGAGAGAGAGAGAGATAGAGAGCTAAGAGAGAAGACGAAGAGAGAGAGAGAGAGAGAGAGAGAGAGGAGGAGAGAGAGAAAGGAGAGAGAGAGACGAGAGAGAGAGGAGAGGGAGAGGAGAGAGGAGAAGAAGAGTGGAGGGAGAGAGAGAGAGACAGAGACAGTTTGAGAGAGAGGAAGAGAGAAAGGGAAGAGAGAGAGAAGAGAGAGAGAGAGAGAGAGAGAGAGAGAGAGAGAGAGAGAGAGAGAGAGAGAGACCGAGAGCGAGTGAGATAGAGAGAGAGAGGAAGAGGGAGAGAGAACGATTTTTTTTAATGGAGATAGATACGCTCAAAGCTTTTTCACACTATGCCTACAGAAAGCAAAAGATGTAAAAGCAAAATCCTTACATTTCCAGGGACATTCAGGGACATGAATGAAAAATGCTTATGAAAAGAGAAAAATAAAGTCTCCATAATCAACACTGTTTCAAACAAAAAATATGAAGAAAATACGTATGTCCATTCCTCTTCTACATACCCTCCCAGAACGCTCTCTCTCCTCTCTCTCTCTCTCTCTCTCTCTCTCTCTCTCTCTCTCACACAAATACGTCAACACACACACACACACACACACACACACACCACACACACACACACACAAGAAGAGAGAGAGAGAAGAGGAGAGAGAGAGAGAGAGAGAGAGAGAGAGGAGAGAGAGAGAGAGAGACCGACCGACAGACAGACAGACAGACAGACAGAGAGTAGACAGAGACCGATACAGAAAGACAGAGTGACCGAGACCGGGCGAGAAAGGGGGCGGAAAGAAGTGGTAAAACGAAGAGAGAAAAAAAAGATGGCAGACCCAAAAACGAGAAACAGGTTAAAGATAATATCTCCTTCAGATTGTCCAGTTACGAATATGGTTTATACCTGAAAGACTACATCCTCCTCCTGGCGTTTACACCAAGTCTACAAACACATCTCGTCGAAAAGTCAGGCAAAGCAGATTTTCTTAAAACATTTTATGAAACCGATGTCAGCATTTTATCAATCAATAGGCTTGCCGGGAATGGGAAGGGAGGGAGGTGCGTGGTTGAGTAATCTGTAGAATAGCAGACTCGTACAGAAACTGGCGATCTTTTGGTGTACAAACGAACGGACCTGACTGTGGTGGCTTTGAACAAGGATACGACAGCCGCTACTGGGAAGTCATTCCTTTATGATGCTCTTCAAGTGATGAGAACCTCAAGGGAAAATAACCCAACACTCCCCCTTTTAAGTTTCAAAACTAACAAGAAAAAAAATTGAAGTCTCAGAAGAAAAATTAAGTGTCAACTGAAAAAAAGAAGTAAAGTTTCCCGAACATGAAAAAAAAAGAACTAAAGTTCCCGAACATGAAAAAAAGAACTAAAGTTTCCCGAACATGAAAAAAAAGAACTAAAGTTTCCCGAAGATGAAAAAAAAAGAACTAAAGTTTCCCGAACATGAAAAAAAGAAACTAAAGTTTCCCGAACATGAAAAAAAAGAACTAAAGTTTCCCGAACATGAAAAAAAAGAACTAAAGTTTCCCGAACATCTTCTCTTTCTTTTAAAACACTGAAGAAGAAAAAGGAAAGAACAGAAAAAACTCAAGGGATTCTTCACAATGTGGTTAACTGCAAATGCCACCAGATCCAAATCAAGTCTATCTGGAGGCTTGTGGAATCTCTGCAGACGCTCAGCTAAAGCAGGAACAGGCCTTTGGAAAATGGGGAAGCTGGTGACATTTCACCAGGACTTGAGAATGCTGTCCACAGTCTCTGTTCTGTGCTGCAGGGAAGATCCAGCAAGGGACTTGCTGCTCCGGTCACTGGTAGCTTTGGGTGGTCTGGAACGAGCTGGGTGGCTGGATTATGAGTTATGAGTGACACTTTGGGTGGTCTGGAACGAGCTGGGTGGCTGGATATGAGTCATGAATGACCACTGACCTTGGATGGTCACAAGACGCTGGAACCGGAATGGATTATTCAGGGCAAGTCTGAGGGATCCTCTATTGGAAGCAAGGATCTGGGACCATGGGAAGATGAGGGGTCAACTGTGAACTGTCATCATTCCAGCGGCTGCGCACTTGGTCAACGTGGCGGCGCACAATGCGGCCATCTGTCAGTTGTACTTTGAATGACAAAGGGCCAGTTATGGCAGTGATGGTCCCTTGGAACATACTTTATCCCCAATTGCGAAATGACTGTCTTTTGCATGCAATCAAGGTAGGATTCATGCTTTGCTTGAGCTTGTTCCACCTTGCTTGTTAAGGTGGGCTGAACCAAATCCAGGCGAGTCTTCAGGCTTCTTTTCATCAGGAATTTCTGCAGGTGAAACACCAGTTGTTGAATGAGGTATGACATGTTAGGAAAGCAAAAACATGGCTAGCTTCTGGCGCAGAGTGAGTCTGGGTGACATTTTCTTCATTGATTCCTTAAACGTCTGGACGCTCTTTCTGCCAGACCATTGGAAGCTGGATGATAGGTGAAACTAGCACATGACGCACTCCATTTTCCTGCATGAAGGTCATGAATTCACTGCTGGTGAAGGTTGGATTATTGTCTGAGACAACTGTGTCTGGTAATCCGTGCGTTGCAAACAGTTAAGTTCTCTGATGCAGCAAATAGTTTTCTCTGCTGTGATTTTTGTCATCATCTTCACTTCAGTCCATTTGAATGAGAGTCTACCACCACAGGGAACATGTGATTCAGAAATGGCCCTGCAAAGTCTGTGTGCAGTCTGGACCAGGGTTTTTTGGCCATTCCATGGGTGAAGAGGAACTTCTCCGGCATGTGACAAACCTGTTGACAGGTTTCACAGTCCTGAACAAGGAACTCAGTGTCTTGATCAACTCCAGGCCACCAAACATAGGAGCGCGCAAGACATGTCATCTTACTGACGCCTGAATGGCGTGCATGGAGATCGTCAAGCATCGGCTTCCTGCAGGCAGGAGGTACAATAAATCTGGTTCTGAAATCACACAACCGCTCTGAACATTTAGCTCTGATTCATGGCTCTGGTACAATTTCAGCCTGTTTGGAATTTTGAAGGAAGTTCTGAAGGATATCCAGGAAGTGTGTACTTTTTAAACTCTAGACAGAACTTGGTCACGTTCTGTTTCTCCCTGTATGTCTACCGCATTGACAGGGATGGTGGATGAATGGTCCTCAGGACCTCTGCTGTATTATCAGGACATCTGGCAGAGTGAATTCACCGACGAGCAACATTTCAAACCGCTGACACATGCAACAGGGTCTTGTCTGCTGAGTGGCCTCGTGACAACTTGTCTCCCTGGGGATTCCTGGCGGTGGGACTGCCACAGAACAAAGCCGGATACTATGCTGCATTGAAAAAAAAAACCCAGAATGAGCGGCGTGGGACCAATGACACTGACAGGCAAAGAAAATGAGTTGTCCCTCCGCGAGCTCCCCACCACACCCCCTATCTTTACAAGACGCTGACTAGACCATGGCTGCACACCAAAACTGACTGACCAAATAACTGTACCGAAAGACTGGAGCAGCAGCTTCTGGGGGCAGCCACCATCTTGAGAGAAAAAGAAAAAGATGGCGATGGTTGGTTGCCACGCCAGTCAGAGGATGTTGCTATTTTTGGCGCACCCGGGAAGTAAATAAGGACTGAACA
>CM031606.1:47161718-47166718 GCA_018398815.1 Conus ventricosus
GATCAAAACGAACGATAACTAAAGGACGGTAGCAAGACCGTCCATAAGACCCTCAATCCTTTGTCTTTAATCTTTGGGATGGACAAACGGATTACTGACGTGGTAAGGGGGAGGTGGGGTTTGGGAGAAGTTGCTGGCATCGGGGGGGGGGGTGGGGGGGGGGGGGATGTGAAGGATGCGGAGGTAGGGGAGTGTTGAGGAATGGGAGTAGAGGAGGGGAAGAGGAGCGGGGTGAGGAATGAAAAGACTTCCGGTCGTCTTCAGCAGAGGTCTCACCGATATAAGCACAAGGTTGAAACATCTGTTTGGACTGAGTTGGTGGAAGGAACTGATGAAGGGACTTGAAATGCATGGAATTCCGTTCACTGCCACTTTTCTCTCTTGGTGTTTTGGCTTTTCTTCCCTCTTTTTTTCCTCTTTCTGCGTCTTTTCCCGTCATCTGCTCTCTCCTTCTCCTCTCACCCTCCCCCCAGTGACAATCCTTCTCCCCCTCGTTCTCCTCTTCCTCCTCCTCTCCTCTCTCTCTCTACGGTGTTTTCCATGTCAATCATATCGCATAACTGTGCCTTGCGTCGTTTTGCTATATGGTACATAAAGCTTAATTGCGATAAACCCTCTCTCTCTTCTTTCTCTCAAAGAGAGAGAGAGAGAGAGAGAGAGAGAGAGAGAGAGAGAGAGAGAGAGAGAGAGAGAGAGAGAGAGAGAGAACACTGAACACTGAACACTTTTAATGTCATTGGCTATACAGCCTTTGTGACATGGGGGTGCAAACAAAAGAACAAAACAAAACAAGGCAAGGTAACAAGTCCAAACAGATATGCATGAAATTGAATGCTTGGCTTCAAGCAAAATAGACCTGCATCGAGACCATCCAAAATAACGCCATTCTAAAGAAGTAGCATGAATACAACGTAGATCTTCTTCAGAATTCGCGTTCTTTACTAATTACATTAGTTCGAGTTAGTTTGTTTGTTTCTGATGTTCAAAGCTTCTGCAATATACTTTGCAAGAGATTTCACAGAATCATCGTCATAGTTCAGTTTTAGCACACCAACTATGTCCTCATTTTTAGCACATTGTTTTTCAAAAATTATGCATTTTTCGCGGATACTGCTGTATTCTTTACAATGGAATAGGAAATGCTTCTCATCTTCCTTAAAGGAACCACACAATGGACAAGGCGACTGTGTAGATGGCTCAGTAAGAAACCATTTTTTATGGGCATTCAAACCAAGAGTTCTGGATCTAAGCCTGGCAAGGCAAATTCTGTGCCACCTGCACGTAATCAACGATACATATTTTTTCTGTTTCAAATATAACTTTTAAAACTAAAAAACCAACTGTACCGTTCTGTGTTTTCCATTTTGGAATGCCAGTTCTGTTTATAAGAAGCAATCATCATATCTTTAAATTCCAAAATAAAATCGTTTTCATATCCAACTCCCTGGCACATCCACACGATTCCATATCCATTCGTAGTTAGAATCTTCTTGATAAAAAATACCCAATTTTCTTTCCCCGATCAAGTTCATTTAATAGCATTTGATATGCTGTTTACAGAGTCTTGAGTCAGGTAACCTCAATAACTTAAGCCAATATTTTATACATTTAACATACGTCCTGATATATAAAGGGTATCTGCCAGTTTCACCATACATTACTGTATTTGACGTATGCAGTGGAACACTTAAGAAGCGCTTGACTGCAAATGTGTGTACTTTCTCTAGATCACTGTTGTCACGAGAACCCCATATTTCAGCGCCATACGTAAGAAGTGGTTCGATTTTTGCATCAAAAAGCTTCCAAAAAATACAAGAATCAATCGAATTTAGTTTCCTTAAAGCTTTTAGAATTTCTATGACTCCCTTTTTTTCCTTTTCTACAATTCTCATCTACTGCGCGTTTCATACTCAACCTGGTTGTAAACAGCATGCCTAAATATTTATATGAGTTAGTTATTTTTACCTCTATTGTGCCATAAAACCACTTTTCATGACGTGCAAGGTGACCACCATTTCTGAATACCATTACATTTGTTTTCTCAAGATTAACAGTTAGAGACAGACGATCTGCCTCTTCTTTAATCTATTCAGCTGATTCTGAAGACCCACCACAGTATTAGATACTAATATCACATCATCTGCGAATAACAGTAAAAAAATTTCAACCGCTCCTGGGATCATTTGAATGCCATGCTTTCCTTTCTTTGTTATTTCAACTGCTAGTTCATTAATAAAGAATGAAAACATCAGAGGACTTAATAAGCATCCTTGCTTCACTCCTTGTGGACATCCAAAAACATCTGAATAGATACACTTATCACGCACACATGCTGAAACACAATCGTAAACACCACGAAGTGCCATGTACAACTTGCCATCCACTCCACTTTACGTAAAGAAGCCATAACATGTTACGATTAACGGAGTCGAAGGCCTTTCTAAAGTCGACGAAAGCAATGTACACTTTTTTGTTTTTCAATAAGTGTGTTTGAACTATTGCAAAAAGCGTAAAAATATGGTCTATAGTACTATAGTGAGATCGGAATCCAGCTTGTTCTTCGATGATTTTTTTCCTCCCTTTCTGCCCACTTTGTGAGTCTTCTGTTTAAAATATGGGTGTAGATTTTACTTACGACACTTGTCAGAGCAACTCCACGGTAGTTATCTGGGTTATTTGGATCTCCCTTTTTATGAATAGGAACAATAATAGATTTGGCCCAGGCAACAGGGAAGTTCCCATCATTGAACAGTCTATTAAATAACATTACAAGGAAATCAATGACAACGTAATTTGCATGTTTCAGCATTTCACTTAAAATTCTATCTGAGCCCGCACTTTTCCCTGACTTTAGATGCTTTATACTATCAATCACTTCATTCCTACCAATAGCATCATTAAATAAGGGCTCTTCAAAACCTCCAGCATCTTCAACAAGCGTGTCATTTTCATTATTAATGTCAACTGTATCTCTAAAAACTGCTGAAAAATGATCATACCATTGTTGAGTGCTTATATTATTATAAATAAATGGCCTTCTACTCACTGATCTAATTATTGACCAAAACAGACTTGAATCTTTACCGAATGTTTTAGTTTTTGTAATTTTGCACGTGCAAAATGGCGGCAGGTCAACAGGTTCCGTAAGAGGCTCCGATTCATTGTCGATGTTTTACCGGTTTACAAGTGTCTTCTTCTGTATATTTGTTGTGAAGCAGTTCGCAATTAACAAAAGTAAGGAAATTTGAGAACAATGTGCGATTTAATGTTGTGGAGACAAAGAATTGGACATTTTCACTCGACTGTGACACGAATCTTACGCGGAACAGAAAGCTGTGTAGTAATGTGTGCAGCGAAGCGTGTTTGTCGACAGGTGACATTTTACTGGCATTTTGTTATGCTGGTGCTGTTCTGGCTCTTTTGGTTTGTGTGGAAAGAAATATGAGGTCTCTGTGCGTCCAGAATGTGATGTGGTTACTGACGATCAAGTTTCAAGTGGAACTATGTTGTGGGGGGAAGAGTGTCCGAAATGTGGGATAGTGACAGGTTGAGTCCGTGCATTTTCCACGTGACAATGTGTGTAGCTGTGTCATGTGTGATCCACTCTGTGTATTCTTTATGGCGCTTTACGACTCAGCGGGGATGTAGAAGAGAATCCTGGACCAATTCACACCGACCAATCGACGCAAGAGGAAAAATCGACGGTAGTGGTGGCAGATCCAGCTTGCACTAACGACATTGTTCGGAAGATTATGGAGTCACTACAACAACAATTGCATGAACAGACAAGTGTGATCAGAGGTGATCTTCGAGACATCAAATCTGAACTTGGTCAAGTGAAGGACAAATGTAATGAAATAAATCAGAGATGTGACAGAGTAGAAAAAGAACAGAGAGAAATCGTAGAAACTATGACTCTTTTGTCATCTGACATGTCTAGTCTACATGAAGAGATGATGGACAGAAAAGAAGAGACAAGTAAACTGACAGCAACAGCAATGAACTTCAGGATGAAATCAATTTAATGAAATCAGAAATAGACATCCTGGAACAACATTCAAGAAGAGACAATCTTCGATTATTCGGTATTCCTAAATCAAGTGATCGTGAAGATTACGATACGTGTGTTATGGCGTGGTTGAGGCACTCAACAGTGTTGATGGTAAGAAAATCTGGTCCCCGGACGACATCGTGAGAGCCCATCGGGTGGGGTGGGCAAGAGAAGGTTAACCTAGGCCATGATTGTGCGCTTCACTCGATGAGGATAAGATGGCTCTCCTCACGGATAAGGAGCTGCGGGAAAACCTGAAAGGAAACATCAGATTGGCCAGTGACCTGACACGAGCCCAGGCACACATGGTGGCAGAAGATTGGCCAGTGACCCGACACGAGCCCAGGCACACAGGTGGCAGAAGATTGGCCAGTGACCTGACACGAGCCCAGGCACACATGGTAGCAGAAGCACGAAGAACGGGAAGAGGGCGTACTTTAAAGAGGGAGGAGTGTGATCGACCCCCCTCTCCCCGATCCCCGCACATATGGCACAAGTCGCAGCGACGAGATTCAGGTGAGAACAGCAAAACAACACACGTGTGTGACAGCCAACACGGAAACTACACGGCGTGTGCTGTCACCCAGCCAGTGGGGGCCAAGGTCGGCGTGGCGGGTCGCTGGACAGGGCCACGATCTCCACGGGCGGTGTTCACGTCCACTCCAACTACCGAAGGCGGCCAACAGCTTGGGATGTGGCGACCGGTGGAGGTGGGGTTTGGTCACGTCCCACTTCACGGGACCAGCAATACAGGGGTAACGGCGGCGGTGGTGGAGGTGGTGGGTACCCGTGACTTTAATTCACGGATGTTCAACGGTCCCTGTCTGTCAGCGGCGGTGCTGATGGGTCCCAGCGAGATGCAAGGCGGTACAGGGGAGTGCGGCAGATGACGTCACGGGAAACGGGATCCCTCGGTGTTGCGGGGAAGTCTACGGCGAGACAGGGGGGC
>CM031606.1:47171718-47194218 GCA_018398815.1 Conus ventricosus
TCTCACTACCTCCCCCTTGTGCGATCCAAACAATGCCAAATCCATTTTCTGTCAAAACCTTTTTAACATCCGACACCCAATTGTACACTCCTACTTCCATTTGTCTGAAAAGCATTTCATATGCCTGTCTGCATATACGATTTAGTGGAAGTCGAGTTAGTTTTAGCCAGTATCTCACACATTTAATATAATTTCTAATAAATGAAGGATATCGGCCTGACTCTCCGTAACACATTTTATTTGATGAGTGTAAGGGTATGTTTAGAAATCTTTTTATTGCAAATGTGTGAATATTCTCCATTTGTTTATTTTCATTAAGTCCCCAAACTTCAGCACCGTATGATAACATGGGTTCTATTTGTGAATCAAATATTTTCCAGAATAAACCAGAATCAATCGAATTTAATCTTCTCATGGTGCGAAGAATTTCAATTACCCCTTTTCTACCCCTTCTAGCGACTTCTGTCCAGCCAGACATCAAGCTTAATTTGGTTGTAAAAACAATGCCTAAATATTTATATTTATTTGTTACCTTTATCTCCTCATTTCCATACCACCATATTTCAGTTGCAGAGAGATACCCTCCCTTACGAAAAACTATAATACTAGTTTTGTCTAGATTTACAACCAATTGCATTCTATCAGCTTCAGATTTAAGTACATTGATTTGATTTTGCAACCCTATAACAGTGTCCGACAGCAATATCACATCATCGGCAAATAACATCAGAAACATTTCAATTCCTCCAGAGATTAGTTGAATGCCGTGTCTTCCACCGTTTTGACAACTCCACAGCAAGTTCATTGATAAAAAATGAAAATAGTAGGGGGCTTAGCACACAACCTTGCTTGACACCTCTTGGACAATTGAAATATTGTGATAATTGGCATTTATCACGTACACAGGCTAGAACGGTATTATAGATTCCTCTCAGCGCATTATACAATTTTCCATCCACACCAGATTTCCTCAGGCACTCCCATAATAGGTTTCTGTTAACCGAGTCAAAGGCCTTCCGGAAGTCAACAAACGCCACGTATAATTTCGAATTTCTGGAGAGATATTTTTGAACTAAACAATACAAGGTGAAAATATGGTCAATGGTGCTATATCCACTTCTAAAACCCGCCTGCTCTTCAATAATTTGTTCTTCTCTTTCCGCCCATTTAGTAAGTCTTGAATTCAAAATACTGGTATAGATCTTGCCTAATACACTGGACAGACTTACGCCTCGATAATTATCTGGTTATTGATGTCACCTTTTTATGTAATGGTATTATGATGGATTTCGACCACTGAGTTGGAAATGTCCCAGACTCGAAAAGTTTGTTAAAAAGACGCACCAGAAACTCAATAACCAAATTATTTGCAATTTTTAGCATTTCATTTACAATTCCGTCTGGGCCAGCACTTTTACCGCTTTTTAATCTTTTAATGCTTTCTTCTATTTCGCTTTTTGTGATTGGGTCATTAAACAGGGGTTCTTGTGTATTTTCATTATTCGGGTCAGTATGACTATCCTTCTCGTAAATATTATCATGAGAATTAAAAACACCGTAAAAATGATCATCCCATTGTTTTATTGAAATTTCATTATATACTCGTGACTTTCTGTTAATCGTTCTAAGAGTTGACCAAAACGTTTTCGGGTCTCCAACTGAATCCTTTAATTTTTCTAGTCTGGAACGATCAAAATATTCCCTTTTCTCTCTCTTTAGCTTGCTATATTCCTTCCGTGCGTTTACATAAACTTGCCTTCGGTTATTAACGTCAGTCTTAGAACGCTGGTAATTTCTCAGAAGGCCCTTAACTCGTCTTTTCATTACTTCACATTCCCTATCAAACCAGTCATCTTTTTGTTTTTTTCTTCTTCCCCACTGTACGCACCATACATGCAGCAGCACCATACATCGCACCGGTAAACACATCTAGACATTCATCAACATCAACATCCAATCCATCGTTCGCTTGCTTCATGCATTCCTTAAACATGTCAGATTCCAATTCATCCCTGTAAGTCTGAGCATTCTCATCATTCCATACAATCTTCTCTTCTCCACCCTCATTCATTTTCCTTTCTTTCTCTTCCGTCATTCCTTTCTTCCATCTCAATTCAACCGGTAGGTGCCAAGAGTGTAGCTTATCACTAACACACAAATCAAAATCAAATTGCAATTCTTCAGACACAATGAAATAATCAATTACACTACTACCGTGTGGTGATACATATGTAAAATCGCCGCATGGATCACCCACACAAAATCCATTCAATATGACTAAATCAAACATGAAACAAAAATCTAAAAGCGTTTGACCAAAATCATTCACATTTCCATCTTTTGAATGTCTTATATACATCTCTTCATTTTCTCTGTCATCCAGTGGATTTAAATAACTTGTCAGGTTTTCAACGGTGGGCTGCTCACATCCTGTTCTGGCGTTCAAATCACCACATAAGATTATGTTAACATTTCCATTTTGGACTAGATGCTGTAATTTTTCTTCTAAAATAAGAATGCCATTTTTCACATCAGTGTAGTTATAAAAAGGACTACCTTCAGGGGGAATATAACTTGCAATCAATAATACATCTTTATCCATATCAAATACACTTTTCTCAATTTTCAAAACAACCAAGTTGTCACATGTAAGTTCAATTCGTTTAACCAAGTGAGAATAATAGTTTTTTAACAAGTAATAAAACTCCACCCGAGTTTCTACCAAATAATGACAGCTTTTTGCTGGAGAGCTAAATTTTACATAGTCATGAAAAATGTAACTGAAGTCAAAAGCCTGATTAGCAAAGGTTTCAGTTAGACACACGAAATCAAATGAACATACATAATTACAAAAGATGCATCATTTAATTTAATACACAGGTTTTCAACATTATAATTAAGGAACGATAACTGCGTCGGCTGATCAAGCCTGTCCTATTTATTGGAGGTTGACCCAGAACGCAAAGAACGCCTGTCGCTGTCACTGTCACTGGTCGCGCGCCGTGTGTTGCCACTCCTTGACAAGAAACTCGACAACCCACTTTGCTTTGTCCTCTACCCGCACTGCCCCCAGTTTCACGTGTTGCAGGCCGCCCACTCTGACCCTCTCCCTTCCCTTGCACAGTCCCTCTCTCCCCTGCCAAGGTGTTTTTACCCCACCTCTACCACCCTTTCCCCCACGCACGTCACTGCCCCGCTTTAAACTGGTTGGCTTGAGAGGGGTGTGTCTCGGGGATTCCCTGCGGTGATCCACTGGTGTGCTGACCCGGTGACCTTGACCTGACTGCCGATCAGCTGTTGTGTTGCTGCTGCTCTCCGCCATCGGCACCGTGCTGTCTGCTGTTCCGCCTGATGATGGAGGTGACGAAGTGTCCACATCGTGATCGGCCCTCACTGCTGCGGCGTACGACCTCGGTGCTCGTCTCGGTCCGATCTTCATCACGCCTCTGTCAAAGTAAGCTGACATCCCATCACGTTTGGCCTGTGCCACCATTGCAGCTTGCCGTCTGGTCAAGTCGTTGGCCACCCGCACACCTTGCCCTTCAAGCTGACTCCGGAATTCTTTATTCTTCAGGATCTCCAACTTGTCCCTCCAACTACGCACTTTGACGATCATGGGTTTCGGGTCACCCTGTCCGATTCTATGTGCTCTGATGATGTCGTCTTCACTCCACTGCTTTGGGCCCTCTACACTGTTCAGTGCTGACACCACAGCTGACGCACACTGGTCATAGTTTTCTCTGTCAGAGCACATAGGTATACCGTAGAACCGTAGATTATCCCTACGGGAAAACTCCTCTAAACGGTCAATTTCAGAGTTCATTTTCTCATGTTCGTTGCATAGTCTGTCCACATACTGGCGAGTTTGTGTGTGACCTCTTTCTGCTCCGCTGATTCTGTGTTGAGGGCTGTGATGTCATCGGTGAATTCCGACACGGCCTCTGACAGACGGGTGTTTTCCTGTTCAAGTCTATTGCAACGTTCATTAATTTCGTCACACTTTTCACTGATACGTTTCAGTTCGGAATTGATGACAGACAGATCACTTCGAATCAAGTTATTTTCTTCGCTATTTTGTTTACTCTGTCTGTCGAGGGCCTGAAGAATTTGCTGTGCGAAGTCAGGGGTGATGTGCTGTTGTGTCGCTGATTGTACGTGTGCAGCAGGTGTTTGCTGAACATCACCCTCTGTGACACTGCCATCCCTCTGCAAAGGTCCGGGGTTCATCTCCACGTCATGAGACAGGAGAAGGCGTCGCACCGACCACGAGGCATAAATCAAGCACAGTGTGACGAGGGCCTGGCTGTGTACGGGAAACACGTGTACTACACACGCGCTGTCATAACACACTGTGTTTACACTCGATGTTGTTGCACCCGGGGTGTGACCAACCGAAAGGCCCAGTGGTGGTGAGGTGTCGTCGCTCACAACTGAGGCAGCGATGATTCTCAGCGCATTTCCGAGCAGACACCACACTGAGAACAACGCCAAAAAATGTCAACACACCGGTCGCCGACACCGCCTCGCTTCCGCTCACCCGGCTGGCCTTGTGAACTTTGTGTGACCTTGCCACTGATACACAAAAATGTCCAATTCTGCACCTCCACAGATTAATGTCTATCATTGTGTCAGCTACTGTTCTTCACTGTCTATTTACACACCTTTCTGTCACTTCACTACTCGCTAGCATGCTACATGAACGCCGCACTTTGAAGCCGAAGGTGGAACAAACCACTGACACTGCTGACTAGTCGCCATCTTTTTTTGCGCTCCGAGAGAGAGAGAGAGAGAGAGAGAGAGGGTGTGTGTGTGTGTGTGTTTTGTTAAAGAGAGAGAGAGAGAGAGAGAGAGAGAGAGAGAGAGAGAGAGTGTGTGTGTATGTGCGTGCTCCGCGCGAGCATGTTTTATCTTCATTCGTTTGTAAACATTTCAGAATTTAATACCTTTCATCGTCTACAAATCACAGATTTTCCACGTTTATCAATTACGGCATGGCTGCACTCACACAACACAAGGTAAGAGCAGGGTGACACAAACACAACCTAAAATACATGTGCAAATGTGATGAAAAGAATTTGTGCCCCGCAGAACAATGGTTAAATAGTTAATTTGTTTACAACAACTGGAAAGCGGACCTTTGAAGAGCCACACAAGATAAGACATTCACGGCATAAAACACACGCACAAAACAAGCAGTAAATTTCGCCGTCAAAAGTCGTCAGACGAGCATCTCTGTGCTATCAAAGACGACATGTCAAAATGCATTATTCGAAGCGGGGAGCAAGTTGGTTCAACTGGTTTGTCACCATGCAAACAGCGCACATTTTTTGTTGTTGTTGAAAACCTGTAGCGAGAGCAGTTTATCAAAAGTCTCACGCAATGGCGTAAAACATGGAAAGTCCCAGCAAAAGTCTTTTGTTGCAAGTACGGGAGTCTGTCAGGCGAATAACCCATGATAACAATGACAATAAGAGCAGACTGAAGTAATAATTTGCCTCCAGTAGTGGATTGAAAGGGAAACAACAGCGTGCAATCAACATGATTGGTGTCACCTATGTGTTATTGTTGCTGATCTCTTAGTGCATGCTCCAGGTGAAAGCACTTTGATCAGTTAAAAACACTTTGACCTGAACGAAAAAAAAAAGAAAATGTGAACGATTGATAAATGAAGGCTTTAAAGTTTTGTATGGAGAGACTAGTTCTTCAGAAGGAGAAATGAATTTAAAAGAAACAGGTTTTGCCTAAAATAACAACAAAACATAAAAGACAAAGAGGCTCATGGCACAAATGGATTTGGGGCTGTATGTTACATTCTTTGATATAAAAAACCTTAGGTATAGACTAAAATTGCCACTAAGAAAAAAATACTCGACCGTCGAACCAGATTTCCACTCTACACAAAACAGTTTGGGCCCAAGTTGTAAGTCTGCGCAAAAGAAGTACAGTGTAGATACATCTAGCCAATTTGCACAAATGTGTTGTGGTAGACCATAATGCTTATTCTCCGCAAAAACAACGACAAAACTTCTGTGTGTGGAGTGAAATAAGTGCTGCACATAATACTTGTGTGTATACTCAAATTTGCCAGTCTCACACCACACACACACACACACACACACACACCACACACCACACACCACACACACACACACACACACACTTTTGTGGAGACCCAAGTGGACAATTTGCGCAAATACAGTAGTGTACATCGAAATAAATTCTCTCCCAAAATAGAAATTAAAGAACTTGTGTGTAGTGTGAAACAGACACTGCACATAAAATTTGAGTGCAGAACCATATAGCCACTCGGCAAGGAAAACTGTTGACCAAAATAGCCACTCTGGACAGAAACTTTAGTGTCGACCCAAACTGCCACAGCACTTCAAAATTGATGTTGATCCAAAAACCATATCCACGTCCATACTTTAGTGAAGACCCAAATAACAAAAGAAAAAAAACCCTGATTGGACAAATAGCCACTGCCTGAAATCTTGAGTGCAGACCTCAATGGCTACTTTGCATGAAAATGTAAACGTGGATCCAAATCGCTATCTAAGTAGACAGTATACTGTGGTCCCAGAAAAAGCAATTTGTGCAGAAACTTGAGCAACGCGCCTGAGACAACCACCATTCACCAGGACTCTGGAAAGGAACTGGCGAGGCTAAACCGTCTGGCCCTTTTGGGAATATCAGCTGAATCAGTGGACATCGAAAACAAGATCTGCATTTGGCTCACGATTAGGAATATGAATTTGTGTAGGCATGGTGTCAGGGAAAACGCACTTTTCCTACCACAACCACATAAACCTCATTCTATCCGAATTCAGAATTTATGGCAGGGATAACAACTGAGACAAATGTAACATGAATCTGAACAATAAGAACATTATATAAAAGAACAATAACTACTGCGTCCGCTCAAACTTCCATTCCAGAACGCGATTTCTGCTGCTAGTACAATCACCATACATAGTGGTCAGACAGGTCAGGCCATCATCTTCGCCTTTCACACAAGCCATGGGCACTGCACGCTAAACTTTGTCTTACTTGTTTTGTGCCGTTGTGGCACCGCAGCACGACGCATCCCATAGGACTGCCAGTTCCATGCCGACCTCAGAGACAGAACCTGGTCTGTTGAGGCGACTAGATGCCAGGAGCTACTGGAGTTTGCGTGGGTGGAGCTCCAGAGAACAGTGAAGGTCATCTCAGAGACGGGACGACGAGTGTGACGGTGAACGAGAAGAAGAAGGCTCTCAGGAGAAATGGTACGAGAACTGCTGCGACAGTAGGATTCAAAAAAATGTTTGGGGTACTTCCAATATAAATCGGCTTCTATTAAAAAAAATGTCTGGTATTTCTTACGAACAGAGTCATGTTTCTCAGAAACTTGATTTGAATCTGAACCAGTTCATCGACTCTCACAGCTATTTCTCCATCTATGATTAAGTTTGGAACAAGCAGTAGATCTTTCCAAACTTCTTTTTGTTTTAACAGCGTCCAGGTTCACATGCCTCTTTTGTACCGAGCACAAAACCGTTTTAATCTGAATGAAGCAGACCAATCAAGAGCAAGAACGTCTTTAACAGCGTAATCATCATGTCTGATTGCATGAGTGTTCTCCATGCCTCTGCAGTCTTCAGTGTACCAAGTGAAGTAAACATGAGAAAGTCACGTACACTGATGTGCACATGTAGACGTGGCGATGTGAATTCTGCAGAGGGCAAATGAACTGAAGTCCTCTGATCCTTTTATCTCAAAATCGCATGGCGAAAAAAGTGTGAAGTCTCATATCCTAACGGCCTGAGGGGCAGTAAACTACTGAGGCTCACAGTGTCTGGAGCCTGGGATGACGGAAGTCGCGGCATACATCTCCCTTCTGTCGCTTCAACTTTCCCTCACCTGAATCAGCTACCCATTTATTGCTGGGTGGAACAAAATGAGAAAAAAGAACACCCCCCCCATCACACACACAACACACACACACACACACACACACACACACACACACACACACACACACACACACACTTAAAAGTTGTTTCTTTCAGCATTATGTCCCCTACTATTCCCTTCCATTTAGGAGTTTATCTCCCACCATTCACAAGGGTTTCATACAGTACTTTCGGGAGGAATGGCTGCTGGGTTAAACAGCTCCTACAATCCCATGGATTTCATACAGTACTGATGGGAGGAATGGCCGCTGGGTTAAACAGCTCCTACAATCCCATGGATTTCATGCAGTACTGATGGGAGGAATGGCCGCTGGGTAAAACAGCTCCTACAATCCCATGGATTTCATACAGTACTGATGGGAGGAATGGCTGCTGGGTTAAACAGCTCCTACAATCCCATGGATTTCATACAGTACTGATGGGAGGAATGGCTGCTGAGTTAAACAGCTCCTATAATCCCATGGATTTCATACAGTACTGATGGAGGAATGGCTGCTGAGTTAAACAGCTCCTATAATCCCATGGATTCGATACAGTACTGATGGGAGGAATGGCTGTTAGATTAAACTGTCTCGAACTGTATGGAGTCTGGCTTGAGGCGACACCAAGTTGACAGACTCCATATGTGTGGGCATTTTATACATGTATGGGTATCCATTGCCCTTCACTGATATGAGGCCCTATCAGGGTGACTGCTTATAATTCTTCCGCTAAAACAACAGCTGACGTAGTAAAAGAGGTGGGAGAAGAAATCAGGCAGGAGTATAACAAAAGCTCATAGACTATCCAAGAAATATTTCAAGATTTATATTTGGAACTGCTGCAGTGCTAAAACAGGACCTCGTACGTAAAAAAAATGTTTTGACCTTATTGGAGGAAACAGAATTTAGAGATTCTGTGATATTACGTGGAGATCTTAATGCATGATCAAAAATTGAGGATCAAGATGGCATCAACCCTTAAGGAATCACCCTGGAAGGAATGCTGAATTAAGCAGCTCTCAGTGCACTGACAACATCATCTCCCATGTCCATGGGGTGGCAGGATGACACTGACAGTGTCACTGACTTCGCACTCTGCACTCATAGCACCAAAGTTCACCACAGGCATAAGTGCGGAAACACTTTTACATAATGGATATGATCATTTCTCTGTTTTATTCTCATTGCAGAAGCCATTTCTAAGAAAAACATTGATACAAAATGACCAGTTTCATTATGACAACAACGAAATAGGAAAGTTAATGAGTAGGGGATGTAATACTAAAACTAAACAAATCGTTCTTCCCCTTTGGTGGAATATAAACATCAAAACAGCCTCGGAAGAGAAAATGCAAGTCTGTGAGAATTTGGCAGAGAGAAGAAGAAAATCTTGCCTGGATCCAGACATTGAATCAAAAGACTTAACGGTTAGAAACAGTAGCTGAAGAAGCAAAAGAAACTATGCAGCGACAATTTTGTGAGTCAACTGATTGTGACACAACGCTCACTCAGTTCTGGCAGCTTAAACATCGCGTGGAAGGAAAACACTGGCACCTGTACAACTAGCACCTCAGATATCTTAGACGCTGATGAGATCAGTTCAGTTCAGTTCAATGGTTCATTTAATGTCTTTTTATCGCCAGATGATATTAGACATTTATTAAAAAAAAAAAAAAACAACCAACCTCCACACTCAACTTATCATCCATGTTAGTACTTTCAAACCCACATCTGATATATGCGCATTTACATTAGTGAAATGCCCTAGTGGTACACACCATTGTTGTACAAAGGAAGAAACACTGGCAGTCGCGACAGACGCTGATGAGACCACAAAGCTCAAGACAGATGAGGATAAGGGGTCGGCTCCACTGAAGCCCTTCAAAGAACAAAGTGATCCGAAGAATTTGAAAGAAAAGAAAAAAGTGTGACCCAGTTAAATGATCATCTAGCTCATCTGGCATTGATGATGGAATCACAGCAACTGAACAGTATGAAGCAATAGCTAAATGCACCAATCCAGGTCCATACTAAGTACGTTATCGATATTTCAAACAGCAGACCTGACACACAGTTACCGCTAGCCTCTGCCCAAACCACGAAAAGATTATCATCGGCTGAAGCGGCTACCGTACACTCACTATGCAAAAATATAGTCGGATAGCACAAGGAACGCATTACTGCAATCTAGGAGGCTGCAGAACAAGTATAAGAACATTGGAAACTGAGGTGACTTTTCCCTATGAAATACATGAAGGATTCCAAAGAAAGGAAGAAACACTGGCAGTAGCAATAGACCTGGAAGATGCGTACAACGAGGTACGTTTTCGCTTTCCATGACATCTATTCTTGACTATGTAGTCAGAAAGACACTTATGATTTGAAGACTGGATTCTGAACCTCTCAACGTTATCCTCTCTCTCCTGTTTGTACAATGTTCACATTAAAGGCCTCGCAGACTTCAATAGAAGCAGAAGTGCTGGGTTGTTGACATTACCAGATCTATAAGACACCAAAGAATATTCAAACAAGAAATAAACCAGTCTAGCAGTAATTAAACATCGTTGCTCAGTGGAGTCACGAAACTGGATCGTTCATCGTCCCTACGAAAACAGGAAGGGAAGGGCACCCTCAACAATACGACATCAGGAAAATTACCCTCACCAGTTTCTTTGAATGGAACGTAAATCGAATTAACTGGATACAGACTTTGACAGAATGACGACCTGAGTCCGTGTATGTGCGCTCGCATGTGTGTGTGTGTGTGGTGTGGTGTTGTGTTGTGTGTGTGTGTGGCCTATTTGTGGGAACATTTCATGACATTCATTTATTGAGTGATAGATCGATCGACTGATTAATCTATTTATTCATTTCTGATTAACGGGTGACACACTGGTCGTATGCCATCAACGAAACACCTATTGGGGTGACATCACAGATTCGGAGGGACCTCAGCTTGATGACTGCATGCTTTTGATGCCTGTGGGTATGCCATTAACGAAACACCTATTGGGGTGACATCACAGATTCAGAGGGACCTCAGCTTGATGACTGCATGCGTTGATGCCTGTGGGTATGCCATTAACGAAACACCTATTGGGGTGACATCACAGATTCGGAGGGACCTCACTTGATGACTGCATGCTTTGATGCCTGTGGGTATGCCATTAACAAAACACCTATTGGGGTGACATCACAGATTCAGAGGGACCTCAGCTTGATGACTGCATGCTTTTGATGCCTGTGGGTATGCCATTAACGAAACACCTATTGGGGTGACATCACAGATTCAGAGGGACCTCAGCTTGATGACTGCATGCTTTTGATGCCTATGGGTATGCCATTAACGAATCACCTATTGGGGTGACATCACAGATTCGGAGGGACCTCAGCTTGATGACTGCATGCTTTTGATGCCTGTGGGTATGCCATTAACGAAACACCTATTGGGGTGACATCACAGATTCAGAGGGACCTCAGCTTGATGACTGCATGCCGTTGATGCCTGTGGGTATGCCATTAACGAAACACCTATTGGGGTGACATCACAGATTCAGACGGACCTCAGCTTGATGACTGCATGCCGTTGATGCCTGTGGGTATGCCATTAACGAAACACCTATTGGGGTGACATCACAGATTCGGAGGGACCTCAGCTTGATGATTGCATGCTTTTGACGCCTGTGGGTATGCGAGTGTGGATGCAAAGAGAGGATGAGGTTGCTGTCGTGTGCGTGATCAACAGGACGCCTGTTCGTGTGGGGTGGTGGTGGTGGTGGTGGTGGTGGTGATGGTGGTGGTGGTAGATGTGTCCTTATAAATGTAAATTAGTGTTCTTGTATAATGTACTTTCCTTCACTTCTTTGTCATCGCTATCATTAGTAGTAGTAACAGTAGTAGTGATATATCACCTCCATGATGAAACTGAAACTGAAACTGCAGGGTGAATAGAGAGGGTTTGTCAGTCGTAAAATACCCGAACCCATGAGTGGTTCAAAACTCACGACCGTCAGCTCTGCAGTCAAACGACCAAACAACCTGACCATGGGTCCTCATCAGTACATGGACGTTCGTTACTACAGCATTGAAGCCAAAAGTCAAAATTAAGCTGGAGGAAAGCCAAGATCTGTTCTCCATTGATGATCAGTCACCACTAACGGGACAGCATTTCATTTAGTGATCAAACGGGTGATAGACAAAGGACGGTAGTAAGCAGAAGATCCACAACCCCATGCAGCGGAAAACGGATTTCTGATGGAAGCGAAGCATGATGAGGATGCACGAAACTGGAGAGGGGGCGAGGGTGAGCACTGAGGCGTGAGAGTAGAGGAGGGGAGAGGAGTTGGGGTGAAAGTTGAAAGGAGTTCTGGTCCTTCATCTCCGGCAGAGGTCACACCTCTATTCGCTCAAAATTTAAACATTTGTAACATTTGCTGGGTCAGTGTTGCAGGAACAGCGGATACAGGAGCTTCACAGGTAATGAGCTATTCGCCTCGAGTTTTCTCTCTGGGTCTTATTATCATTTCTTTTTGACTTCCCTGGTTTGTTTTTCACTTTCGATGGTTTTGTCTGCCCTTTTCTCTCCCCCTCTTCTCAGCCCCCTATTTCTCTCTCTCTCTTCTCTCTCTCTCTCTCTCTCTCTCTCTCTCTCTCTCTCTCTCTCTCTCCGCTGTGATTTCCATGTTAATGAGATCACATTATCACGTTTGTAACTGCCCATAGGGTCGTTTTGCTGAGAGGGACACAAAGCATAGCAGCAATAACACTTGTTTTCTGTCTCTCTCTCTCTCCCTTTCTCTGCATGTGTGTGGCGTGGGCGCGCAGCGTCGCGCGCGCGCGCGCGTGTGGTGTGTGTGTGTGTGTTGTGTGTGTGTGTGTGTGTGTGTGTTCGTGTGTGATAATGGCAGAATTCATTATTTTTTATGTTCTAGAAGATCAAGAGATTTTCCCATGATGACAGTTGCAAAATCAAGAAGCAGACGTTGACGGGCATTTTCAAATGTGTTATTACATTTGCGCCCAGCAATACATTGGAAACATAGTTAGACTGTTCTCATCAAATTGAAACCAAGAAAAGAAGCAGAGCTTTGAAGAGCCAAGTGCCATGACATATTTAGTTCTGTGAAGAGTTGTTAGACGAGACCTCCTCGCTATCAGAGAAGACGTACAGAAGTACTTGATCAAAGTGCGCTACAAGTCGATGACGTGATTTGTCATCGCGCAAACAATGGATTTCTTCCTAGTGGTTAAGACTGGTTTATCCAACACTTTGTTTAACTGCACAGAACAGGGAATGTCCAATAAACTCATTACAAGCACAAGTGTCTGTCCGAAAATAATCCAGTGTAACAATCAAAGGTCAACATAACTGATGTCGTCCTCTGTATGTTCTCACTGTTGAGCACATGCTCCGGGTGGGTACAGTTTGAACCGATGTTAATCTGATGGCATACATGAAACTAGAAAGAGAGAATGTGAAATAAGTGTTAATTGAACGAATAATCTAACCTACTTGTTGAAGAGCGTAGCCCTGTAGAATGAACAGAGTTCGCATTAAATAAAAAAAAAAAAAGGAAACCGAAAATTGGAAAGATCTTCGCACAAATAAGTAGGGGACTAATTTTTACACATTTGGTTAAAAAGATGCTCCTTTTGTACATCCTACAGATCATTTAAGGACGAAGAACTTTCAACCACTCAAAACGAATGGGTTGATTGAATGCGTTTTTAAGCCATTTCAACCACACAAGAAGGTGGGATCATTTAGCCATTTTAAGGCATAGGAGATGAGCGAATAAAAACATAAGAAATGAGCTAATAAAAATGGAAACCTATCTGGCTGCTGAATGTTTGAATTGAGCTAATAAAAATGGAGACCTATCTGGCTGCTGAATGTTTGAATTGAGCTAATAAAAATGGAGACCTATCTGGCTGCTGAATGTTTGAATTGAGCTAATAAAAATGGAGACCTGTCTGGCTGCTGAATGTTTGAATTGAGCCAATAAAAATGGAGACCTGTCTGGCTGCTGAATGTTTGAATTGAGCAAATAAATATGGAGACTTGTCTGGCTGCTGAATGTTTGAATTGAGCTAATAAAAATGGAGACCTGTCTGGCTGCTGAATGTTTGAATTGAGCTAATAAAAATGGAGACCTGTCTGGCTGCTGAATGTTTGAACAGAGAATGGAGCCGTATGCTTAGCTAAAAGGATTAAACAAAATATTCAAACACTGATTTATGACACCAGAAAAGATTTGTGACATTTTTGTTTCTGAAATAATGTAAAAGTAACTTCTTTGATCTGTTTCCTCGACACGACACATCGATCGACCTCGCTCATACTTTCAAAACGCTTTTGGCTCTGTATATTGGCATGTTCTGGTTAGAACCTGCACGCACGCAAATAGGATAGGACGTTTTGTATGTACATAAAATCATTAGTTAATGTCAATGGTCTTATAGCAAATTGATGTCCATTGGGAAAAAGACTTCAACAAGATCGTTTCCTCCATATCTGTCCACATTGTGTATATAAGTATTCTCTCTCTTGTATCTCTCTGTCTGTCACACACACACACACACCACAACACCACACACACACACACACACACACACACACACACACACACACGCTCCCCACACACACACACACACACACACACACACACACACACACACACATACACACACACAACACACCACACTATATATATATATATATAAATATATATATATACGTACAGAAGAGAGAGAGAGAGAGAGAGGAGAGAGAGAGAGAGAGAGAGAGAGAGAGAGAGAGAAGAGAGGAAGTATGTAGAAAACAAGCACCATTTATCAAAGCTATGACCACAAATGCAGACGATGGGCGCCAGTCAAAATGATTTACATGTTCCAGTTATCAGATAAGCCAACACCGCAACAAAACCGACCTTTTCTTTATCTTTGCATTGATTTTGAAATCCGTTAGTTTGCTTTATTTCTCTTCCCTCGTTTCCGTGTTTATCTTTTCAATTTATTTATAACTTCTTCCCTCTCTGCATTGTGCTCTCTTTCCGTGTGTGTGTGTGTGTGTGTGTGTGTGTGTGTGTGTGTGTGTGTGTGTGTGTGTGTGTGTGTGTGTGTGTGTATTCGTTCGTGAAAATCTTTTGATTCGTTATCTTTTTTAACTTCTACAAGATCATGGAGGATTTTAAAATGTTGGTCAGTTACGACATACAACGAAACATAACAGCAAAGATGACACTGAACGTAAAAGACACTTGCAATTGTATAAAAACAACAACAACAGATTTGTGCCATGCAGAACATTTCTAACATTGTTTTCAACACATGTGAGGCAAAGCTTTCAAAGCGAAGCAGCATAAAGCATTCACAGCACGGCGGCAAATTTGCCTCTCTGTCAAGAGTCGTCCCCCCCCCCCCCAAAGGCAGGTGAAGACGGTGCTTCTCTGGGTCCTCCCCAGCACCTTCGGGTGTTTCTTTTTCTTTTCTTCGTCACACAATCTGCGCCATTGGAGGAGACGAGACACAAAAGTGCGTTATACGAAGCTGGGAACAAGTTAACACAACTGATTTTGGGGGTCTTTTTCCTTTTCTTCTTCTTCTTTTTTTGTTTTGTTTGGCTAGTGGCCAGACCAATTCATCAAACAACATCTTACGCAACTGCGTAAAAACATGGACAGTGCAGCCAATCCTTTTATTGCAGGCATGAGCGTCAAAAAGGAGAACAATCCCAGAAAGTGCAGATTGGAGCGATACCTTGTCGCCAAGGGCAGACTGAAATGCACACGTTGTTGTGCAATCAACTTGACTGCTGTTGTCTGTGTGGTTTTACTGTTGATCTCTGAGAACATGCTCCAAGTGAGAATGCTTTGAACAGTTATAAATTCCATGACAGTATATGAAAATATATCTTTAAATCATTTTGAAATAAGTTATTACTTAACAAAGACCCTAAAGACTCGTATGAAGAGAGTATTTTGTTTAGGAGGGGGTTACGGTTAGAAGAAGCAGACTTGCATTTAAAGAAAACCTTGAGAAACAAAACGACTCTCAGTAGAAGTGGATTTGAAGCTGAATATCATAGTCTCCGACCCCCCCCCCCCCCCCCCCAAAAAAAAAAAAAAAACAACAACAACACACAACACACACACACACACACACACACACACACAACAAAGAAAAAACACATGAGTGTGGACCCAAGTAGCCATTGTTCAAAAATACATTATTACAGGCCCAGAAGGACACTGAGTGCAAAAACGCTTGAGTTTTGATCCAAACTGCCAATCTGTAAATAAAAAACCCCTTTAGTGAAGGCCTAGATAATCAGTCTGCACCAACAAAAGAGAGCTGACCCCCCAAAAAACACTGCGCAAAAGTACTTGACTGTAGTCCTGAATAGCGACTCTGTGCAAAACACTTTAGACCCAAATTGCCACTATGCACCAATAGTGTTGACCCACATAGCGAATCTACACAAATGCTTCAGTGTAGACCCAAATAATCATTGTGCTAAAAGCAAAGAACAAACAATCTTGAGTGTAGATTCAATCAGTCTCTACACAACAACTTGACCGCAGACCCACAAAGGCCACTCTGCACGACAGCTGGAAAGTGGATCCTGACAGACTTTTGCACGGACCCGAGACAGCCATTGTTCACCTGGAGTTTGGAAAGGGACTTATAAGACAAAACCGTTTGGCCCATTTTGGGAACGTCAGCAGATCTCGTTGAACTTGGAAACTAGATCGACATTTGGCTCAAGATTCAGGATGTACAACTGCGTAGGCATGGCAGCATGGGAAAGCCCCCCCCCCCCCCCCCCCAACATCATACAGGCCCACCGATTTTTTTCTAATATGAAAAGAGAGATGATATCAGATGTAGCTATTAAAACAAACTTACCACTAGACTGAACAGTTGAAAAAGACAACAAACAAACAAACCAAGATCTGCATTTGGCTACAGATTCGGATATAAAATTGTTCAGCCATGGCATTATAGGAAACCCACTTCTTTCCCAGGCATCACACAGTCCGCCGATAGATAACTTAGGAATAACTTTTTTGTCTGAAAAAGAGAAGTCATATGCCATAACTGAGACAAACGTGACATATTTCTAATAATTAAACATAGCACACATCATTGCAAATCAACATCACGACCACAACATGTCATCTTTTGTTTTGATACCAGCTCATATAATGATGCACGAAATAACAAAATCAAGTCTTGATGTATTTCTTGAGCGAATGCAGAAACACACACACACACACACACACACACACACACACACACACACACACACACACACACACACACACACCACACACACACACACACACACACACACACACACACACACACACACACACACACATACACACATGTGTATGTACAAAATGATGACGCATTCCACACACCATATTGCAAATACAGTGTTGTGTTGCACACCTTGGAATATGACCGGATTGTGTTAAACAAATAAATCAACAGATAAATATGAGATGCATACGAGGAGATTGCGTGTATACACACAAATAACTACATATGCAAACATAAATTAACTCACACACATGTACACACACACATACATACACAGATACAGACGTGCGCACGCGAGAAACACAGAGAGAGAGAGAGAGAGAGAGAGAGAGAGAGAGAGAGAGAGAGAGAGAAAGAGAGAGAGGAGAGGAGAGAGAGAGGAGAGAGAGAGAGAGAGGAGAGAGAGAAGACAAGAAGAGGAAGAAGAAGGTTTTCTGGCAGGCATATCTCATAGTAATGCATGCTATAAGTACGAAAGACAGGCTGGCTGTAAAAAGTTTTCCTAGCTCCTCTTTAGCCTCAGAAGTTTCGTAACAGCGTCCTCGCGGTAAAACCGCAAAACGTTTTGCGGTCACCTGTCTGTCTCTTCCCTCACTGTTTACCTGGCCTGCATCACTCAGCTCTTGTACAACTCTTGTGCGCTGATTTGCCTCGCTCACACAACATCTCTTACACAACTGTTCTATGCTGATTTGCCTCGCTCACACAACATCTCTTACACAACTGTTCTATGCTGATTTGCCTCGCTCACACATCTCTTATACAATTGTTCTATGCTGATTTGCCTCACTCACACAACATGTCTTACACAACTGTTCTATGCTGATTTGCCTCACTCACACAACATCTCTTTACACAACTGTTCTATGCTGATTTGCCTCACTCACACAACATCTCTTTACACAATTGTTCTATGCTGATTTGCCTCACTCACACAACATCTCTTTACACAATTGTTCTATGCTGATTTCTCTCACTCACACAACATCTCTACACAACTGTTCTATGCTGATTTGCCTCGCTCACACAACATCTCATATACAATTTGTTATGTGCTGATTTGCCTCGCTCACACAACTCTTACAAATTTGTTCTGTGCTGATTTGCCTCGCTCACACAACTCTTATTACGCACTTGGTTGCTGCGCCCTGCCAAATTTCCATCCCAGCATGTGACTTAAACTGTTGGAAAGAGCAGAGCAGCTTGTCCCATTCACGTCTCATACAGGACGTGCAGAGCTGAACGCAGTATGTACCACAAGTTCAAAATCGACCCTACCCGTCCGGTACTGCCAGTGTTGACCGCTGGAGCAGACGGTGCAGCACACTCTACAGGACTGCCCACGCCTTGCTGACCTGCCATACAGCACCTTGGCCGTCGGGGGGCGACGATTGTGGGGGTGCGTGGGAGGAGGGAGGGAGGGGGAGTGGGGGGGGCGGGGGGGGGCTCAGGAACAGCCAAGTTCATCCCTGAAACGGGACTACTAGCGTGGCGAATAAAATGAACAAGATGACGACTAGTGTAGAAGTGCTTAATACTAATGCTATATTGCGATTGCGGTAAGTTTTGACTACTATCAATATTAGTCAACTCAAGCAAAATAAATAAATACACAAATAAACAAATAAATAAATAAGAAAGAAAGAAAGAAATAAGGAAGGAAAAAAAAAAAAAATAAGGAAAGAAAGATTCGTCTGTTTTTTTTCCCTTTTTCTTAGGAATAGAATCATTAAGTTTCCCAGAAAATACATTCTATCCGAATCCACTCTTCAAGCGGTTTCTCCATTCATGATAAGGGTGGATGCAAGCAGTGCATCTTTTCAAGATTTTTTTCTTTTAACAACGTTCAGCTTCAGATACTTCTCAGCCAGAGAAGCAAAATGATACTGATGTCAAAGAAGTAGACAAATTCAAGTGCTGACGCGTCTTTAACAGCAGAAGTATTTTGATATCTGATGCGAGAAGGGTTTTGTTTGTTTGTTTGTTCATTTGTTTAGGCCCTGCTGTCAGTAGTATGACAACCAAATAAAATGAGACAGCTCTGTACACTGAGGTGCACCTGAAGATACCGAGGTGTGAACTCTGCTGAGTGTACAGTACAGACCTGATGTCTTCTGATCGATCTATGTAAAAAGTTCATGACTGATGAGGTTCAAGTCCCACAGCCTGATGATTTGAGGGGCAGCGAACCGTTGTAGGTTCACAGAGTGTGGACACGGAATGATGAAAATTGCGTTCCACCCCTCACCTTTGCGATGCTTTGACCTTCTCAGGTATAACACCAGGTACTCATCTACTGCTGGGGGGACAGACATTACTTTCCAGCTGTTCAAAAATCCGACTCCACGAGTGTTTTGAACTCTCAGCCGTCAGCTTTGCAGGCAAACACTCTGCCCATCTGAACATGGGCAAGAACAGCTAATCAAACAACACCTCGCGTAACTGTGTCGAACCAGGGATTGTTAAAAACAAACCCGTTTATTGCAGGCGTGAGCGCCTGTCCGAAAATAACCCAGGGTAACAATCACAACGGGGGAAGATTGACATGATAATTGGCCGCCCGAGGCAGATTGGAGGGGACACACTGATGTGCAATCAACAATACTGAGGTGGTGTTGTGTTCGTTCCGTTCTGTGAGTGCATGTTACACTTTAAAAAGTTCTAAATCTGTTGATGCATATGAAGGGGAAAAAAAACCGTGAAAAAAAAGTGTTTAATAGACGACTGGTCTAATCTACCTTATGCAGAGAGCAACGCTTTAGAAGTGCAAGCAAGATTAACGAAATAATCTTTGTATTAACAAGCAAAACAAACAAACAAACAACAAAATCATGAAAATTGACAGAGTTCTCACATAAATGAATTGAGTGCTGATTTTTTAAAAATACGTTCATGAAATAAAGGATTCTTTTGTTGCACATAGTATATAGCAATCATTGGAAATGGAGAAACATATAACCACTCAAAAACATAGGATCGATCATTCAGGCATTTTAAATGCAGGAGAAAAAAAACAGCTAGTCAAACATGGAGACTTATCTTGATACTAAACGTTTAATATAAGGCTGGAGCTGAATACACAGCTGACAGTGTTAACAGATACTCAAACACTGATTTGTGACCACCGAAACTGGTATGTAGCCCATAAGTTACTGTCAGATAATGGACGAATATACAGCATCTTTGAACTGATCTGTTTTCTTGGAGGAAAAAAAAAACATTCGGCCAGACCTTTTTACCTTGCCCAGACGATCAACACTTAATGCCAATGGCCTCACAGCGATTCGTCTCCAATAGGAAGAGGATCTCGAGGAAATCAACTTCTCCATATTTGTTTATAGTATGCATAGAACTACTTCTTCTCTCTCTCTCTCTCTCTCTTCTCCTCACACACACACACAACACACACACACACACACAACACACAAAAACAGAGAGAGAGAGAGAGAGAGAGAGAGTCGAGAGAGGAGAAGAGAGAGAGAGAGAAAATGAGAGAGAGAGAGAGAGAGATTTCAAAATGACTGTGAAGAAATACAGGTGCCATTTTCCAAAGCTGTAATCACAATATGCAGATGATAGAGCACCATTCAAAATGGTGTACGTTTTCCTTGTTATCCATTAACGAACCAAAAGACAAAAAAAAAAAAACAACCAACAACAATTACCCCGCCTTTTTTCTGTCTCTTTTTGTATCAATTTTGACAATAGTTTATTTAATTAATTTCTCTTCTCTCAATTCAGTTTTTACCTTTACCACTTTACATTTAACTCATCCTCTCTTTCTGTTGTCGTCTCTTTATGTTTCCGCGCGCGCGCGCGCGCATATGTGTGTGTGTGTGTGTGTGTGTGTGTGTGGTGTGGTGTGTGTGTGTGTGTGTGTGCGTGCGTGCGTGCGTGCGTGCGTGCGTGCGTGCGTGCGTGCGTGCGTGCGTGCGTGCGTGAGTGCGTGCGTGCGTGAGTGCGCGCATGCTCGCATTTGTGCATTTGTTGTGAATATTTCAGAAATCATCATCTTTTATTGTCTATAAAATCGGAGGATTCCCTACGTTTGTCAATCGCCCCATGGCTGCATCCACACAAAAGCATAACAGCTAGGCGACAAGGTACGTAAAAGACATTTCCAAATGTAATGAAAACAAATCTGGGCTCTGTAGAACATTGGTAAAATCATTACTTTGTTCTGAATAACTTGGAGACAGAGCTTTGGAAAGTAACACAGCATAAAACGTTCACCGCATAGCCGCGAATTTGGCTGCCGAGAATCGTAGCACTATTACCCCTACGCCATCGGAGAAGACACACTTACGTGCGTTATGCAAAGCAGACAACAAGGCGGTTAAACTGATTTCTTTCGGTAGTGACAAGACCGGTTTATCAAACGAAACCTTACGCAACTGCGTGAAAACGGGGAATTTCCAAGCAAATTAGTTCAATGCTGGCACGAGTGTCTTGTACATAGACCAGGAGAACAATCACAAAGGTACAGACCAAAGTGATAATTTGCCGCTTGTGACGGATTGAAATGGACTTATTGACATGCAATCGACTCATTGCTGTCATCTGTGTGTGTTATCACTGTTTGAGTGCGTGTTCTAGGTGGAAACCTTTGAGCGGTTGTAATTCCTATGATGTATATGAAAAGACAAATACAGAGAAATGTAAGATAAGTGACTGATACATGCAGGCCTTAAAAATGTCGTATAAAATGGTTCTTTAGAACGGATAATAAAATTGGAAGAAGCACTTTTGCATTACCACTCCCTCCCCTCCCCCCCCCCCAAAAAAAAAAAAAATAGAAAGAAAGAAACAAGTAGATTCTTGGCATAGGTTGATTTGGGAATGAATTCTTAAACTCCTTGGGAAAAAACCCTTCAGTGTAGACCCAAATAGCCGCTGCGCAAGAACACTCAAGTTACCAGTCTGTGCAAAACATAAACAAACAAACAAAAACTTTTGAGCAGATCCAAACTGCCAGTCCATGCACACTTATATGTGGAACGAAATAAGTTCTCTCCACTAAAAGAGATAGCTATGTATCCACAGAAAAAGAAACCTATGTGTAGAGTTAAACAGACTGCACCAAAATCTTGAATGTGGAAGCAGATATTCACTATGCTAGAACAAATCTATATCAAAGAACCACTCTGCACTAAGTATTTGAGTGCTGAAACCATTAGCCACTCTGTGCAAGAACATTCGTCTAGTTCTAAATTGCCATTGCGCGAAAATTTAAAGAAAAT
>CM031606.1:47199218-47204218 GCA_018398815.1 Conus ventricosus
ACAGAGAACTTTCACTACTGAAAAAGCGGATGGTTAAATGCATTTTAAAGCCAGATTAATCGAATGAGCTCATAAAGAACGAAGGCTAGTGTCACTGATAAATGCTTGATACAAGTTTGAAGCTGAATGCATGGCTCTTAGAATTTTTCTTTTTTAATCAAAAAGGAGATCTTCAAACACTGATTTGTAATGACCGATAAGAATTTGCAGCAAAAAAGTTTCTTTAGTATAAGATGAGATAATAATATGTTTGATCTATACTGTTTTCAGTGTGGCCTTAATCTGATCTGTTTTGATCTGATCCGTTTTAAGGGTGTGGAATGATTTCTTTTCAACGAGTCGGACTGAAAACGGACACGCATCATCGGTGAGTCTTTTTCAGTCTGCCACTGGTTACAAATTATCGATTCAATCTGCTCCTATTACAATTGTTATCCTGGTGTTTTACTCTGACAAACTTCTGCCGTTTTGTATCATGTGCAGGAAACCATTTCATCTTATCAATTTACTAACCTATTTATGCATTTATTTTACGGGTAAAACGTCGGTAGAATGCCACGGAAGATAAGCACGTTGAGGTATATCAGACCTGGGGACTGCCGTTAGGGAACGGCGGGCTTGTGAAGCCCATGGGGGTGCGGTTTGGCTGAACGGAGAAACCGAGATAGTGGTCTTATGCGCAGTCCACAGGCACGCGTGTTTGGGTAGGGTGTGTGTGTGTGTGTGTTGTGTGTGTGTGTGTGGTGTGTGTGTGTGTGTGTGTGTGGTGTGTGTGTGGTTGTTCGTGTTCATGCGCGCGCGCATGTGTTTCTTTGGTAAATTTCGACATTGACATTTGCTCTGCAATTACAAATTCTAGCAAAACTAAACTCGGCATAGCCATAAGACCTGTCCAATCGTTCCTTGTGTGATGTCACAAAATGGAAAATGCTACAAATCTACAGTTTACGTTTTTCAGCAATAATTCCAACTATCTCAACCGTTTTGTTGATTTTCTTCAATTTGTTTGGTTTATGCTTCTCTCTCTCTCTCTCTCTCCTTCTCTCTCTCCTCTTCACTCTCTTCTCTCTCTCTCTCTCTCTCTCTGGTTGTGTGTATGGTGCTATATTTACATGTACATATCTATCTATCTAGCTGTCCATCCATCGATCTATTCTGTCTGTCTGTCTGTCTGTCTGTCATCCGTCCGCGCGCGCGCGGCGTACATTGTGTGGTGTTGTGTGTGTGGTGTGGTGTGTGTGTGTGTGTGTGTGTGTGTGGTGTACGTCGTGTGTGTGTGTGTGTGTGTGTGTGGTGAGAGAGGAGGAGAGAGAGAGAGAGAGAGAGGGGGGGGAGAGAGAGAGAGAAAAAAAGAAACAGATTTCATAAATGTTACAGAAGATTAGTCTTTACCATCCACCTCTTGCATGAATATGTGACAGTGTGAAGATACGAAGTACCTCGCCAGCGCTGTGCATATCAGCAGGTGACAGTTTGACAGATAGTACTTAACCTGCCCAGCCGTCTCCTGTATCAGTGTATGACAGTTCAATCAATTCTGACGGGACCTTTCCAGCCATTCCGTGTATCAATACGTGACAGTTTGATAGCAGGAGGAGAGAGTGGGTGGGTGGAACAGGGGGAACCTGCTCTCTGAAAATTCTGCTATCAAGCTCTTCAAGATCTTGTTCTATCCTTTAACAAAATTTATACAAACTGTTACGACATCATACAGATCAATATTTATAATTATTATCAGCATTTTAGGGGACGCACTAAACTGAAAAATAGAGTTCAAGTTCCCATAGTTGTCTTGGATGAAGAAGCCGTGAACTGCCCGACGTTCATCAGGTCTTGGGCACGGCATGATGAAAGGCGGAGCCCATCCCTTTCTCTCCGCCGCCTTCAACTTCCCTGGACTGAATCAGCTCTCCGTCACTGCTGGGTGGGAAGGCTGACTTTTCAAAGCACAAGACCTCTCGAGTGGTTCGAACTCACAACCGTCAGCTCTGCAAACAAACGCTCCAGCCGTTTGACCGCGGACGCTACCCGCACGCGTGTAAGATGTGAGCAAATACACTGTAAACATGGTCTCGTTCTAATGTACGCTGGACTGACTGCTGAAGTTGATCAGTCTGAGGAAGCCGGCGGTATCCACACTGCGAATCAGACGGCTAACACTTGGCGGCGCTTGATGCGGGCAACAGAAGGAATGTGTCACGTGTTCTGGGCTGGTTAATTGATTTTATTTCAAGGGATTTCCCGTGATGTGGACATTAAACAAATCTAAAAATCAATGACACTACAAATTATGAACATTACACAGCTGCCAAAGCATCGTAATTTTGCCGCTGACAGCATAATTGATTGTAATTATGCTGCTGAAAATCACAAATAATTATAATCAAGCTCTGAAAATCACCAACCTGCTGATCGCGCGGTTAAAAAGTCACAAATCATGTTAATTACAACACTGTTATTTTGTTGTTGGCATAACACATCACTATAGTTACACCATGGACTCGACGTATTATCATAGTTTTGCCTGTGATATCATATATCATCATAATTTATCGTTGACATCACACATTTATATTACGCAACTGACGTCTCCGAATAAACTAAACACAATCTGAATAAAAATCTAATGGACGGACCGTGTTCAAACAAATGTTGAGCCTGTATTTAAACTGATCTGTTCATGTTACCGATATAGCCAATGTAACATTCACGACTGCACAACTAAATCAAATGTAGGCTTTAGTCGTTGTCATCTTCATCATCATCATCGTCATCTTGTTCTTGTTCTTGTTCTTCTTTTTTCTTCTTTTCTTCTTCTTCTCTTCTTCTTCTTCTTCTTCTTCTTTCTTCTTCTCCTCCTCCTCCTCTTCTTCTCCTCCTATTCTTCTTCTTCTTCTTCTTCTTCCTCTTCTTCTTCTTCTTCTTCTTCTTCTTCTCCTCCTCCTCTTCTTCTTCTTCTTCTTCTTCTTCTCCTCCTCTTCTTCTTCTTCCTCTTCTTCTTCTTCTTCTTCTTCTTCTTCTTCTTCTTCTCCTCCTCTTCTCCTCCTCCTCCTCTTCTTCTTCTTCTTCTTCTTCTTCTTCTTCTCTCTTCTTCTTCTCCCCTGATCTTCGTGGGGAGTCACTGGGGCACCACAGTGAAGAACAGTTCACTAGATTCCTTCAGTTCTGTTGTCTATGGGGAGTCACTGGGGCACCACAGTGAAGAACAGTTCACTAGATTCCTTCAGTTCTGTTGTCTATGGGGAGTCACTGGGGCACCACACTGATGAACAGTTCACTAGATTCCTTCAGTTCTGTTGTCTATGGGAGTCACTGGGGCACCACACTGATGAACAGTTCACTAGATTCCTTCAGTTCTGTTGTCTATGGGGAGTCACTGGGGCACCACACTGATGAACAGTTCACTAGATTCCTTCAGTTCTGTTGTCTATGGGGAGTCACTGGGGCACCACACTGATGAACAGTTCACTAGATTCCTTCAGTTCTGTTGTCTATGGGAGTCACTGGGCACCACACTGATGAACAGTTCACTTAGATTCCTTCAGTTCTGTTGTCTATGGGGAGTCACTGGGCACCACACTGATGAACAGTTCACTAGATTCCTTCAGTTCTGTTGTCTATAGGGAGTCACTGGGGCACCACACTGATGAACAGTTCACTAGATTCCTTCAGTTCTGTTGTCTATGGGGAGTCACTGGGGCACCACACTGAAGAACAGTTCACTAGATTCCTTCAGTTCTGTTGTCTATGGGGAGTCACTGGGGGGGGGGGGGGGGCACCACACTGAAGAACAGTTCACTAGATTCCTTCAGTTCTGTTGTCTATGGGGAGTCACTGGGGCACCACACTGATGAACAGTTCACTAGATTCCTTCAGTTCTGTCGGTTGTGTGCCGAGGTCTGCGTCTCTCTCCCATCACCCCCCCCCCCTCCCCCCTCCCCCACTCTGTTTCCTGTCTTCCGAACAATTCCCTAGAGGATCGTTTCAGCAACGCCAATGGATCTTGTTACATGGTCACACCAACATGGTTTTCTCTTCCTGACTGATGTCAGTAGAATCCTGTGTGTCGCCTGATGGTTTGATGCACGTGTTGATTGGTGATGTGATCGATGAATCTGATGTTTACTATAACGCGGTAACATATCAAGCCCACGGCTTAAATTCTTCTTTTCAGATCTGCTGTGAGGATTCATGTCTGGCATGCGTGCAGGAAGGTAGAATATACCTGTGCATGCAAAGCCTAACCTTGTATTTCATGAAGATGTTCTTGTCTTTCCACATAAGTTTTAATCTGGACAATACTGTGGTTGTCTTTGCTGCCCTTTGGATCGCTCACTGCTAATGATGGATCTCAGGTGAGTCAACTGTTGAACTGATTCTTGCTTTTGACCGTGGACAAATGTCTCTGACTTATGGTGGTGTTGTGGCTGATCATCACCCTGGTCTTCTTGGCGCTGACTTCCATGTCATATCTTGTTGGCGCTTTATCCAGTCGTTCGATAAGTTTGGCGAGTTCTTGTCACTGCCTGCCACGCCATCGATGTCATCTGCAAATCGGACATTTCTCATGGTTCTTCTTTCAATGCTGACTGTGCTTACAATACTTTCAAATGCATCAGTTATGATGCCTTCCAGGAATATTTTGAAAAGTAGGGAGACACAAGGCAGCCCGACAAACTCCAGCTGAAGTATGGATTCATTCTCCAGTACCACCATGTGTGAATACTGCAGCAGTCACTTTGGAGCACAGTTACTGGATGGTGATGATGAGCTTCTGCCTGATGTTATATTTGTTCTTTATGATCCATAGGGCCTCTTGTCAAACCCTGTCGGAGGCCTTCTTGAAGTCAATGAAGACGTGATAGAATTCCCCCTAGCCCTGAGGATATATTTCGCACAGGGTATGTGGGTTAAAAATCTATTCAATGGTGCTTCTACTTCGCAGAATCCAGCCTGTTCTTTAGAACTGATCGTATTTGTTTGCGGTTGCTGTTTACTCA
>CM031606.1:47211718-47236571 GCA_018398815.1 Conus ventricosus
ACTCATTGATTTACGAAATTAATATATTTCTAACAATTGTCTCACACACACACACATACAAGCATTTTATACACGCACAGAGATGAGAGATGAGAGAGAGAGAGATTTAATCTCTCTCTCTCTGTCACTTTGTGTGTGTGTGTGTGTGTGTGTGTGTGTGTGTGTGTGTGTGTGTGTGTGTGTGGTGTGTGTGTGCGCACGTTGTGTCTGTCTCTATAAGTATCTATAAGTTTATTAATCTGTCTGTTTACATATCTCTCTCTCTCTCTCTCTCTCTCTCTCTCTCTCTCTCTCTCTCTCTCTCTCTCTCTCTCCAACTATATACAACCCACGCGTGCTCGTACAAACACTACACACAAACCCAAACAGCAATCCGTCCATATGCCTCGCCACCGTCCCCCCCCCCCCCCCCCGCCTCCCTCTCAAGACACTAACAGTCAATATCCTTCTTCAGAGAAGAAACTTCCCTTAAACAAATGTTTTGGACCTGAACTCCTTACACTCCAAGGGGGCCGGGATGCATCCAGGTCATGGCTCCCAGATACCCTTCTACTGCCAATTTTTTATCTCTGATATAAAGTAGTGTAAACAAATTTCCCTATCGTGAAGAGTGATGATTAGTAATTGAGCCCATGGCGTGGGCCACAACACGGTGAACCAGATTCCACTGCAGGTATAGTTTTGCTGTCAATTACTGCCCTCTGCCATATTTTTGGATGTCAGTTCTTGCCTCTCTGCCACATTTCAACAGTTCCGCAGCGATGTTTTCTATGCCACAGCAGCCTCATCACATTTCAGCGACTGTAATTGTTGCTACGACTTTCGCTTGGAGTATGGATAGCCATCCTCATTTGATGAATTTTGTTCAGCTGGGTACATTTGGATATCCTTAGCTCTTTTTGTTTAAGTTTTGGGGCAACACTCGGTCCGTCTTTTTAGGACGTCCCCTTCCTGTGTGAGACAATCGCTATCTTTATTCTGAGCTACGGTGGACTTTGCCTTGCTTTTCTTTGGTGAAGTCTTTTACAGACAAAAGAGTTCTGTTTGTGCCCTAATTTTTTTCTCAATAGCTTCACAGCGGCAAGTTCAGAACACTTGCCTGGAAAGATGGTGCGGTCATTGTTAACACACGGCCTGGTCTCTACATTCTTTTCTGTCATGGGATGTGTCTCGACTTGCTCTTCCAGGCAAGTTAAGAATAAGTGAAGAAGCTCCATGGTGTATATGAAATACACCATGAAGAAGAAGAAGAAGAAGAAGTGAAAAAAGGGGAAAAAGCGAAGAAGACGAAGAAACAGAAGACATGAAGTCTTGTACCACTCACAGTGAAACATATTCTTTTAGCGTTGGGACTTGCATGATAAGAGACATAAACATTTTACATAAGACTCCATGAAAACCTTGTTCAGATATGTTCCGCCTGATTTAATCTTTGAATTTCTGAAGAGACTAAAAATTCTCATCTGATCTGACATTTTACAGAAGACAAATTTTTAGCAATATTTCCAGTGTGTTTTAGGGAAGGTGTATTTTAAAGTGTTGTTTGAATTAGTTCTTTTCTATGATTTGTGAGTTGACTTCAATGCGGTGACAGCCTGACACGGCCCTTTGCGGTCGGCTGGACTGTAAGGAACACTACCTTAGCTTAGGTTAAGAACAACTGATGAAATCGTTGGATCACCTGTACGCTGTTGACATTTTTACATCACACAGATGAATGTTTAGCGTATTGACGGATGACAGCTCGGAGTAAATCTTAAAATAACATTTCTTTGTGATGGCTTGATGAGAATGACAGCGTGTGTGTGCCTGCGCGAGAACAGAATTTGCATGTGCCGAGTGTGATTGCTTCTGTCCATACCTCCATGTATCCATGTGTATGATGATCGTGTCTTAATAAAGAGGGGTAACATCGAAAGCTCCATGACAACAGGACGAGCCCTTCTTTCTGTGCTTCTAGTAGTATGAAACTCGAGGGAGAGCTTCACAGCAGAAGGTTGTCAGAGAAGAAAACCCCCCCTCAGACAGGTGTTTCAGCCCTAAACCCCCGTACCCTCTAAGGAAGCCAGGCCACACCCAGGTCATGACTCCCAAATGCCCGGGTTGTTCTTCTGCCTTAAGCCGAAGAGGCCGAGAACATTCCAGCAGTAAGTTTTCAACCCATCTGAGTTTTCTTACATTCCAGATGGCGAATGTGATGATGTTCTTCTACAGATGAACTGTGCCCCCTCCATTCCCTCCCCTTCCCTTTCAGTAGCACACTTTGAGTCTGCTCTGGCAGAGGTCAACGGATGGCGCAGTCATTGTTAACATGGACTATACCTAGCCAGCCTGGTCTCTATATACTTTTCTGTCATGCAACGTGTCTTGGATTTTGCTCTTCCACCCAAGTGCAGGTTAAGTGAAGAAGCTCCATGGTGCATTCCATGTCATGAACCGCTCACGGTGAAATATATTCTTCTAGAGAGTTGGTACTTGCATGATGTGAGACATAAACATCTTACAGCAGATTCCAAGAAAACCTTGTTCAGAGATGTTCTACCAGATTGGATCTTTGAATTTCTGAAGGAGGTTAAAATTATTCATCAGATCTGAGATTTTACAGAAGAAAGATTACAAAATGTCCAGTGTGTTTTAAGAAGGTGTGCTTTTAAAGGGTTGTTTGAACAAACCTTTTTTTTTAAAGACTTGTGAGTTGACTTTAATGCAGTGACAGCCCTGATATGCCCTTTGCGGTCGGCTGGGCTATAAGCAACATTACCTTACCTTAAGTATAACTGTGTAATGAGTCGGCCGAATGTTCTCGAGCATTTAGGCAAATTAAGGGTAGTTTTGCTGTTGTTGAGAGCAAGTTCTGGGTTTTTCAAAATGTGCGAACTCAGGCATCACCAGAGGGGGAAAACCCCCAGTCGTATACTGAAGGAGGGAGAGTTACTGGGAAGTGTTTCGCATGTCCGAGGGATAGGGACAAGTAGTTGCGACCTGCCGGTCCTGGGTAGAGGAGTGTCCAGTCCGACCACTGGCCGACTATTCACTGGGTTCTCCAGTGGGCCTGAAGGGAAGGCGATCGTGTCAGGTGACCGTCACGGGTAGGTGACCGTCAGCCTGCAGGCAGAGTACAGCGACCATTCAGTCGTCCTTGTTCTGAGGAATGAATGGAAGGCTGCGGCCAATTGAGTGGTTTGCGCCTTGTTGTCTATAGAGGTAGTAAATACTTGAAGCATCAGTCATGGCTGGTAGAGAGTCCAGGCTGTTAGTACAGTGGGTAGCTTCGGGGAATCGAACATGAGTTTGAATAGGAGGTTATGCATTAACCACTGGGTGCCCAAGTCTTTGTTGGCGCTAGCAGCTGTTGTGTGTGTATATGTGTAGGTGACTAGGGATTCCATTGGTGGAATAAAAATAACTTGGGAATTTATTGGTACAAATTGTGTGATGTGTGTGTGCCGTGATTCCATTGGTTGAGCCAGTTAAACTCGGGTTCTCTCTTGTTTGAGAATGAATATAAGGTGCTTGGAAAACCAGGGAGTGTGGGACTCACTTAAGGGAAAGTGAACTCGCCCGTCTTGCTGAGGGCTCAAGAAAATACAGCGTGAAGCAGAGGTTAGCTGTCGCCTCGTTGTCTCCTGGATGGGGACGTAAGACAGTGGAGGTTGCTGTAGCCTCGGAGCCGACGACGAGAAGAATTGTCTCCTGTGTGGGACGGTCGACAGCAAGACGTGTCAGCCTGTTGGAGCCTAGACAGGGAGTTGCCAGACAACGGTGGGGTGTTTGCAGCCAGAGAAGACCTGTGGGAGAGGCCGACAGGAGCCCTTTCCGTGGAGAGGGCGAAGTGTGGTGGAGTCCGGGAGACTCAGTGTGAGGGTGCGACTCAAGCTACGTTGCCAGTGTCCCCCAACTGGGATTTGGCCAATCGGGAGGACACAACGGTGTGGCAGCTTCAGCTCGTAGTCGCACAGTGGGATGAGAGAAACTGACGGTCAACCAAGGAATGCTGGCAAGTTATGGACGTTTATTTGCTCTTAAGGTTATAAGTGTGCAAACAGAATAGTGGAATATTGTCTTTCCTGGCTAAGTAAGAATAACTGAAGAACAGGGGATGCGATTTATGAAATTGTCTGTATGCTGTTTACATTGTTGTATGATACAGATAGTTGTGTTGTGTAGTGACGGGTGGTGGCTCGGAGTCAAGTTGAATAAAAGTTGATTCTTTTCTATGAAATGTTATTGGTTTCCCGTCACCTTTGTGTGGGCCCGATGTGAGTGACAGAGTGCGTGTGCCTATGCGAGAGCGCATTTTGGTTGTGAAAGCGTAAATACTTCTGTCTATAACCCCCTGCATCCCTGAATATGAAAATCATATTTTAATAACGAGGGGGAGCGTCGGAGACCCGTCACAAACTGATACAGTCGTTGTATTATCTGTACGCTGTTGACATTTTTACATTATACAGATGAACGTTTAGAGTCCGTCACGGATGAGAGCTCGGAGTAAATCTTAGAAAAAAAGTTTCTTTGCGAGGGCGTGATGTGAATGACGGCGTGTGTGTGCCTGTGCGAGAGCAGAATGTGTATGCGCCGAGTGTGAATGCTTCTGTCCATACCTCCATGTATCCATATGTATGATGATCTTATCTTAATTGAGGGGTAACATCAGAATGCCTTGAAACAGAACGAGGCCTTCTTTCTGTGCTTCCAGTAGGAAGAAACTCTAGGGAGAGCTACACAGCAGAAGGTGTTCAGAGAAGAACCTCCCCCCCCCCCGCCCCCCTCCCTCAGACAAGTGTTTCGGCCCTGAACTCCTTGCATTCTAAGGGGCCGGGCTACGTCCAGGTCATGATCGACTCCCAACTGCCCTGAGTTGTTCTGTCTTAAGTTGAAGAGGCCCGAGGACATTCCAGCAGTAATCCGTGCATCCTCTGGTCCGTTCTTTCAGTTGTCAACCCGTCTGAGTTTTCTTACGTTCCGGATAGCGGATGTGATGTTGTTCTTCTACAGATGCAGTGTACCCCCTCCAGTCCCTCCCCTTCAGTACATGGTTTGAAAATAATTCTATTGAACTGAACAACATGAATGAAGACATACTTTTCATTATAAACTGATCATGAGCTGGTTGTTTGTATGGCGTATTATCAGGTATCTCATACATAAGTCACGTTTCATGGTTCTTTAAAGCACATCATGCATCTACCTATCAGAAAAAGTTAGGTATTTGTAAAACCTGATATATAAATGTTGTTGATACTGACATTTGTTTTCTTTTTTATAAATCATTATTATCATGATGTGTCAGTGATAATGTTACTTATTTTTCATATGTGCATAATCAAAATTCTTGTCGTCTACATAGAGAGAGAGAGAGAGAGGGGAGGGGAGAGAGGAGAGAGAGGGAGAGAGAGAGAGAGAGAGAGAGAGAGAGAGAGAGAGAGAGAAAACAGAAGAAGAAGCAGAAGCAAAAGGAGGGGAAGAAGTATAGAACAAGAAAAACAGTAGAAGATGACAACATTGAAGAAGAAGAGGAAGTGGAAGAAGAAGAAAAAGAAGAACAGGAAGAAGAAGAAGAAGAGAGGACAAGGAACAGGAGGAAGAGAAGGAGGAGGAGGAGGAGGGGGAGAAGGAGGAGAAGGAGAATGAGCACAAGGAGGAGGAGTAGAAGAAGGAGAAGGAGTAGAAGAAGGAAACGAAGAAGAAGAGAAGAAGAAGAAGAAGAAGAAGTGAAAAAGGGGGAAAATGAAGAAGACGAAGAAACAGAAGTAGTAGAAGAAGAAGGAAAAAAAGAAGGAGGTGGAGAAGGACAAGGCGACAATGAAGGACACGAATCAAAAGAAAATGAAGAGAAAGATGGTGAAGAAGAAGACGAAGAAAAACAAGAGAGAGAGAGAGAGAGAGAGAGAGAGAGAGAGAGAGAGAGAGAGAGAGACTAAAGACTCAAAAATTTTATTCAGGTTAAGGCCTAGATCCCTTACTAAAGGGGGCGTTCACATAACTAAGCAAGAGAAAAGAGTCCAGTGAAATATACAAATTAAACAATCAATACACAAAACAAGATTCTTCAGTGTATACACTGAAAGCTAATATTCTACGAAGTCACAATATTCTGCCTATTAAAGCGCCTGATAAATATACATTGCTAATATTTTTTTTATTGTAGTATCATACCTTAACGACATAAGCAAAACCAACCTTGAATAGCATGGAACCTTGTGGTATTTCGGTTGTCCAAATTTTACTTTAAGACCACACAGGCCAGGGCAGCAAAAAATGTAATTCATCTTCTTACCCATTGCTGCATAGACGGCAGGTGAGCATATTTTAATTTTTGACACCGTATCTAAAGCAATGACAAGGAATACTAGACACACCAAATCAAAACTTGATTAATTCACTTTTTATATATCAATTCATTTTCAGCTCAATATACGATTCTCCAAAATGAGCAGTTTAAAAGAGCATGTTCTGTGAAAATCGTCGCTAGTATATATGTGATCATGACAGTCGTGCCATCTACAATCAATAATTCTTTGCCTGAAAGATGTTGGAAAAAACCGTATACATTTAGAAAAAAATCCATAAAGATTGAAACAATGATGAACATTCGTAACCCATATCTTCTTACCATGAACATCCAATTGAATAACATTTTGTATGCCTTAAATGGCGCCTATCTTCATTTGGTAAGTACGTTAAGTAATGTTGCTTATAGCCCAGCTGACTGCAAAGGGCCATATATGGCTGTCACCGCATTGAGTCAACTCACAAGTCATTATCTGAAAAAAAAATTCACACAATCCTTTAAAACACACCTGAAAACACCGGAAATTTTTATTAAAAAGCTTTTCTTCTGTAAAATCTCAGATCAGATGAAAAATGTTAATCTTCCTCAGAAATTCAAAGATCACACCAGGTAGGACATCTCTTCACAAGGTTTTTATGGAGTTTGCTGTAAAGTCTTTATGTCTCACATCATGCAAGTCCCAACACTCTAAGAGATATGTTTCACTGTGAGTGGTACATGACATGGAATGCACCCAAGGAGCTTCTTGACCTTTTAAAAGATAAGAATGGGTTTTAAAATGAGTGGCCTGCATGCAAACGGCACAAAACTGTTTCTTCTTCACGGCCGCCTTGGGAACATGGTAAAAACTCTTTCAGGTTTGGACAGATTGTGAATAGTTTTTTTTAATCCGTCTGCAAGTTCCATTCCTCTTGCCAGAGTTCTTTGACATTTGGCTTTTGGGTTTCAGATCAGTGTGAGGGATAGACAATCTGTTCAACTCTTTCTTTGTGGCGCTGTTAGCAAGTTCATCAACCATTTTGTTGCCTCGAATGCCAATACGGCTGGGAACCCAAGCAAATACTATGTTATATCCATCTGATGCCAGAGAGGTGTACAGTTCGAATAACTCAGAGATCATTTTTAGAGCCAGGACCAAGGTTGTCAACTCAGCAGTTTAGATGGAACTGTCAGTGGGAACGTGTTTAGAAAATGTCTGAGAAGGTTCTGTTGCACAATACACAGCAGAGGCAACCCCCTCTTCAGATTGAAATCGTTGGTAAAAATTCTTCTGAAGGATGGAAACTTTGAACACAGTTTGGCGAAAATGGACTTGTACGCCAAGGAAAGTGTACATATCGCAGAATGGAGGTAAGTCTGAGACCCATCATTCAGACAACACAAGTCCAACTCTGAAAAGACATCTTCAAGAAGCAGACCTCTGGATGAACAATTCACACTAACCCAAAGAGGACTATGGCCGTTAAAGTCACCCAACAGCAAACACAGGAGAGGAAGTTCTTCGATCAGACTGACAAGGTCCTGGCGACAAACTGAGAGAGAAGGTGGTACATATGACGATCAAACTGAAGGTCTATGAGGTGATTCTCGTAGCTACAGCTGAAGAGGTGGATTAGTAAGACAACGGCGCCAAACTAGCAAAAGCTGTGTTGGATAACAAGGGCAACGCCTGCCTTTTAAACCCAACTTTGAAGGTGTGCAATTTCGAAAGAATACTGGAAGAGAGAAAGGTGAGGCCTTCTGGCTTTGAATTTTCTGTTCCTGAGAGCTACTACCTAAGGTTTAAGTGACGAACACAAAGCTTGCTGGCATCCTCAAACTTAAGAGTTTAAACCATGATATTGTAATATTTAATGTACATCATGGGCTGAGACAAAAAGAAGAAATCAGTTCATCTCTGAGTTGTTTCGTCTGATGGAGCAATTTTTTGAAGAAGGGCAGGTTTGTTTTGTTCTCCAGACTCACTGGCAGACTTGCCCGCAGGCGGAGACATATTAGGTTTTGGAGACAGTGGAGCTCGCCTTATAATCTCCACCATCTCCACACTTGGTTGGGCTCCCTTGCCTGTACAGGCACTGCTCTCAAAAGTTCCGAGGCGGGATAGCTGTTTTGTTTTTAGTCTGCCCAGTAGCAGGGACATCCATTTTGGGTTGGGAGGTGGAGGAACTGCCTCAACCGGGGCCAGACACTCTTCCTTGCACTGCTTTTGAACAAAAAAAAATACACCAGTTTGACAGGAAACGGAATGCGTAGAAATTTTCTTCACAGCTGAAGCACATGAATTAACCAAAACGGAGTGACTGCCAAAGACCTGCTTCCGTGCCTGAAAGAATGAAATTTCATTTTCGATTTTTTTCTTTTTGGATGTTTGCTTCCTAAATCCAAGTTGGGCAGTGGCGTGAAAAAAGAGGGGTGGTCGTCATCGCAGTTTGCACAATGGGCCGGATCTTTATACAGCCCATCATGGGTTTCTTTGCAGCAAGTACTACACACCTCCTCCCCAGAATAGCGATCTTTGACGTGCCCAATCTTCTGGCACTTGAAGCTCCGTATCGGAAACGGAATGTACAACTAAATACGGACTTTCAGATATCACACTTTGATTACTTGTGGCAATGAAGTGGTGCAAAATGTCAAAATGAGGGTACTAGTGGGCCCTCTTTCTGTTCCCTTGCAAACTGTCAACCCATGCACGTCTATCACACCTTGGGTTGCAAAATCCGTTTTGATTTCCGTCTCCGAGACGCCTCTGAGATCTGGACTTCTAACGACTCCCTTGGAGGTATTCAGCTGTTTATGGGGAGTCATCCGGATCTCTCTACTAGCTTTGTGGCTCTCAGCAGCTTTTCAGATTGTGTCTTCGACTTGCGCCGGACAAAGAAGGAACCATTCCTTGGTCTCTTTACTGACTGAGGGTCACCTCATTCCCTGGAAGCCCTTCTGTATGGCAAATGGGTTTAACACGGAAATAGGTTTCTACTGCTCTGTACCTTCAATCACTAACCACGAAACCCCAAATCCTGTCATTCTTCTCATTTCCGTTTCTAAATCACTGTCAATTTCTGAAGTTTGTGACACTTTTTAAAAATTTATTTTCCGTTTTTCCGGGGGAGGAATTTGAGGTGAAGAAGCCATTTTGTTAGATTTTTTTCGTCTCTCCCTTACCCACCCACCATGGACTTCAACTACGGGGCCAGGGCCAAGAAGTCACTGTCCTGACCCCTTCCAGGCTTCGGGAGAGATATACAACAAACAGCCTACCAATCCTGTCCCCACTGTTCATGCTCAACTCCCGGGGGCAGAGAGTTGAGCACTGCAGAAGTTACCTTGGCCAGCCGGGGAACTGCCTGTCTTGACCAGCCCCACGCAGAGGTAACCGATTGATACACTTGGGCCAGAGTGTACCTCCTGTCTAGAAGAGTTCTGAGCCAAACAGATATGTTGAGGGCACCTGTCCATTCAATCACCAGTATCTTATTTCCCTCCATCACAGGTCGCACCGCACGGTAAACGCGGCGGATCTTAAGAAGACCACAGGAAAAAAGAATGTGGAAAGATAGGGTTGAAGGGGAGACGAAGACAGAAAAGATCCATTAAAGAATGCAGAAGACAGAATAGAAAAAAGGCGGTTTACAATTTATCAGGGCCCTCACCCTTAACCCGTCTGACATGGGAGACCCTACCAAGGGCATCACCTCCTACCACGTTGTGTTTAGGCCAGTCAGCAACTTGACTTTGCGGGGCGAGAAGCATTTAAAAAAAACTAGCCTATCATCCGAGTATCGATGCCCCCGCCAGCAGAGCCTAAGGGATCAGTGGACCGCGCAAGCCCTCCGAACACGGCAAGGTTGTAACCCCTGGAGGGATGTCTTCATTCGATCTTGTCAGTTTCAGCCAGTATTGAATACATTTCATGTATGAATTGAGGTAAACTGGATATCTGCCTTGTTCACCACATAAAAGATCGTTTGGCGTTCGACTTAATTCCGTTCTTGATCAGAACTGTCCAAAGTAACCTCCTAGATATAGAATCGAATGCCTTTTCAAAGTCCACAAACATACCATACAACTTTCTGTTACAGATGAATTGTTTTTGGATAACAGCAAGCAAAGTAAAGAGATGGTCGACTGTTGAGTATTCTTTTTTTAATCCGGCTTGGTACTCACCTGTAATATCATTCTGGCTAATCCATTTTGTAATCTGCTATTAACAATTCAACTATGCAATTTGCTACTAATGTCACATAAGGAGGCACCATGATAACTGTTCACGTCACTAACATGACCTTTTTAAAATAAAGGAATAATCACGGATTCTGTCAATATTTTGGATAAATTCCCTTTTCAAATGAGTAGTTAGACAATGTTGCTAGGAAATGACAACCGACTCACTGGAATTGAAAAACCCGCTTGAGAGAGAGAGAGAGAGAGAGAGAGAGAGAGAGAGAGAGAGAGACTACTGACATGAAAATGAAAAGCAGATGGACGGGGAGATAACAGACGGCGAAGAGAAGCACCACGACAATCAGCATCTTGGCTTTCTTCTTCCTCAGCTGCATCTGGGCTCTTGGCACGCTGGCTGCTGCCTCTGTAAGCACACACACACACACACACACACACACACACACACACACACACACACACACCACGCACGCACGCACACACACACACAAACATGATTTTAGTCACATTTAATCCCAGTCTGGGACACAGATGTACAATGCAGTGAAAACATAAACATGACATGAACTGAAAAATAAGTCGAGGATGAACAAACAGGACTGATGATCTAGAGACACTTTCCTTGTTTACTAGATTTTGTGAAGTTCGGTAGCCCTCTCTTTTCTTTGCAGAAAACAACATTTTATTATAAACAAACAAACAAACAAAACCACACACACACAGACACAACCAAACCAAACCAAACCTTACCAAACCAAACCAAGAACAACAGATAGGAGTTTGTTCCGTGATAATATCATATTTTTTGGACATGTTACGGCGTGTACAGGGTCTATCTTCTCTGGCAAAATGTCATCTTACCTACAAGATCGATTTGTAGTCTACGACTGTTGGATCTAACTTCTATGAGGAGAAATCTTAAATAAATGTTAGCGAACCGCCCAGAGAAGGTGGACAAACGAGTTACAAGACAAAACACGACGCGTTTCGACCTCTTAGGTCTTCGTCTGGTGATAAATAAACGAATAAAACAACGAAGCTAAGTGAATTTTCGTTGTTTTATTCGTTTATTTATCACCAGACGAAGACCTAAGAGGTCGAAACGCGTCGTGTTTTGTCTTGTAACTCGTTTGTCCACGTTCTCTGGGCGGTTCGCTAACATTTATTTAAGATTTGTTTAGATTTCCGCCTGCAGTCGTCTCGCTTTGCAACTAATTCTATGAGGAGACAAATGCAAATACTGGGACACACACACACACACGCACACGCACGCACAATGAATGGTTGTCCGTGACAAAGTCCACGCATTCACGACAATGTTCCCAGCATACTGAACGTAACCAAAATCAAACTGACACGAAAACTCTACCCCTGACAATAATCACGTAACTGATTCAATGGTGAAATTTGAGGATATGACTTCTTAGACACAGTATATGCCATGAAAGATATTCAACAGCTACGTCATTTCATCTCCCTTTAAAAAAAAGTGACACATTTTTTGCCCAAACTGCAATCATCGTTTCTTCGAGGTTGTCATTTTCATAAAACAACAACAACAACAACAACAAGAATTACAAAACATTTTGAAGTTACCCTTCGTTGGTCAACAGCAATCCTCAAGCACAGGCACATAGAGAAATTGATTTGCTTGTGTCGCATGTGCATGCTGATCTTCGGCTGAACTCTATTCACGCTTTTCTGCTGCCATCAACAGATCGAGGAAATGCGGATTTCAGCGAACAAGAGTTGACAGCCTGTCCAAGCGCGCTGATTGGTTAAAAAGGCAAGCGACAGAAAACGACGGCTGCAGTGATTGGTTGACACAAAAGCAATAGGATAATGGAAACGAAACTGAATGAGGTCGCGCAGCAGCGGCACGAAACTAACTTTTTTTTGGCTTCAAAATCTCTCTGAATATTTCACTTCCTGATTACGCTGGACGACTGTCGGAAAGAGGCCACTCTGGGGTGGTTTCAGAGCTCGTATGTTGAGAAGAAGGATGGGTGTGCTCGACTGTTTGCTGTCACTGTTCCGAACAGAGACAGAATGGTGCTTGTTGCGCACTTGGAAAATGTCGTCGGCAAATTCATGTCCGTTTTCAAATATTGTTTTGTCCTCCAACCCACTCCCACTATTTTTTTTGGTCTCCCTTTTCTTTCTTTCATTCCCGCTTCTGTCCCTTCCTCATTTATATCCCCTCTCTCTCTCTCTCTCTCTCTCTCTCTCTCTCTCTCTCTCCTCTCTCTCTCCTTATTATTTCCTTTTCATTTCTTTCTTTATTCCCTTCTGTCAAACTACGATGATTTCTATGTGAGTGCACACCCAGTGACATCTGGGGTGAAACTGGAGTAGAATAATTCTTACTCCTATTTTGAATTTTAGGAAACTCGGCAGACAGAAAGAGAAGAGATTTACGTAAAGTAAGCAAAATAGGACGGAGAGAGAAGAGAGAGAGAGAGAGAGAGAGAGAGAGAGAGAGAGAGAGAGAGAGAGAGAGAGAGAGAGGGGGGGGGGTCGGGAAGAGAGAAATGAAATGAAATGAAATTTATTCAGATAGGCCACAACCCCTTCTGAAGGGGGATTACTTTCAATACTTTACATGGTGATTACAACAACAGCAATAAAACGACACATAAGAAAATAATACACAAACATAAATACGTTAAGTACAATCTGCTGTACAAGGGCACGAAGTACAATCTACTAACTCAGATACTAACTTCGACTTGGATGGCAAAATTCATATATCATCGACATATTAATATATTTATTAGCTGAGCACAACAGATCGCCTCTTAAATGCTCTATACAAGCATATACACAAATTCCTCACAATACTTTGATTTCTATTCGTCATTTGTAGATTCATACGGAACTAACATGGGTTTGCACAGTATAAATTCCTGCCGTAGATCACCGAGAGCAGGGCAGAAGAACAAAAGTGTAGTTCGTCATCGTTTACCTTTTTACACAATGGGCATATGAAACTGCCATCCTGAACTTCATTATACCTTTCACGGTGCACTGCTATATCTGAAACACCAAATCTGAACTTAGTCATGTAATTCTTAATATGTCTTGTCAATATCAAATGAAAGATACATTTCACAATCATTGGATGATTCAAATTTTCTGTACCATGAGAGAGAGAGAGAGAGAGAGAGAGAGAGAGAGAGAGAGAGAGAGAGAGAGAGAGAGAGAGAGAAAGAGCGAGAGAGAGAGAGATTCTTCTTGTTCTTCTTTTCGAAAACTCAGATGGTGATGCCAGTTGCCTGCATGAAGCTGGCTGTCCTCCGATGGTCCACCAGTTCCCCGTAGAGTTTGGCCCTCAGAGCCACTGGCTCCGGCCATGTGTCCTGCCTGGCAGTAGCATGGAGGTGACAGTCCTGTAGTATGTACTCAGTGCCCACTTCCGCGTCTTTGCATGGGCACATCGCAGACTCTCCAGTCTAGTACTTTTTGTACATGTGTGCATTCAGTCTATGTCCAGCCCTTAGTCTGAACAGTAGCACGTGATCTTCTCTGCTTAGGTGGTTGTAGCAGTCAGCCTGGTTGGAAGAGAGAGAGAGAGAGAGAGAGAGAGAGAGAGAGAGAGAGAGAGAGTAACAGACAGACAGACATACTGACAGGCAGAGGCAGAGAGAGAACACCCGTTCGCATTTACTTCCTCTGCAAAGCCCTCATCCCTTCACGTCCCTACATCACTGTCTTCATGCCCCAGATCGGATCGATCATTCACAAACCTTCACACAGTCAGCAAAATCGACAGTGCTCTGACGTCAGGCTGCGGATGGACTAACACGTCAGTTTCAATTATCCACACCATAAATGATGATGGCCACACTGCAACCGCTTTAATTCTGAGCACTATAATATAACAGGCTACACTGCTTCTTTTTTTAAAATTCTCAACACGATAAACGATGGTGGCCACACTGCATGTTATTAATTCCTAACACCATGATGCACATTTAATTCCCAACACTATAAATGATCATGGCCACACTGCATGTTTTAATCCCTAACACTATAAATGATGATGGCCACACTGCACGCTTTAATTCCTAACACCATAAATGATGATGTCACACTGCATGTTTTAATTCCAACATTATAAATGATGATGCCACACGCATGTTTTAATTCCCAACAATAAATATGATGGCCACACTGCATGTTTTAATTCCCAACACTATAAATGATGATGGCCACACTGCATGTTTTAATCCCTAACACTATAAATGATGATGGCCACACTGCACGTTTTAATTCCTAACACCATAAATGATGATGGTCACACTGCATGTTTTAATTCCCAACATTATAAATGATGATGTCCACACGCATGTTTTAATTCCCAACACTATCAATGATGAGGCACACTGCACGTTTTAATCCAACCTATAAATGATGGCACACTGCACGTTTTAATTCCCCAACACTATTAAATGATGATGGCCACACTGCATGTTTTAATCCCAACACTATAAATGATGATGGCCACACTGCATGTTTTAATTTCCAACACTATAAATGATGATGGTCACACCTGCATGTTTTAATTCCTAACACTATAAATGATGATGGTCACACTGCATGTTTTTTTTCCCACACACTATAAACAATGATGGCCACACTGCATGTTTTAATTCCCGACACTAAAATGATGATGGCCACACTGCATTTTTTAAATTTCTCAAACACTAAATAATGATGGCCACACTGCATGTTTTAATCCCCAACACTATAAATTGATGATGGTCACACTGCATGTTTTAATCCCCAACACTATAAATGATGATGGCCACACTGCATGTTTTAATTCCCAACACTATAAATGATGAGAGTAACACTGCATGTTTTAATCCCCAACACTATAAATAATGATGGCCACACTGCATGTTTTAATCCCCAACACTATAAATGATGATGGTCACACTGCATGTTTTAATCCCCAACACTATAAATGATGATGGCACACTGCATGTTTTACTCCCCAACACTATAAATATGATGGCCACACTGCATGTTTTAATTCCCAACACTATAAATGTGATGGCCACACTGCATCTTTTAATCTCAAACACTATAAATAATGATGGCCACACTGCATGTTTTAATCCCCAACACCATAAATGATGATGGCCACACTACATGTTTTAATTCCCAACACAAATAAATGATGATGGCCAACTAAAATGTTTTAATTCCAAACACTATAAATGATGATGGCCACACTGCATGTTTTAATTCCCAACACTATAAATGATGATGGTCACAGTGCACGTTTTAATTTCCCCAACACTATAATGATGATTGCCACACTGCATGTTTTAATTCCCACCACTATAAATGATGATGGTCACACTGCACGTTTAGTTCCCAACACTATAAATAATGATGGCACACTTCATGTTTTATATCCCAACACTATAAATGATGATGGTCACACTGCATGTTTTAATTCCCAACACTATAAATGATGATGGCCACACTGCATGTTTTAATTCCCAACACTATAAATGATGATGGCCACACTACATGTTTTTTATTCCCAACACTATAAATGATGATGGCCACACTGCATGTGTTTATTCCCAACACTATAAATGATGATGGTCACACTGCATGTTTTAATTCCCAACACTATAAATGATGATTGCCACACTGCATGTTTTAATTCCCAACACTATAAAATGATGATGGCCACACTTCATGTTTTAATCCCACACTATAAATGATGATGGTCACACTGCATGTTTTAATTCCAACACTATAAATGATGATGGCCACACTGCATGTTTTAATTCCCAACACTATAAAGAGATGGTCACACTGCATGTTTTAATTCCCAACACTATAAATGATGATGCCACACTTCATGTTTTAATTCCCAACTCTATAAATGAAGATGGCCCACACTGCATGTTCTAATCCCACACTATAAATGATGATGGCCACCGCATGTTTTAATTCCCAACACTATAAATGATGAGTCACACTGCACGTTTTAATTCCCAACACTATAAATAATGATGGCCACAACGCATGTTTTAATTCCCAACACTATAAATGATGATGGCCACACTGCACGTTTTAATTCCCAACGCTATAAATGATGATGGCCACACTGCACGTTTTTATTCCCAACACTATAAATGATGATGACCACACTGATATGTTTTAATTCCCAACACTATAAATGATGATGGTCCACACTGCACGTTTTAATTCCAACCCATAAATGACGATAGTCACACAGCTTGCTTTAATTGCCAACACTATAAATGATGATGGCCACACTGCATGTTTTAATTCTCAACACTATAAATGATGATAGCCACACTGCATGTTTTAGTTCCAACACTATAAATGATGATGGTCACACTGCATGTTTTAATTCCAACACCATGAATGATGATGGCCACACTGCATGTTTTAATTCCCAACACCATAAATGATGATGGCCACACTGCATGTTTTAATTCCTAACACTATAAATGATGATGGTCACACTGCATGTTTTAATTCCCAACACTAAAAAATGATGATGGCCACACTGCAGGTTTTAATCTCCCAACATATAAATGATGATAGCCACACTCCATGTTCTACTTCCCAACACTATAAATGATGATGGTCACACCTGCATGTTTTAATTCCCAACGCTATAATGATGATGGTCACACTGCATATTTTAATTCCCAACACTATAAATATGATGGCCACAACGCATGTTTTAATTCCCAACATATAAATGATGATGGCCACACTGCACGTTTTAATTCCCAACACTATAAATGATGATGGTCACACTGCACGTTTTAATTCCCAACACTATAAATTATGATGGCCACACTGCATTTTTAATTCCCAACGCTATAAATGATGATGGCCACACTACATGTTTTTATTCCCAACACTATAAATGATGATGGCCACACTGCATGTTTTATTCCCAACACTATAAATGATGATGTCACACTGCATGTTTTAATTCCAACACTATAAATGATGATTGCCACACTGCATGTTTTAATTCCCAACACTATAAATATGATGGCCACACTGCATATTTTAATTCCCAACGCTATAATGATGATGGTCACACTGCATGTTTTAATTCCCAACAATATAAATGATGATGGCACACTTCATGTTTAATTCTCAACACTATAAATGATGATGGCCACACTTCATGTTTTAATTCCAACACTATAAATTGATGATGGCCACACTAGCACGTTTTAATTCCAACACTATAATAATGATGGCCACAACGCAGTTTTAATTCCCAACACTATAAATGATGATGGCCACACTGCACGTTTTAATTCCAACGCTATAAATGATGATGGCCACACTGCACGTTTTAATTGCCAACACTATAATGATGATGGCCACACTGCATGTTTAATTCTCAACACTATAAATGATGATAGCCACACTGCATGTTCTAACTTCCCAACACTATAAATGATGATGGCCACACTGCATGTTTTAATCTCCAACCTATAAATGTTGATGGTCCCACTGCATGTTTTAATTCCCCCACACCATAAATAAGATGGCCACACTGCATGTTTTAATTCCCAACACTATAAAGATGATGGCCACACTGCACGTTTTAATTCCCAACACTATAAATGATGATGGTCACACTGCATGTTTTAATCTCCAACACTATAAATGATGATGGCCACACTGCTTGTTTTAATTCTCAACACTATAAATGATGAGAGTAACACATGCATTCCATTTACATTCTCAACAGTATTAACGGTGATGGCCACAATTCATCAGTTTTAATATTTGGCACCGTAAATCATGACAAAATGCATTAGTTTTAATTCTTGGCAGTGTAGGTGGTGATGGCCAAAACTGACCATTTAAAAAAAAATCTCAGCATGTAAATGACGATGACCAAAATAATCAATTTTAATTCTGAACACTCAAGTGATGGTGGCTACGATATATCAGTTTAAATTATCAACATTGAGTGGTTGTGGTAAAAATCATCAGTATTACGATGTGAATGCACGGTACATCAGTTTTTAACTCAAGATTTCAAAATGTGATGGCCACAGTTTCATCAGTTTTAATTTCTAGCATTACTAGATTTAATGACCACGATTCATCAGTTCTAATTCTCACCACATCACAAGAATATTATGATCAAATTACATCAGGTTTAATTCTCAATGTTACACGATACGACGGGTACTGTACATCAGTTTTCTCAACATAATGAATTGTGATTTTAACACTGCATCATGTTTAATTTTTCAGCATCAACAAAGATGACGACCACAGTGCATCATTTGATTGTCAACATTACAAATATGATGGCTGGAACATTTCTGTCAGTTTTTAACAATACCATGGCCGTGATACATCAGTTTTATTTATCAACATTAAATGAGATGATGACCGCAGTATATCAGTTTACATTCTAAGCAGCATCCGAAGTCGAGAACAGATGTTTTCTCCCAGTCTTCTTTTTCAAGAGATACAAAAAAATATCTCAGAGCTCTTCAAGACAAGAGGGGAAAAAAAAAACAAAAAAAAACGATCGTCATATTACAGCTGTAGTTTCCGGGAGCATCCATCATCATTACGACTTGCGTTTTCGTGCAACGGTCCTTCGCATGACAGAGCGGGCAGGGGGAGGAGGGGGAGGAGGAGGAGGAGTAGAGAAAGAAGAGAGAGAGAGAGAGAGAGAGAGAGAGAGAGAGAGAGAGAGAGAGAGAGAGAGAGAGAGAGAGAGTCGTCTCGCCAGACCGAGGCTTCTGCCATTTGCACAGCTTTCAATACTCCCGTTATGTTCTGTGATTGATAGCGCTATCGTGCGGTAAATCCATTTACATCGAAGAAAACCCCAGCAAATCACATATCATATACAAAAAATCAGATGAATTATGTTGTGGATAGCGGATTCCTTTTTTTTCTTCTTTTTCTTCTTTTTTTTGTTGTTGTTGTTGCTAATATTACCCCGAGAACACTTCCATCGAAAATTCTATTATGAATACGCTGATCTTTAAAAAAAAAACAACAACAGAAAAACACACACACACACAAAACGAGAGGCCAAATATTTTTGCGAACGATGTTCTATTCTATTCGAAAAAAAGGACTGCCCTTATCAATTATGAACGTGCACAGAAGAGTCAGCTAATAATTCGACAGACTGCCGTTGATCTGGTTTCGTGTTCTCAATTAATACATGAAAACTGATTTGAAACTGGTGGGTCTGATATGCAGAAAATAGATTTCAATATCAGCCTATCAATTTTTGTTCGTTCTAAAGTAGTGTCCCAATCTTTACATGAATGAGATTCCAATCCAGAAAAGATACATTTTTCATTCAAAAGAAAAAGAAGTACATGTAAGCAATGCAATGCATAATCGAGGGACAAGAATAAGTTTATGACACGATTGTTTGAAGTAAGGCGAAACTGCAAATCATATTTTTTTTAAAAAGGCGCCGATCTGAACTAAACACTTTTTTGTCTGTGAAATTATTCAATTTTGTGAAAGTTACGTTTATACAAAAAATCATACAAAAGGTCGCAGTATTGTCTATATGTCTGCGGTGTAGGTCTGTGTGTGTGTGTGTGTGTGTGTTGTGTGTGTGTGTGTGTGTTGTGTGTGTGTAGTATGTTGTGTATGTATGTATGTATGTATGTATGTATGTATGTATGTAATGTGTGAATGTATGCACTTAAACTGGGGATTTTTCAACAGAAATATATTCTCAGTACTTGTATGCTTTCTTTTTTCCCCCTGGTTATTGTATGCATGTTTTAAATTACGAATTTCTTCAAAGTATACTGTTAATCCTTGTGAACTTTTATCGCGGTTACTGTATATATGTATGTATGATTTAAACTGCAAATTCCTTGCTTTTAATTCGTGTGGGTATTTATCTCCAATTACTGCATGTATTTATGTTTTTAAACTACGGGTTTCTCAAAGTATACTCTGTGTTGTTTTAGATTTGAATCTCCGATTACTGTATGTATGTATGTTCTAACACCACGGATTTCTTAAAAGCGTACTGTGAATCCTAGCACATTTCTATCCCTGGCTACTGCATATATGCATGTTTTAAATAACTGATTTCTTACAAGTATGCTCTTTATCTGATATTCATCCCTGGTTGTTGGCCCGCAATCGCCATGTCTTTTACATTAATACCTATTGATTTCTGGGCAGATATAAGACATTCTCACCTACAATTTCTGAGCAGATTTTAATCTATTATTTGAATAGAGAGTCCTACACTTCCTTCATCGAGATTTTCATATTTGCTTTTTAGAGACTTTTTTTTGTAGGGCCTATTGGCAATGGGATCTACACAATTTGGAGGAGCTTCCTTTCTATACATGGAGAAGTGCTCACAGTAGGTAACAGGGATCCAGTTGTAACCCTGATGAGCGCCAAAGAGAGCGAAACATCTCTTGCTTGATGGTCTTGTTGGCTTCCACGTTGGAAGATCGTTAAAGCCTACAGAACACGCAGTACAGAAGAATTTCTTTTCATGCCTACTGTCATGTAAAAGCAGGCCTTCCTTGTCAAATGATATAACATTGTTGGAATAGTTCTTGACGTTAACATTAGAATAATGTTTTTATGAAGATGGAAATATCTAGTTTTTATGATCATTGATGCACTTCAGTCCGTCTTCCCCCCCCCCCCCCCCCCCCAAATTATACCCTCAAAAAAAATTCGGTATATTCTTCGATGGTAGGCAGATTATCATGGTTTATAAGTAGATAACTATCCTAACCAGAACAGCTTACTCAGTAGTCGTACCCAGGGCACAAAAATCAACGACAGATAGGTGTAACAAAAGATACAGTTCACAAAACAGAATTCATTGGGTCTTGTTTACTACCGGTGAAGGGTTTCATATTTATACTCCGACGTCGTTTTCTTTTCTGTGCTTTTTCCTGTTTTTCATCCGTTCCTACCCCATTTTGCGATTCTCAACAAATCTTCGCAAAGTCACAGCAATAATTAACAACATATAAGATTGCAACGTTCAATCTGAAAATTCAAAAGCTTGGGACATGTCTGTTTCTGCTCTTGGAAATTCTGTAGGACATCTTGGAAATCTGTAGAACGTGTTACACTTATTAGTAAAAATGTTTTTCGTCAGGAATCGGGGATTTTCATTTAGAAAAGAATTACAAAAGAAAAAAAAGTGGACTGTTACTGGCAAATTACAAAAAAAAAAAAAATTCGAAATGCTGCTTTGTATCTTATGAGTTAGATTTGGAACTTAAAAGGACGTCATGTTTCTGTCTTGATCAGTTGATATGGAACGAACTTTGTTGTTGCTGCAAACAGCCGATGATTGTTCTTTGTCCTGGGAAGTGACCAAAGAGCAGTCGTGGTTTTTACTTGAATGCTGTCATTGCAAAGCAGTCAAAAGCTAAGCGTGCATTCCCGTTTTCTTCTGCCGGCAGCAAAATTGGAATAGACCGTCAGAATGAGTTGCCTTGAACTGAACTTGAACGGGAAGTCCCTTTTACCGCGCGGAGGGAAACAATGACTGGGCGATAGGCTGTCACGTGCTGGTCTGAAATCATTTCAGCGTTCGAAAGTCCACAGAAGTAAAGTAGTAAAGTAGAAAATAATGACTGCCATTTCAGACGTTGCAGAAAATTATTGGGGCGATTCGAATTAAAACGGTCTGGCCATTTTTGAAGAGCTATCCCTCTAGCGCGCGGGGTTCGACGCTCATATGAATTCTTGCGAGACCCACTGAATTCCGCGTTGTCTTTGTTACACCTCTCAGTACGTGACAATTGCCCAATCTACGTCTCATCAGAAGCCCGATTCTCTCTCTCTCTCTCTCTCTCTCTCTCTCTCTCTCTCTCTCTCTCTCTCTCATAACACACACACACACATGCCTATATCTATCAAAACGCATCTATTATCTATCTATAGATACAGATAGATAGATAGATAGATTGATAGACATATAGATTGATAGATAGCATTCCCAGTAATCTTTTTAGTGACAATATTCGATGGGCCTCACTGGCCGCACACATTTTGCCATATACCGAGCCGAAGTCAACCTAAACACGTGTCCGAACCAGTCGAAAAGACTGGTTTCCTACAGGATAGTTTTCACGTGCCTATGCCTCTGTTGCCCATGTAGGGGAATTGCATAGTTCTGAAAGAGACATCTGGCTCCCAGGGCAGTTGATAGTTTTGGTGGGCTATCCCCAAAGTCAAGTTCTTTTCACACTATTCTGCTTTTAATTTCCTTACCCTTGCAAAGACTTTCTATGGTGAAATACTTATCACCCGCACTTGTTTTCCTCTCTTATATGAAATGCAGAAAGTTACGGAAAACAAAAGAACATTTACCCTTTATCTATTACACACACACACACACACACACACACACACACACACACACACACACACACACACAAGTTTCTACAGAACCTCAAAGGGGCAAACGCCTGCGATATGTGTCGTTTTTTGCAATGTTCTCCATTTGCGCGTCAAACTTCACGTCATGTTGCATTTATCATGTCATTCGCTCCTACTCATCAGATGCATTCACACACACACAACACACAGAGATTTTTCCACTACTATCAACTATGAATGATGTAAATTCACGAGTTCATCAGTATGATAATTTTTTTTTATGTGCGTCGAAATGTCTCCTCTTTTCTGTCGTTTTTTTTTTTAGTAATCGTTTCGAAGATGAATGTAATTCTCTTGCATTAATTTAAGCCTCACCCTATCGTTTTGACACGGTTAAAAGCTCTCTCTCTCTCTCTCTCTCTCTCTCTCTCTCCTCATAGTTTTTACGTCGAACGTGTCGTAATTCGACAGCATATCTTACGTCACGTCGCAGTTCTTACAACATCATCTGTCTCCATCTTGATACTTGTAATCGCTGCCTCACTTTTCCGTCGCGTATGCGCATTCTGACCCGACATACGTTGACATTCTTGCGTTGTTTTTTTAAAAGGATTTTCTTTTTTAAATCACCCGCATTATATGACGTTCTTTCCCGTGTCTTTTATGCCCATTCTCTTTGTTCAGACTAGTGGCTTGTCCACACAAATGCTCACTTGCGTACACGTTGGGACAGGTTAAAAAAGAAAGAAAGAAATGTGTGCGTAACATTCATTTACCAAATACACAGACACTGCTCAAAGTTTGAAAAAAAAAATCATACTCATTCCTCACTGGTTTTCCAAGATAAAATCCATATAAATAATAATTATGGTCCGCGGGTGATTATTTTCACGGCCGAAACATTTACAAAGTAATTGTCGTGTTTGGCAAAACTTTCTCTATATTGTTCCTTCAACAGCGCAATGTTAAATAAACAGCTTAACTTTCAATGTAGAAGTAAATATAAAGGTGAACTAAAACAGAAACCTTTTGATTTTAGATGCTTTCGTATGGACAGAATAATGCAATGGCAAAAAGTTAAATGAGCAGTTTTAACGTCAGAGAATGAAATAAAAATGTGATAATTTTGGAACAATGTCTATGGAAATAATAATGTTTATCAAAAAAGCCAGATTAGAAGACACACCACCAGTTTTATGTTTTTGAAGTGCAAGGGCAGACGGCATATATGATAAAATTTTCAAAAGATTACGGAAATAACCAGTAATTTACTGTTAACGTTTCATTAACATATGTAGAGTTTATGCATTCCGGATTCACGACCAGCAATACGTTCTCTGAGGTATTTCTCATTTCAGATATTGCCGACAAGGTAAAAAAATGACACACATTTGAAATCCTGGCGGTATTCAACTGTACGCACTATCAATAAAACTCAAGAACTTCCATAAACACTGAAACACGTTCTAACTAACACTGTTAGCCAGTGACATTCACAGAACGATTTCACCAGAAATATCTTCAGCATCAGTGGACTTTGAGGACCGAGCGAGGACAGTCGCCAATTTCCGGCAAAACCGTGTCAGCAAGTTTCAAAGGGGAATGGCAGTGGGCGGGAACGAAGGAAGAGAATAACTGATGAGCCAATATACGACCGTGCGTATGAAACACGTGAATTACAAAACAGACACAACACACTTGGACCCGTTGGTCTCATCAGGCAAGACGAACAATTTCCCACTAACACTGCAGGTGTCTGTATACCTTGAGCCTGGTCAACATGCCATGCAAAGAAGCGTAAAATGCAGCCATGGTATGTGGCGTCTGACCGTGAACTCCATAACATTATTTTAATAATCTTCATTCTCATTAAAAGAAGAAAATAAAAGGTTCTATTCTGTCTCTTGCTTCCCTGCTCTCATTTAACTTAGTTTCGTTTGTACTCCATTATTCTTCTACTTTTTTCTTTTCATTAGTGCA
>CM031606.1:47237571-47242571 GCA_018398815.1 Conus ventricosus
AGTGCAGCGTGCCCCCCGCCTCGGCATGCCACATGAGGCCGTGCGGAAGCCGGCAGGCTCATGCCACAGTCGGGCACGGCGCAGGCCGGGACACCACCAGATGACGGCGATGATGCGGCGCGCCCGCACCGCCGTCTGGCGGAACATGAACGGCTGGCAGATGGCCATCCACCGCTCGATGGAGATGGACGTCAGCGTCAGCACGGACACGAAGACGGAGACTTTCTGCAGGACACACACACACACACACACACACGCACACAACCAGAGACGTGTACATACTGGGTCAGGGTTGGTCGGTTTCGTGAGGGCGAGAGTGCGGTAGGTAAAGGGGTGGAGGGGAATGAGTATTGGATGGAATTGCTGGGTGTAGTGATGATGACGATGGTTGGTCAGTGGGAGTTGACTTTGTTTGCTTCTTTGTTAGAATGTTTATTTTTAATCACCACCACCATCCCCACCACCACCATCACCACCACCACTACCATCATCATCGTCATCATTGTCATTGTCGTCGTCATCACCATGATCGTCACCCGTATCATGATTGTCATTTTCCAAGCCACGATCTTCATCTCCCCCCCCCCCCCCCCCCAAACCGTCATCATTCACCTTTAACAGCCATTCCAAAACAACTAATCACACACACGCTCACGCTTACACATACATACACAAACACGCACACGTATATATAAGCGGGCACACACATAGACACACAGACACATGCGCACACAAACAGAGAGAGAGAGAGAGAGAGAGAGAGAGAGAGAGAGAGAGAGAGAGAGAGAGAGAGAGAGAGAGGGTTGCTTGAAGTAAACTTCGGTTTCCGTGATGAGAAAAGGGAAGATTGCTAAAAGACATACACCAAGGGAGCCCAACCACCTACATAATGTTCCCGTGACTAAAATCATTGTTTCAACCTAAGGGTAAACGTTCTGGGGAAAAAAGACCTACGTTTGCTTTTCAGGAACAGACTGTACAATGGGCCGCAAAATGGCTCCCACGGTGAAAATAAATTCGTCAAGGAAATTGCCAATATGTCGGGCAGAGAGAGAGAGAGAGAGAGAGAGAGAGAGAGAGAGAGAGAGAGAGAGGAGAGAGAGAGAGAGAGAGAGAGAGAGAGAGACAGACAGACAGACAGACAGACGGAGGCAGAGGGAGGGAGAGAGGCTGACTACCACATGAGGAGCATTGTTTTGTTTTATTGTTATGTCTGGAGTTCGGACCGTCTGAAGAGGACGTCTTTGTCGTTAATTCACTGTCTGATTTGAATCGTATATCAAATCAGCCGTTACTTTACAACTGGCTTTGGTATTAACCCGTATTTCCTTTCATTTATTGATTATTTTGTTATTGTTGTGATTCCTTTGCACATATGCATACAGAGAGAGAGAGGGAGAGACAATTTTCAGGATTTTTTTGCGAGTGTCTGTCGTAGTTTTTCCAGTATCCCTCTTGTCTCTCTCGTCTTGCACCTCTACCTCTCCGTAATTTTTCTTCATTTTCATTTTGTATACGTGTTACATCTCCCCCTCGCTTACCTCCTCCACCCCGCCTTCTTAGTTTTTAAAACCATATTTGTTTAAAAGATTGAACTTCCAGAAGCTAAACAATATTATGTGACCTGTTTTCTAACCTTCACAAATCTGACACCTCGGGTGTATTATTTTGCTTGTTTATATCTCTGCCTCCGGTGTCACCCAGCTGAGCTGAGGGTTTTTTTGGTGTTTGTTTTGCTTTTTTGGTTTGTTTGTTTTTTGTTTCCAAACATGAGGACGCTGACCATGCTTTTACATTAGCAGAAGAGACGATGTCTGTCGGGTTGTCTGCCGTCTGTCTGTCGCTTTCTTTCTCTCCTCCTCTTCCGAGCTGAGCTGTTTTGTGCCGAAACACAAGGACAGCCATAATAATTTCAACTTAGTTAAATGGACGACTCTCTCTCTCTCTCTCTCTCTCTCTCTCTCTCTCTCTCTCCAGCCCCTGACCTATATTCTTTTTTTTTCATTTTCATTTTGAAAGCTTATGTAGTGCGAGGGCATCTTTCCGCCAAGGGATTATGGTCGATTCGGTGATAACATTGATTTGTGATGATGGCAATCATTGAAATGTTTTCTAAGTTTCTGTGGGAATGTGTACAGACGTGTGTTGGTTGATGTTGGCGTTTCTTTCTTCTTTTTTTCATTTTTTTTAAATGCTATTATTACTACTATTTCTTTTTATCTTTTTTGTTTTTTCCGAGAGAGGGACACTCTCTTAAAGCGGATAGAGTGGCCAGAGGATATGTCTCCATTTGTCAATATGATATTTTAAAAAACAAACAACCTGTTCCCCCCCTCCCTCCCCCAGATATTCAGCCATGCTGATCCTGCCCACTCTCCTCCTCTCTTCTTGTTCTGTGTATGTTTTTGTTTTCACGATAATCTATTCACAAATTGCTTCTGGCTTGTTTAAAGCGCATTGCAACTCAGATTATGGCAACTTTAGCAATGTTTTCTATGGTTACGTTTTCTTTAGTAGTGCACACTTAGCATACACATAAAATGTTGTACAATTATATAACTTTGTATTTCCTCTTTAGTTCGTATTTGAAAAACCGGAAGAATATTCGATCCATGACATGATTTTTTTTCTTTTTAAGACGGAGAATATGGGTTAAAGGGTACTGATCTATCAGTTCATATATATTTGAGTTCATGGGCCTTTTCTTAATATGCCTTGAGAGATATAGCTTAAAATTCTGTTCAATGCACTGCCAAGCCAAGAACACACACACGCACACGCACGCACGCACGCACGCACGCACGCACGCACACACGCACGCACGCACGCGCGCGCGCACACACACACACACACAACACACACACACACACACACACACACACACACACACACACACACACACACACACACACACAGAGAATGTCTTTTTCCCAAATAAAAACACTATGTTCTATTTAATTTTTTTTTTTTTTACAGAAGGGCCATTTTAATCATAACCATAACCAACAGAATAACTTTTGAGCAGTACTGTTTTCAGCTGCCGAAGCAACCAGCTGGGAGCAATCCCGCACCAGCCTTGGAGGAAGCCTCCACCGTGTTCACAGTGGTATTCCATGAAGAAGTCAAGGGACATGATTACTCCCAAGCAGATGCTACTGTGTAATCGGCCACTGTTACACGACAGAACCTCCACGGGAGCGACCCCTTCTTGATTGTAACAGTGTGTCAAAACACGAGGCAAGTCGACTGTTAAAAAAAATAATTCCGTAACAGTGTCTGACAGACAGTCTTAATTTGAAGTATTTTTCCTCCAATGACAGATACTCTTATTTGATATTTTCCCTTAAATGTTTCGGAACCATCAGCTAATGTAAGCGTAGAAGCGTTTTCGGTTTCGTTTGCGTATTTGTTTGTTCGTTTTTCTCTTTTTTTAAAGGCTCTTCTTTTAGTGAACGAAAATGACTGTTGACTTTTTCATCATTTGCTATCCGGCGTCCCCAAATTGGGATCAAAACACCCTCCATTTTGCACTTATAAACCTTACTAGTTCCGCTCAATCCCGATTTACTTTCAGTGTCACTACATAGCTCGATAACTTTTCTTTTCTGCTATTTTTAAATACTAATATTAGTTCCACCCAAGAAGGGGACGCTCCCGTGGAGGTTCTGTCGTGTCACAGTGGCCGATTACACAGTGGCATCTGCTTGGGAGTAATCATGTCCCTTGACCTCTTAATGGAATACCACTCTGAACACGGTGGAGGCTTCCAAAGGTGGTACAGGATCGCTCCCAGCTGGTTGCTTCCGCAGCTGAAACCAGTACTTCTCTGGGTCCCACTCACACCTTCGAGTACGTCTCTTTCTTTCTTTGATTTAAAAAAAATCTTTTTTCTTTTTTTTTTCCCTTCGCGCCTGCCTAACGGGTGTGGGAGAAAGTCCCGGTTGGTATTGAATAACTGGATATAAGTACCGAGTAGCTCGGCAGTACAAAATAATTTTACAACTCGCTCATTATACCACATTTGTAGGCAGAAAAGAATGGAAAAAAGTAAAATTTTGAGAGTGTGTCTACAAATGATTTTGTAGATTGTAGTGAAATCAGTATCTAAGCTTTTTCTTTGAAATGAAAATCTTGTGGTAAATGGCTGACATACGCCTTACTTGGCAGGGTAGCTGCCCCAAAGTAATTTATATCATCCGAACTCATACATTAACGAACTTAACCCTCTCAAACCCCTGACTCAGATGCTGATGTCATTCAGAAATCAATCTTCTTGGTTGTGTGGGATAAAAAAAATTGACAGAATAAACGGATAAACAGAACCCAAGGGTACCCAAATGGAAGACTAGGTTTGTCAAAGATAACAGAATATATTGTAATTTTAGAACTTGTATAGCTAAAAAAATTACCAGCTGTTCTCATTACGGAAAAAAATAATATCTCAACAACATGTCCAAGAATTCATTATCTAGAAGGGGTTAGCTTTATTTTTTGTTTTGTTTGTTACACACACAAAAAAAGGAAAAAAATGGGCGGTGATGTGTTGATATTTATGCAAAACTCCTCTAACAGATTATTGCATGTATTTCTGTAGAAATAGTCTCAGAGTGTGTATTTTTCAACGAAAATGTGACTGGGCAAAAAACATCTGTTTTAATCAAAAGTTTAAAATAATGATATTTATACGATTAGACATCTGATGAAAGAGGAAGGCACATTACTTGCGAACAGGGGCTTAAAACAGAGTGAGTTAAATACGAATTCTTTCATATAATGAATTCCTAGGATGAATGAACGAATATTTTCAGACTTTAGTAAAAAGAATTCAATAGAAACAACTGAATGTGGAAATAGTCCTTCTGTACGTGAAGGGGCTAACTATACAGCATGAGGCTTTAGTGTTTCGTTTACGTATATCAATCAACCCGCCAAGAATAATGAAGGGAGTTATAAATTCGCAAAACTATTAAATCAACACCAGAACGTGCAAAACATTAAAG
>CM031606.1:47247571-47257571 GCA_018398815.1 Conus ventricosus
AAAATCCATTCTGGTAGCTTTGATGTATTCTTTACTGTCTCACGTAGAAATTTACGTATGACTCTTGATAAATACTTTGTACATTTTCGGTTCCCTGATTAAGCTGGGACACGCTTCCTTAAAGCAATCTGTCGGTAATCAATAGAACAGCTAAAAGCATTTTGAATATCCAGACATGTTTAGAATAATTCTCTTTTACGTAGCTCTGAATTTTAAATTATCAGCAAGTTTCACGTTCAAGACCGTTGTCACACTTGTCTTAAAAGCGGGGTCCGTTACACCTCTTCTTATGTCCTCTTATTGGCTTCGCATAAATGACAGAATATTTTTGCCACATTTGGTTTTACTCGTTATTTCTTTCGCTGCCTTTCTGACCCCCTTTTACCACCATTTCCGGGCATTTTGCGTCATTTACAGACACACGTATTTCATGTTGCGTTCAACTTCTGCAGTCCCTGAAACATCTGGCCCCGATCCTTCTCTGTTTGTGTTCCACTTGTGGTGGAATTCGGTGCCGCACGACTTGCGTCACAAAGAAAACACTGCTGCACTCTACTTCAGTTGTGGATACCGACGTCCTGTGGTTTACAGCCCCGCGACCAAATGGGCTGTGCTTGGAAAGGAGGAAATTTTTCGTGTTTCTTCCACAGCGTTCAGTGAATTATGCAGAGAGAGAGAGATGAGAGAGAGTAGAGAGAGAGAGAGAGAGAGAGGTATGTGTTAATGAAGGAGAGAGAGAGAGAGAGAGAGAGAGAGAGAGAGAGAGAGATGTGTATTAATGAGAGAGAGAGAGAGAGAGAGAGAGAGAGAGTGTGTTAATGAGAGAAGAGAGAGAGAGAGAGAGAGAGAGAGAGAGAGAGAGAGAGAGAGAGTATGTTTGTTAATGAGAAGAGAGAGAGAGAGAGAGAGAGAGAGAGAGAGAGGAGAGAGAGAGAGAGAGAGAGAATCGAATAGTTATTCCTAACGATCCTAGCCCAGCCCCTCAGAGGAGGAAAAATACGTCAATGCAAGAACTGCGCACTCACTGACGTTCATTATATTGTACGTAAATGTTTCACATGCTAGAGGCCATGTACATGTACATAACGAACTGTTTTACAGTTTCTTCATTTGATAGAAACATTCGCAAAATAAAATTGATTGGTCAATATTGTAAAACTTACTGGGGATAAATCTTTTCTGGTATTGCTGAAACCTAGACAACCAAGTGGGCTACAGAACGGATTTTATCTTCTCGTGACTCATGACATGACGTAAAATCATATAACAATAAGTTGATTCTCTATGACGTAAATTATTGACAAGGATCGAGAACATCAAACGTAAACTCAGTCATGATACGCTTTAAATGACAATCAATATGCATTAGCATGTACGTTGACAAGCAGTGTAGAGCTTTAAACATTCTGTAGAAATCAAATGTTATGTAGATATATGCGATCCCCAGACATGCCATGTAAAATAAATCAGTCTTTCCTCCAAATGCACGAATGAACCCCGAGTATCTCCAACACCTTGGTTTAGCTACACAAAATTAAATCCATGATAATATAATGGTGTTTTCACGTTGGTTGCCCAGTTTCTTTTACCTAAGGTAATCTGTGTGCATCCATTTGAGTTCCATTTATCCAACAGCAAATACATTTAAAACAGAGTTCAGATAGATAGGTAATCTCTTCCTTTCTCCATAAACAAGACCTCTCTCTCTCTCTCTCTCTCTCTCTCTGTTGTGTGTGTGTGTGTGTGTGTGATGTTGTGTGTGTGTGTGTGGTGTGTGTGTGTGTGTGTGTGTGTGTGTGTGTGTGCCGCGCGCGCGCGCGATGTGTGTGAATGTGTGTATGCGTGCGTGTGTGTGTGTTGAGAGTGAGAGAGGAGAGAGAGAGAGAGAGAGGAGGAGAGAGAGAGAGAGAGAGAGAAGGAGAGGAGAGATCCATTACCCATTCGCACACAAGATGCATGCATATTATTAGAAACAAACAGTAACGGCAACATATCACACTTACCACACACACACACACACACACACACACACACACACACACACACACACACACACACACCACAAGCCAGCGGTTGCGAGTGTAGATTGTGATTCCTAAACTCAGCTATATGCATATGTATACAGCGAGTTGTTTGTCTCTAATACACTTGGCGCGAGTGGATGCGCTGGCTGCTTAAATTTTCACGTCATGTTTTAACCGACCGACTGACCATGGACGACATGCAAGCGCTGGTTTCATCTATCAATGGATTCTTAGCAACATTTGCTAGGCGAATCACTAGGCTGTACAGTGATCATGTTATTTCATTTCATTTTAACTCTAATGGATCTTATTATTTTGCTCATGTAGAGTACGCAAAATCCTACGTCTCTTATTCGAATTCATTAAAATGCATCGATCAAAGTGTTATCGTCCTGTGAGTTTGCAAGTTACATATAGCGATTGTTGCCAAACATATGAATATATACATCTAAGCACACAAAAGAATAAATTATGGTCACTGAGGAGAAACAACCAGGTTTCGAAATATCGGTATATGACCAGGAGTATATATGTTAGTGAGTTTCCCTCCCTCTTGGAGACTATAAGCTTGCTGAAGGTCATTTTGAGAAGCATTTATTTTATTTTTCCCCATTCACCCACTCATGCACATACTGTTAGTTAGCAGAATCATCTACCACTGCAGATATGAATGGCTTATCTCCCCCTATTTCTTCACTCTAAGACATAAGAGCAAGCTTTGTTTATAATTCAATATTTCTTGCAGTCATTGCAACACCAAGCTGCTCTCTGGGTTGCTGGAACGGTGCTCGGTACTTATCCTTGGAATTTATTAGTTTGTTGTATTTAGTCCCTTGCGGATTCATTCCAAGAACTGGCCCTCAGCACTTGTGTCTTGGAGTATATCTTTTATATTTTCTACTTTTCACAAGAAAATGTAGCTTGTTTTGCTCTTTCATGATTTTCTTTTGCTTCTTAGGTGGCACCTTTGGTGTTTTTTTGAAAACTCAACAAACATTACTACGGTATAGCACACCAGCCTTTTCTGGGATTGCATTCTTCTTAAAACTGAAAAGGCACGAGGAGTCAAATTACCACTTTCCCGGTCACTGAGGAGAAACAACCAGGTTTCGAAATATGACCAGGAGTTATATGTTAGTGAGTTTCCCTCCCTATTGGAGGATGTCTCCACCTTGGAGACTATAAGCTTGCTGAAGGCTCATTTTGAGAAGCATTTATTTTATTTTTCCCCATTCACCCACTCAAGCACATACTGTTAGGGCAGAATCATCTACCACTGCAGATATGAATGCTTATCTCCCCCTATTTCTTCACTCTAAGACATAAGAGCAAGCTTTGTTTATAATTCATATATATATATATATATTAATAAACTGCGTCATCTGTTGATCTTGACGTGTAGCAGAAGTCGTGTTCTGTATGTACTTTAAACCCTTCAGTGTGTGTCTTTGGCTTCAATCTGCATATTATTCGTAAACTCGAATTGTGCTTGTGCTGTTTTCGTTGGGTCGAGTTGTTCTCTTCTCTCTCTCTCTCTCTCTCTCTCTCTTTTTCACGCGAGAACACCCAAATTCATTTTCTCAGCAAATACCGCTTGGAGAGGACGACAGGGGTGAAAACACTCTGCTTTATAACAAACCATCACCGCTGACGTTTCTTCGTTACAAGCTGACGGTGTCAGGTCAAACTAGCTCCCGCCACCGTGGGGTGGCAATGTTTGCCATCAAGGATAGAGCTGGCGAGGCTAGTCACCATTGTGAGCATAGCGGTTTCTTATTTAGATGACGAATGCATGATGGTGTTGCTAATCAAAATACAGCTATCTATACAAAGCGGTGCAGAGAGCGAGAGAGAAGAGAGAGAGACAGACAGAGAGACAGACAGACAGAAAGGCAGAGACAGACAGACAGACAACAGAATAAGTATTGTTTTTTCTGAAGACCATCGACCCATACACAAAGTTTTCTAACACACATGTGCCATTTTTGTCATGTGTCTTTGGGGGCATGAAGACAGTGTAAGGGGAAAAGGGAGAGTAATAAATACATTTATACATGTACTGTAATCCAGAACAAATCTGATCTTGAAGATTAACAAGGAGCCAAAGAATGGCAGCAGATAAATGAAGTAGAAAATGTTACTCACAAAAAAGACTGTATAAAATTAGGAGCATTGAAATGGTTTCCAAATTTACAAGTGTCCCTTGGCTCTAACAAAAGCTGATAGTTATGGGTTGAAGTGTGAATATGAAGGACTGATCGAAGACGGTTATAAAAAACAACAGCCACAGATAAGTAACTTTCCTCCAGAGAACAACATTAACAGTCCGAGGCAACGACTACCAGCTGATGGGTGTGCACACACAGACACGGACACAGGGATCGATTCTGTGCTGACGGCTTTTCACCTGGGGCCTCTTTCCTCTGGCAGGTGACAACAGGTCCCTGGGGGACAGCCAGCAGGACAGACCAGGGCACTGGCTGCACTGAGGGTTCGGGACTGAATTGCTTCATGTTTGCCAGTGTTTTGTTGTAGTGGCAATGAGAAGCGTTATTTTAATGGTCAGTCAACAGGCTGAAAGAGATATGACGGAGCCGGAAATCAGATAGCTGCAAGTCATGCAAACTGGTCTTATGTTGTGGGACGTGAAAGGAGAGGCATTTCAGTTCACTTCACATTGCAGCTTGACTTTGAACCTGTCTCATGGTTGAATTCTTGTTTAATGATAAACATTTTCTCACACAGGTGAATAAGTCCGTGTAAGAACATGGATGCAATTGATCTTTGAAGCTAAAAGCCCACTAAAACAAAACAAATACTGTTTTTTATGAATACACAAAATCAGACTATACAAAAAGTCAAATATATTACATTTATGAATAATAATTCAGGTAGAACATTTCAGCAAATTTCGTTGTTGCAGTCGACAATAAAATCCTTCTGTCTGTTGTTATGAAAAGTACATACGTACAACCTCCATAAAATGTTTTATATAATGTTTTCAACTTCTGGTGCATTTTACAGCAATTTTTCACCATTAACATGATAGGACTGGGCAAAAGAAAAGAAAGAGCAATCTGTCCAAATGCTATTTACTGAGATTTTTTTCTTAATGTCCAAAAACAAACAGACGGAACATCCGGATTATCTGGTTGTCCCATCCTTTGCCAGAGGCCTTCTCATATTGATGAAAACATTGGCTGTAATGTCTGTGAAAGGAAAATCTCGAAAGACAGCAAACAAATCAATCTTTTACATTCCAGATTGCCTGCTAAGCTGATTCTGTTGATGGGAAGAAGGTTGGTTGGAAGAAACAGAAAGTATTACAGGAAGAAAGTTGTGTAATAATAACCACACCAGATATAAAGGTTCAGTCACTTCCTAAAACAGACGTTGATTTAAACTTCACTGTCTCATAGCCGTCAACACAGCTGACAGCAACCCCCAAACAACAACAACAACAACATCAAACAACTAAAAACAAAACAATGTGTAAAAGAGGTTCAATGAAGAAGGTTCAAAGATAACAGTAGTATTCAAAATACAAAAGTAGAGATGACGAGTTGGCAGGAAGAGACAAAGGGATAGGGTTTAACATCATCATCAACAACAACAGCAACTACAGTTCCTAAAGTAACCTTTCTCCAGGGAACAACGTCAACGGTCGAAGCAATGACAACCAGCTGATGGGTGTGCTACACACAGACACGGACACAGGGGATCGATTCTGTGCTGACGGCTTTTCACCTGGGGCCTCTTTCCACTGGCAAGTGACAACAGGTCCCTGGGGGACAGCCAGCAGGACAGACCAGGGCACTGGCTGCACAGAAGGATCAGGACTGAATTGCTTCATGTTTGCCAGTGTTTTGTTGGAAAGGCAATGAGAGGCGTTCATCTATTGATAGAGTTAACTGGCTGAAAGAGTGGTGATGGAATTCGAAATGAGATAGCTGCACGCCAGATTGAATGTTGTTATGTTGGTTTGAGACAGTGGCATCCCAAATTATGTGTTGTTATGTGTGTAAAGTGAGAGGAGAGGTATTTCAATTTACTTCAAATTACAGCCTGACTGACCATAAGAACACAATCAATGGCTTAAACATTGTTTAATGACAAAGCTTTTACACATGGTAAAAAGGGTAAGAGAACAAATACCACTATTTATTTTCAATGATATACCCATCATAAAACAAGCTGATATACCCATAAAAAACAAGCTGTTTCTAAGCAACATATGAAATCAAATCATACGAAAAATATCAAACGTATCTGAGCATTGGAACATTATTTGAAGGGTTAATTTGTTTTTGAAAAGAAAATCCTTACTTGGAGCCTGCAACGAAATGCTTCCAATTGACGTTATGTAAATACGTACAACAATCTACATAACTTGTTTCATGTTGAAGCGTTCAACCCATGGTGTACATTTCTGCAACCTTTTATTATTAAATGGTAGAAAAGGGAAAAAAACAGAAAGAAAAGGAGTTAGTTACTGTCACAGATACAGACAGACAAACAGATTACAGGACAAAAAACAAATGCATTTCGACCTCTTGGGTCTTCTTCAGGCAAAAACAAGCAACATTTAGGACAATGGAAATGAAAAAACGAGAATCACTTTCTTCTCATATTCAGCCCCTTCTTCCTTGCGCTGAACCCAAAAGCGATCTGAAGCGATCAAAGCCAAGTGAATTTTCGTTGTTTTATTCGTTTATGTATCACCTGAGGATGACCTAAGAGGTCGAAACGCGTTGTTTTGTCTTGTGACTCGTTTGTCCACGTTCTCTGGGCGGTTCGCTAACATTTTTTAAGATTTGATGAAAAAGTAGTCAGGGAAATTGAGGCAGAAAACCAGTACAATCAAAATAATATGACGGTCAGAAAAAAAGACGGGGAAAAGGGTAAGATCAAAACGAAGATCATTAGAATGGCATGCTTCCTAGACAGGTGGTGTAGCGTAAAGTTCACCATATCTTAGATTTTACCACATCAGACAGCAAATAGATGTCGAGTTAACACGAACAAATTGGGGGACAACATCACTCATCAGTATCAACATAGCAACCAAAGTTAAAAAAAGTAACGTTTCTCCAGGGAACGTCAACAGTCCAAGGCAATGAGACACCAGCTGATGGGTGTGCCACACCAGACACGGACACAGGGGATCGATTCTGTGCCGACGGCTTTTCACCTGGGGCCTCTTTCCTCTGGCAGGTGACAACAGGTCCTGGGGGACAGCCAGCAGGACAGACCAGGGCACTGGCTGTACGGGGGATCAGAACTGAATTGCTTCATGTTTACCAGCGTTTTGTTGGAGAGGCAATGGGAGGCGTTTGTCTGTTGTCAAACTTAACAGCTGAAACAACGTGATGGAATCGGAAATGAGACAGCTGCAACCAAACTGAATGCTGTTATGTTGTTTGAGACAGTGAAGCCCCAAATTGTGTTAGTTATGTTGTGGCATGAAGTGAGAGGAAGGGCATTTCAATTCACTTCACATTACAGCCTAATTGACTGTGAGAACGCAATCTAAAGGCTGAAATCTTGTTATTTGCCGAAACTTTAAAAAGAGAAGAGGAAACAAATAGGAGCACAAATACCACTGATCTTTGAAATGAAACTCCCGTTGTAAAAGCACGTGTTTTCAAGACCTTATGAAAAATTTAATCATGCGTAAATGTCAAATTTTATTGAACATTCGAAACATTGTTTGAAATCGAACATTTTCAGGAAAATCGTTAAATTAACTGGAGTCTGTAACAAAATGCTTCCAACTGATGTCATAGAAATATGTATGAACCATCTATATAAAGTTGCTTCATGCTGAAGTTTCATCCCATGATGCACGACTCGACATCAGTTAACTATTGACATAGTAAGAGTGGGTGGTTAATAAAGGAATATTTTCTCTGAAAGCTGCTTAATACTGCCTCCTCTTTTTTCGTTTCGAAGGAACAACAAAAGAACACTTTTAAACAGTTTAAAATCTGAAAAAAAAGTTTGTCGTCTGTTGGGCTGTTGTGTGTCTTTTTTATTTCAGATGTCTTTTACAGAGATTAAATACTGGTTAAGATGTCTTCTAAGACAAGATGGGAGGAGAGACAGTAAACAAAACAACATTTTATAATTAATGTTGTCTGCAAAAACCCATTCTGTAGATGGAAAGAGGGACTGGTTGAAAGGAAACAAGAAATTACTTAGACATCTAAAATAAAAAAATGTGAAAGATGTTGTAAACTCCAGACTGTCTCTTTCTGTTGATGAAACGATTGGTCAGTCAGAGGGATCAGAAAAAACCCCTACAAATGAAAATCATATTAAAATGTCAGAAAATGAAAAGATGGGAAAATCACCATAAGAAAACTAACACTTAATGGCATCCACGCTTCCTAGGACAGATGGTGGCTTAAAGTTCACCATCTCTTAGGTTTCCCCCAGACTGCAGCAAGAAGATGGGCGATTGGCAGGAAGGGACAAGGGATAGGGTTTAAACTCACCATCTCAACAACAACAACAGCAACTACAGTTCCTAAAGTAACCTTTCTTCCAGTCGAGGCAATGACCCCCAGCTGATGGGTGTGCCAACACAGACACGGACACAGGGGATCGATTCTGTGCTGACGGCTTTTCACCTGGGGCCTCTTTCCCTGGCAGGTGACAACAGGTCCCTGGGGACAGCCAGCAGGACAGGTCAGGGCACTGGCTGCACGGGGGATCAGAACTGAATTGCTTCATGTTTACCAGCGTTTTGTTGGAGAGGCAATGAGAGGCGTTTGTCTGTTGTCAAACTTAACAGCTGAAACAACGTGATGGAATCGGAAATGAGACAGCTGCACGCCAGACTGAACGTTACTATGTTGTTTGAGGCAGTGAAACCCCAAACCGTGTGTTGTTTTGTGGTATGAAGTGAGAGGAAAGGCATTTCAATTCACTTCACATTACAGCCTAATTGACTGTGAGAACGCAATCTAAAGGCCCAACTCTTGTTAATGACAAAACATTTCTACAAAGGAAAAAGAGAGTCTACAATTTACTTCAAACTACGGCCTGATGGACTGTGAGACTGCAATCTGCAGGCTGAAATCTTGTTTAAAGGCAACACATTTCTACATAGCTGAAGAGTACAAACGGCACTGATCTTTGAAATGAAAGACCATTGTAAAACATGCTGTTTCTATTCAACATGTGAAATTCAGATAACCCGAAAAACATCAAAAACAAAGTAAAACATTCTTTAAAAATCGTGAACTTGGAGTCGGTAGTAAAACGATTGCCACTGGTGTCGTGTAAATGTGTACCAACAAATACATAAACATGTTTCATGATGAAGATTTCATCCCACCATGTACACCTCAGAAAATTGTTCACTATTGCCAAGGTAAGAGTGGATTAATAGATAAATATCCTCACTGAACGCTACTTAATACTGTTTCCTCTTCTTCATTTCGAATGAAGAACCAAAGGAACTCGTTCAAAACTAGATGAATCTGAAAAAGCTTCTTGTCTGTCCGACTGTCCAACATCTTTCCCCTAAACGGTTTTTACAGAGATTAAATACTGAAAATGGTGTCTTTGTAAGACAAGATGGGAGAGACAGCAAACAAATCAATATTTTGGATTCAACATTGCCCGCAAAACTCATTCTGTCGTTAGAAAGAGGGTAGGCTGAAAGGAACAGTAGAACGCATAGATATCCGAGTAAAAGACGGGAGAGATGTAAAATCTGGATTGTCTCTTTCTGTTCAGAAAAGACGGTTGGTCAGAGACAGGCAGAAAAACCAGTACAATCACAATACTACTGTCAGAAAGTGGTGGGAAAATGACAAGATAAAGAGAATAAAACACTAAATGGCACCCATGCTTTTATGGCAGACGATGGCTTGAAATTTGCCATCTTTTATTTTTGCCACAGCTGACGGCAAGAAGATTGTGAGCTGGCAGGGAGGGACAAGCAGATAGGGTTCCTAAAGTAATGT
>CM031606.1:47262571-47267571 GCA_018398815.1 Conus ventricosus
TAAGATTTTACGGAAGAAAGATTTTTAACGAAGTTTCTGGTGCGTTTTTTAGAAGGTGTATTTGAAAGAGGTGTATGAAGGTCTTTTAAAAAAAAAATGATTTGTGAGTTGACTTCAACGTGGTGACAGCCCTGATATGGCCCTTTGCGGTCGGCTGGGCTATAAAATGACATTACTTTACCTCACCCTATTATGTATGTTTGTAGGTTTGCGATTTAAAGTTGGTTGAATTAAAGGTAGGGTTTTGTGAGTTTCACAAACCCCCTTCCCCGTCGTCTCTTGCCAAGCCTCTCTCTCCCTTCTCCCACCCTCCCCACTCTCTCATCCCATTCCCTCTCCACATCCCCAGCCACTAACCCGCCCCCTCCCCCCCTCCCGCGGCGTCTCTTGCCAACCCTCCCTCTCCCTCCTCCCAGCCTCCCTCGCTCATCCCATTTCCTCCCCCCATCCCTAACCACTAACCCTCCCCATCTCCCACCACGTATCTTCCCCAACTTTTAAATCTCAAAACTATCCTTTGAGAAGAATAGCGGGTCCTCATGCAACCAGACTATACCGGCACCGACTGGTCATCGAGAGAGCCACGGTTCAGTTAGAAATCGTGGTCACAGGATGAGGCTCAAGGTCATACATAATATGACATATAACAGAAATTCCCCGAACGTGATGCAAATTGGATTCACTCTTTTTCAGCTTTAAAACAGAGATCGTTTTATCTAGACCGCTGTGGAAATGATCAGAAGTTAATTGATTGCAAAGATCGCAACGTGATGGGGTTTACAAGTGTAGGCTCGTAGACCTAATAAAACAAAACGAACAAAAAAAAAATGATATCCTTTAAAGATTTTTTGCTGCCCAGTTTTAAGTTTTCCAAACCCCAAAACCTAATCAAGACTCCAGGCAGGAAAAAATGAAGGAAACTGGATTTGAATTACACACAGACATGCACAACACATGTGTGTGTGGAGTGAATGAATGTGAATGATTGCATTATGAGGATTTGGAGTGAAAGAGAGGGAGAAAAGAGGAAGAAAGGGAAAGGGAGGCAGGGCTGGAAGGAGAAAGAAATCACATGCACAAACACACACACACACACACACACACACACACACACAACACACACAGAGAGAGAGAGAGAGAGAGGAGAGAGAGAGAGAGAGAGAGAGAGAGAGAGAGAGAAGAGAGAGAGATTTACTTGAATAACAGCTACTCCTTATCTTCTTAGCTACTGAAGCTTTATATAGTAAAGAAAGGCTTAATGTACTTCAAATCCTCGATTCCTGGCTAATTTGTCACTCTGCTATTTTGAAGCGCTCCCTGGTTTGATCTTCAGAGTGTAACAGTATATTTCACTATTTGATTAAATGACAAGACATGTAAAAATGTTTTTTTTTTTTCAAAATGTCCAAACTTTCCTAGACTTTCTAAACTCCATACAAGTCCCGGATCCGCCAACAGGTCCAACAGCAAGTCAATGCAAGGCTTGGCAGGGTCTTCATATAACCGCCAACAGGTCCAACAGCAAGTCAGTGCAAGGCTTGGCAGGGTCTTCATATAACCGCCAACAGGTCCAACAGCAAGTCAGTGCAAGGCTTGGCAGCGTCCTCATATAACCGCCAACAGGTCCAACAGCAAGACAATGCAAGGCTTGGCAGCGTCCTCATATAACCGCCAACAGGTCCAACAGCAAGTCAGTGCAAGGCTTGGCAGCGTCCTCATATAACCGCCAACAGGTCCAACAGCAAGTCAGTGCAAGGCTTGGCAGCGTCCTCATATAACCGCCAACAGGTCCAACAGCAAGACAATGCAAGGCTTGGCAGCGTCCTCATATAACCGCCAACAGGTCCAACAGCAAGTCAGTGCAAGGCTTGGCAGCGTCCTCATATAACCGCCAACAGGTCCAACAGCAAGACAATGCAAGCTTGGTAGGGCCCTCAGATAACTTGTTTTACACTTAGGTAAAGTGTATGGACTGGCGTCGGGAGAGAAGAATGCAGGCCTCCCCTTTCTTGTTTGTTTGCTCGCTTGTTTGTTTCCTAGCTCGCTTTTAACGATTCAGACAGCTCCAAACCTCTCTCTCCCCCCCCCTCCCACGCAGCATCCTCTACTCCCGTGCTCGAAGCATCAAAAGCTGTTTATCAAAAGTATTTGCACTCTGTGTTTGGCGGTTCAATCAGAGTGTGGGCACGCAAGAGTTGCAGGCAATTGTCAATTTCTGTTGAATCATTTATTCAAAAAGGAAAACAGAATGGCAAGGTGGTTGTCTATAAATCAATAAATAGGCAGACTGATTCATCAATCGATTGAAAAAAAACAACAAAAACAACCAAACAAGCAAGCAGGCAAACAAGCAACCTAGGCAGCACTGTTATGGCAGAAACATCTGCTGCTATCCTTCCATGAATGTTTATTCCATCTGTGGATTTTGTGCCTTTGTCTCCTCCCCGAGACTCACTTTCACTGCTTCTGGTTTTAGCATACGTTCAACGTATGTGAAGACGGTGAGCAAAGTAGAATTAACACGTTGGCATGTAAGACTCAGAATAGAGTCAAATGAAAACGAGTATGGGAGCCGCATAAAACGAGAACGAGAACGAAATTAGAATGAGAATGGGAGCAAAGTAAAACTGTGAGCCGAACAAGTTGAGAAAGGGGGATGATATCTGAATGAAAACGAAAAAAAAAAAAAAGAGAATGGCAGCCAAATACGAAATCTATAAGTCAACAAACAAGAAAATGGGAATAACATAAGAATGAGAATATGATTCAAATAAGAATGGACTGAGCATGGAGCCAATTAAGAATGAGACAATGAGCCAAACAAGTAAGAAAATGGGAGTAACGTTAGAAAATGAATCGAAGCGAAATGAGAACGACATTAGTTGTCAAATAAAATTGAGAATGAAAGCCAAAGGAGACCAAGGACGTCAGTCAAATAAAAGTGAAAAGTGGTCAAAATTAGAATTAAAACAGGAACCAACTACAAGGAAAAGAGCAGACACATATTGTAAGCATAAGAATGGAAATAAAAAAGCAATTTTCGGAACTCTGCCGGCAAACGTGTCAGTGGGAGAGAGAGAGATAAGAGAGAGAGAGAGAGAGAGAGAGGAGAGAGAGAGAGAGAGAGAGGAGAGAGAAGAGAGAGAGAGAGACTTTTATTTTGAAACCGATAGTTGAACGCATAGCACGTACCTACCGTTCCCGCCACCCATTCCCGCTTCTTCCCTCTACTCTAGCCCTCCCAAAACGAAACAAAAACAAACAAACTACTATAATCCCTTATGAAAGTGACTGCACACATAGAGCTTTTATTAATGTCTAAACAATGCATTATGTTTCTATTCTGTCCTTGTACGTTTTTCCCCACATTCAACCCATTTGAAAATCGATCCGACCTTGTAATGTTCAACCCAGAAACCCCTAATCCATTGAGGGCATGCTGTCACGGTGACAAACCGACCGCCGTTTGAATCGATTTCAGCCATTAAGAACTAATGTAGTGCGTGTAGAAACAACAACAGCAACAACAAAAGCAAGAACAATAACAAAACAATGACGACGACGATGACACCAAAGCAACAACAAAAAACAACACTGCAACGACAACAATGACGACGACAGCAGCAACAACACTAAAAAAACAACGACGACGAAGATGACAAGAGCAGCAGCAACCGTATAGCAATGACAAAGATAATACGACCCTTACAAATACAACAACACAGTGATTTCTATGATGACGATGATATTAAAACCGCCATGGAGACAAGGCAAAGATAACTACGACAACAACGGCAACCACAACAACATTAAAGCTGACAACAACAGCAATAAAAGTACAACATTCACGATAACGACGAGGACGATAAGAGCAACGTCAACACGGTAAAGACAACAACAAGAACTACAAAAAAAGAAGAATGAAGCAAAAGACGAAATGACATTAATTGCCGCCAGAACAAATCAGCGAGAGAGTGACAGCAACAACAACGCAACCGACAACAAAGCAGCAGCGTCAATAACAACAACGGAAAAAACAGCAGCAACAACAACAACAAACGATGACGACAATAGCAGCGTCAATAACAACAACAGAAAAAACAGCAACAACAAAGACAACAACAACAACAACGATGACGACAATAGCAGCGTCAATAACAACAACAGAAAAAACAGCAACAACAAAGACAACAACAACAACAACCATGACGACAATAGCAGCGTCAATAAACAACAGAAAAACAAAACAGCACAACAACAACAACCAGCAACAACGATGACGACAATAGCAGCGTCAATAACAACAAAAAACACAACAACAAACTCAACAACAACAACGATGACGACAATAGCAGCGTCAATAACAACAAGAAAAAAAGCCACCAAAGAAACAACAACAACGATGACGACAATAGCAGCGTCAATAACAACAAAGAAAAAACAGCAACAACAACAACGATGACGACAATAGCAGCGTCAATAACAACAACAGAAAAAAACACCCTGCAACAACAACAACGATGACGACAATACCCAACAACAAAAAAAAACCTGCAAGAACAACAACAACGATGACGACAATAGCAGCGTCAATAACAACAACAGAAAAAAACACCCTGCAACAACAACAACGATGACGACAATAGCAGCGTCAATAACAACAACAGAAAAAAACCCTGCAAGAACAACAACAACGATGACGACAATAGCAGCGTCAATAACAACAACAGAAAAAAACACCCGAGCAACAACAACAACGATGACGACAATAGCAGCGTCAATAACAACAACAAAAAAAAAAAACATGCAAAAAAACAACAACGATGACGACAATAGCAAACGTCAATAACAACAACAGAAAAAAACACCCTGCAACAACAACAACGATGACGACAATAGCACGTCAATAAACACAGAAAAAAACCTGCAGACACAACACGATGACGACATAGCAGCGTCAATAACACAACAGAAAAAAACACCCTGCAACAACAACAACG
>CM031606.1:47272571-47332571 GCA_018398815.1 Conus ventricosus
CCTCGGCCTGAAACCTTCATCATTCGGTATTACGGATCTCTCTCCTCTCTCTCTCTCTTCTCTCTCTCTCTCTCTCTCTCTCTTCTCTCTCGCACACACACACACTCCGTCTCTCTCTTGTCAATTTTGGTGAACTGCGTGACTACCACTAACGCGAATGCTATTTCTGTTGCAATGTTGTTTCAACTCCCCCCTCCCTTTTTCTTTCTTTTTTTTGTGCATCTGTTCTGCCGTCTGTTTGTCTCCCGTCTGCGTGTCTGTCTGTCAGTCTGCTCCAGAAAATTGCTTCGGTGTCCTGTATTTTCACTTGAACCTGTTTCTGCAAGAGCGTTGTGAAAGCACACGAGATATCTATGGTACACCCGGGGATCTTCCGTGTCATAAATCAAATGATGTAATAGCTGCTATTGTCTCCCACCTCTCACCTCAATCTTCTCTTCCCTTACTTCTCTCCTTCTTTCTCTCCCCCCCCCCCTTTCTTTCTTTCCTCCTTTAGTCTCTCTGTCTCTCTCAGTTTACCCCCCCACACCCTCAGCCTCTTACCCCTTCTCTCTCCTTCTCCCTCCCCCTCTCCCTACGTCTTTCTTCCAATGTCGCAAGTATCTCTCCTTCCTACCTCTCTCTCTATCTCCAGATTCTGTCCCCTTCCCGTCCCTTTCGTCATGCCTCTATATCAACCCCACTCTCTCCTACACTCACTCTCTTTCTCCCCCCCCCAATCTCTCTCTCTCTCTCTCTCTCTCTTTCTCCATCCACTACCTCCGCCTGTCGGAGCTGACATCAAGTAAATCGAGCCCACAGTTCTTCTCTGCCATCCTTTCTCTATACTTTCAGTTTTGTTTGTTTGTTTGTTGTTTTTGGTCTGATCTGATGTGACATCAGACAGCTGAGAGTGACGTCTGTCTGTCTGATCTATCAAGACAAGCACGCGTCTGTCATCTCTCTCTGCATGCTTTGTCTATCCGTCTGTCCGTGTGTTTGAATGTTCTCACCTTCTGGAAATGGATAACAGCTATATGAAAATGCGATAGCAATTATATTCGATTGTATTTGATTGGTGATTTCGGTGAACTAGGAATTTTCATATCAATTTGAGTAGCGGGTACACATTCCAAGATGTAATGTATAACAGATCAGAGTGGATCTCGTGATACTTTGTACTGTCGCAACATTTGGCAAGTCTTTCGGACATCCTCGGATGTTGACATTCTCTTCCTCTCTGTAGGCAACGTCTAACGACCCATGGAATACTGGAGGCTTCTCCCTCCAGTTGGTACATTCACTGACCTGAAGACCATGCTCTGCGTAGTCTTCCTCTGTCCGCATGTCTCTTTCGTCCGTACTCAGAATGTCGGCGTGTCAGAACAGAAGGCAGAAGGAACTGTAATGTTGTGTTTAAGGTTACTGTGATCTACACATCGAGGCTGCTCGGTCTGAACGAGGCTAAAAATAACACCAGTAACACCAAGAAGCAATTCAGCTGTGTGCGCCCAGAACCAATAATAATAAAACACCTGTCCTACACACTATATGATATTACCTCAAGCGGGAATTCAAAGGAATTTTACAAATCAAGCTTAGACGCCCGAGCCTATGCAAGAGACTGAGCATCGAATCATCGCCCATTTATAACTCAGTCGTGCGGCTGTACCAGTAATCTGCCACTGTAAACTTGACATGCTCAGCCACACGGTTTGACCATGTTCTTGTGAGTGGCTCAGCCACATGGCTTGACCATGTTCTTGTGAGTGGCTCAGCCACACGGCTTGACCATGCTCTTGTGAGTGACTCAGCCACAGGGATTGACCATGTCCTTGTGAGTGGCTCAGCCACACGGTTTGACCATGTTCTTGTGAGTGGCTCAGCCACACGGTTTGACCATGTTCTTGTGAGGGCTCAGCCACACGGTTTGACCATGTTCTTGTGAGTGGCTCAGCCACAGGGATTGACCATGTCCTTGTGAGTGGCTCAGCCACAGGGATTGACCATGTTCTTGTGAGTGGCTCAGCCACAGGGATTGACCATGTCCTTGTGAGTGGCTCAGCCACACGGTTTGACCATGTCCTTGTGAGTGGCTCAGCCACAGGGATTGACCATGTTCTTGTGAGTGGCTCAGCCACAGGGATTGACCATGTTCTTATGAGTGGCTCAGCCACAGGGATTGACCATGTTCTTGTGAGTGGCTCAGCCACAGGGATTGACCATGTTCTTGTGAGTGGCTCAGCCACACGGTTTGACCATGTTCTTGTGAGTGGCTCAGCCACAGGGATTGACCATGTTCTTGTGAGTGGCTCAGCCACAGGGATTGACCATGTTCTTGTGAGTGGCTCAGCCACGCGGCTTGACCATGCACTTGTGAGTGGCTCTCTGACTCAGGGTTTGACCATGTTCTTGTGAGTGGCTCTCTGACTCAGGGCAACTCCTCACCACGGAAACTTCCACTTCAATTTACTCGTAGAAGGCTTGGGTACCTAATCGAACTATCAAAAAAACAAAAGTTTTTAAACTTTACTCTACCACTTGAGAAATCATATATCTAGAATCAGATAAGCCTCATTTTAGGTCGCAGTCTTGAAATCTGTTTTTAATCTCTTTGAACGTGTTTTTTTCCGTTCAGAACCATGTTGTCATTTCTTGATCAATTTTGCATTAATCCGGTGACCAACCTTGTCAACATTGAAAACTTAACCAGTTATATTTGGAATGTCTTGCAGAGAGGCAAACCACTCCTCCTCCCTCCTCTCTCTCTCTCTGTGTGATAAAACTGTCTCGTAACACACACACACACACACACACACACACACACACACACACACACACACACACACACACACACACACACAGGCGCGCGCGCGCTATTATTCGCGCACAACGCACTCATGCAATCCTCCGCCTCCCTGACCACGCCGTAAACAATATTTTGCAATAAAGTGTCTGGATTGCGTGTAGATCCACTTTTCGAGAGAGGCGATAAGTGTACCTCAGGTGCTGACAACTTTCATTGACAACGACCTAACCCAGACAACATAAACCATCTGAGCTGAAGAGGCAGACTGGCTGGTGAAGATTATCTACGACCAGCGTGCAAGCCAGATTCTTCAAGGTCTCTGCTCCTCTTCACAGACATAGTCCCAGGACCCCGGATGTAGGCTCTCATTGGGTAGCTCTACCACATGCGTGGAGTTAAAACAGAAAATAACTATATACCCTTCTGCGGTGAAAAATCATCAGTTTGCTTTGACGACTCAGCTTACACTGCCTCAGTAGATGGACTGTTTTCGTGTAAAGACGTATTGCGGCCACGGACGTACGTCACTGTCTGATAGGTCTTCCGGGGTTGGCAACACGAGCTATCTGTGTGGGCAGTGGGTCTGATAAGGCTGTAACAGACGTATGATTTCAGATATATGGTACAGAAGGGAGACAGGGTGGGGATGGAGAATAAGTATATTCGGTTTCCGCGTGTTCAGTGCTCCGTTGCGCTTACTGAAGGCAAATAGATACTACACAATGAACTGTCCATTCTGGATAAAGTGCGCAGTCTCATTACCTGGTCGCCAGATTAAGGAACAACAACAACAATACCAACAAACTGGCGCACCATAAATTCTGACCAGAAAAAAAGCAAACAAAAGACTTTCAAAAACAAATACAAGAGAACGAACCACAACAATAGACGACGGTGACAACCTTCACCCTCTCCCCCCAAAAAAATCAAAAACCCAACCAATCTACCATACGAAAACAAGCAAACAAATAACAACTAAACCAAACAAAAGCAGAAGCAGAAAAAAAAACAGTCTAAGAGAGTGTCAGATGAGAGGAAATAACCCGCACAGAGAACTTTCAGAAGACGTTTAGCAACAAAAGAATCCCCGGCACCCTCTCGAGAATAGGTTTAGAAGAAAACAACCCATATTGATGATGGCGGTCAGGTGTCTAGTGAGGTGTCGGCTTTCATCGTTCGGCTGATCATTCTAGACCGTTCAATCATCCTTTAGTTTCTGGTTAGCACCTTGGAGTTTTGACAGAAGATCAACAGCTGCAGCTTGTCTGTTCAACTAGTGGGTGGCTACCCCGTCAGCTTTGCTTCTTCTCTTCCAGTGAGAGCGAACTGCAAGTTCAACCGTCAGACAATGTGTTTCCATTAACTATTCACGTTGATTTCAGTGCAAAAATTAAAACCGTCAGTGCTAATTTTTCCACGTCATCCTTGATTGAATTGTGTTCTCACTGATCGCCCTGGATCAGGTAATAATTCACTGGTCGACACGGGATAATCTTTTGCGCAGGTAATTTTACAACATCGTCACTACAGCTTGAAAACTGATTACAGCTGCTGGATAGGATAAATGCTGGTTCCCAACAGGACTGTGTGGGGGAGTGAATTTGGCTGGTTCTCCTCCTAAGGGAAGTCAACATGGCCTTTGGTGTACTCATTTTTACCTTTGAAGTCTGCTTGCCAGACCCTTTTGTGCACACTCGAAAAGAGGTGCCATTTTAGTGAAGCCAAACTTCCAAAATGGATGGAATCTTTACCTGATGTGGCTGCTTGTAAAGGCACATGTAGGAAAATCTTTTCCGGTGTGTGTGTGTGTGTGTGTGTGTGTGTGTGTGTGTGTGTGTGTGTGCGTGTGCGTGCGTGTGTGCGTGTGAGCGGTGTACGCATGCACGCGTACTTTTGTATGTTATTTACAGGTGTGTGCGTGTGTGTACGTCTGTATACGACGGTGCTCTTCTCCAATACAAAACAAGCATGAAAAAACAATAACAGTTTACAAGATTCTGAAAGAAACTATCGCTAACGACAGATCCAGTAAATCACCAACGACATAAACCATTAAAACATGATTGAGAATATCCGTCAGAATGTTCGATATGGAAAAGACTTAATGAAGATTCATTTAAAATCCGACAGTGATGCATTAAACGAGCGTTGAAATGTTTTCATCACGCATGCCAGTAATTCTCCTCCTGATTTCAGCAATTAATGCCTGTGGTGCTGTGGCAATGACAAAGATAATAAGCAGCACGCATGGAAATTATTTTGTGGAGGTCCATGCTGCCCCATTTGTACACATGATTGAAGACACCTGTCAAACTAAAAGTCGGAAATGATGTGTTAACTGTTCGTTGTTTATCTGTTCAATCTGTTCATTATTTACTATTACAATCAGTCAAGATAATTATGAACCTTTTGGTTGCTCTCTCTCTCTCTCTCTCTCTCTCTCTCTCTCTCTCTCTCTCTCTCTCTTCCTCCACACACACACACACACACACACACACACACACACACACACACACACACACACACACACACACACAACGTTCTTCCCCCTCACCGTTTTTTGCCCAGTCCCCATGCAATTTTGAAAGCTTGGCGTTTCTTTTTTCAGAAAAAAAACCTCAGCAAAGTTATAAATCATACACCTAAAAACATCATTATAAGCTTTTAAACCAACTGCACGTCGTATTTTGCAGCGGTGAAAAATGAATTTGACAAACTTTTCGGAAGACTGCTTTGGACACCTGTTTTTGAAAGCTAAAAGCGTGTTGAATACTTGGGCTAAAGCTTTGGGAATGCAAAACTTTTCCTTTTCAACGCAATGTAAAATTACATGAACTACTCATTTTTTTCTTTACAAAATCGACCGAGAATGACCCAGAATGCACCTCATTGTTCACAATTGGCAGAAAACACCAAGGAACCATCTATCTATCTATCTATTATTCTATATACATACCTACCCTGGATCATTCTGTCAATCTAAAAAGAAAGGTAAGATTTTTCATGATTTTGACAGGAAAATAGAAATTTTGTTGAGCATGAGGTTGTTACCAAAGTTGTCTGTTATCATTATTCTCCGTCGCCTCTGCATTCACACATTTTCGTCTTCTATTTTACCCTGAACTGTTGTGCAGATGGAACGTGTTTGTTAAACAGCAGAAAATGTGACCTTCGCAGCTGGCCTGACTATAAAATGATATTGATTCATTTTTACAATCAAGCGCAAATAAAATGAGTTCAGGAATCAACACGCGCTCGCGCGCGCGCGTGTGTGTGTGTGTGTGTGTGTGTGTGTGTGTGTGTGTGTGTGTGTGTGTGTGCGTGTGCGCACGCGTGCGCGCGTGCGTGTATTTAGTAAACTTTACAATTGGGATTTTCTCCACAATTACAATTACTAACGTAACGGACCTGGGCATGTCGATGAATATTTATGTTTTCAGCTGTCCCCTTAAGATGTCACAAACTGATAAATACTAAGATCTGAAGCAAACATTTGGGCATTACCGATATATGAATTTTTTTTCAAGACATTGACTGTTACTCTCAACAGTTGTTTTATCCGCTGACAAAATGTACACATGGCTGTAACCAAATGTTGAAGATCGAACTTTTTAATCTAATTTCTTTCAAGTAGAACACACACACACACACACACACCACACACACACACACACACACACACACACACACACACACACACACACACATACCGCGCGCGCGCGCGCGCGATGTACAGTGTATAAATGGATCCTGCCAAATATAGCGAAGGGAAACAGCAGAATTTTATCAGTCATGGTGTATTAAATAAATAAAGCCACTTCAATGCAGTAAATAATTCAGTCTTTCATATTTCAGGCACAAGCTCTTTAAAAACACATACAAGCAAAAAAAGAAAAAAAAACTACAGGAAAACTTCGTAAACTGTATTGTTGCCCGAATCAGCAAAAGTAGGCGTTAATTATGGGAAAATCTTGAATGGATACATCACATTTAATTAAGCCTCATGTATGTTAAATCCAAATGTGTCATGTTTAGTCAGTTTGTTGATGAAGCAGACTTGGAACACGTCAGCTGAGGAAATGCTTGGAGCAAAATGCGCCACTGAACTGGATCACAGGCACGAACTGTTCAACCCAGAGGAGGAGACTGAAGAAATTAGAAACGAAAGCTTGGTGTGAATGATCCCTGCTGCAAGTGTTTGTAACGTAACACCATGAAAGAGCAGAGGTGGTCAAACTCAAGACGCATCAGACTCTGCTACTGTTACGCGTGAAGACACAGGGCAAGAAGGAAGGAGAGGAGCCTGAGGGGAAGACATGGGCCAGTGAGGAGATGGAGTGATGGGAGAGTAGGAGATCGGAGGAAGGGGAAGGAGAGGGGAAGGGTAGGGTAGTGACCGGTGCGGTTGGTTGAAGGGTATTGGAGAATTAGCCAGTCACCAAATATTCTCAGAAGTGAGAACATGCCATGTTGTTTGCTGCCGTAGTGCAGTGCTAACTGTGCATACACGTCCTTTGTGCCTGTCACCAGATATATTACCGGAAACCGCCGCAGTGACGAGACTGGTCTAATCGGAGGCGTGAAAACGCAAGTGAGACGCTTGCTACATTTTAGAAGAAAGGAAAAACTCATGATTTTCTTCTTTCATAAAATACGCCTCAAATGTGTGACACATTTCTTCCACAAGTTGACGTTGATCATCCTATAAGATTTCTTTTAATGATTTGTGTCTACGTGCCTCCTTTTCTATGTATGAATTACAGATCCCTTGTCTTTCATTCTCCTGTAGCATGACAATTTTCATTCAAAGTGAGTCAAATAGGCAAACTGCCTTTCATTTTGCCGCGGTTCGTATTGTCACTGTATTCTTTTTTTTACTCTTTTATCAACATCCTCCTCTTCTTCCTCCTCCTCCTCCTCTTCTTCCTTCATCTTCTACTACTATTACTGCTGCTGCTGCTACCACCACCACCACTACTACTACTACTACTATTCTCAAATTTACCAATGCTCCTTGTGGTTCACCAAGGTCACCACGTGTCTTATTAGAAGCAGCCCACTATTAGTGTAGTTCTTTTATTTTCTTCTTATCCATCCTTTCCTTCTCCTTCTTCTGTTTCTTCTTCTTCTTTTTGTTGTTGTAATTTTCTTATTCACTTTTCTTCTTGTTCTTTTCTCCTCCTCCTCCTCCTCCTCCTCCCCCTCCCCCTTTTCTCACCGTTTCTCTGTCTCCCTCGTTCCTTCCCTTCTCTCCTCTCTTTCTCTGTCACAAATTTACGCCTGCATCTTGCGATCCATCAAGGGCGCGTGTCTTATTAAAGGCAACGTAGCCAATAGCTTTCATTCCTGGCGAGGGGAAAGGGAAGAAACCCTGCTGCGTCCCTGCGGTAGCTGGCACGCATGGCGGAACAAAATGAATCGGAATTTTAAGTTCATATGCAGGAGCAGTGCCAAAGGAAGAGCAGAATCGTGGATAGCCCTCATCATTTCCATCATGTTTCCTCCCGTTCCTTCGTACCATAGCCCCCTCCCCCTCCTCTCCCCCCCTCGTCCCTCCCCCCCCCCATACATACACACTTGTGTGTGTGTGTGTGTTGTGTGTGTGTGTGTGTGTGTGTGTGTGTGTGTGTGTGTGTGTGTATGCGCATGTGCGTACTCCATGCTCGTAATTACGCCATTTATACATAAGGCTTTGCATATCATGGCTGATGTTTTCCCATCGTCAAGGAGGCAATGTTTTCATCTCAGCTGTTTTTGTCTGTCGGCAAGATCGCGCAAAAATACCATACCGATTTCCGGGAAACTCGGTAGAAGATGAAATGCAGTCCAGGGAAAGAGCTTTAAAATTCTGGTGAAGATCTGATGGCAAATGTGATGACGTTCCTTCCATGTATACTCTATGGCCTTCCCCATGTAGCACCTATTCGCGTCTGCCCTGATGGAGACCGCTGGAAGGCACGGTCATTGTTAACACGGGCTGCAACCGATCCAGTACGACCTCTGTGTTTTCTTTTACCATGAGGCGTTTCTTGGGCAAAAGTCGAACTTGGCGAAGCTCATACCTCTCCGTGTAGGATTTTCTTGTAGGGTTTCCTCCCATCATGCGGTAGGTAGTAGTTGGTTCACATGATTACCTGTAGAAAAGAGAACCTCTGATCTGGAAAGTAACACACAGGTAGGCGAGAAAACTGAAACAACTGACCTATGATATCGATGGATTCTTCTGCCACTTTTCGGCTCTCGGCCTCTGCGAAGTAAGGCGGAACAACAATAGAGAAATACAGACAAAAGATGTTCCGGACTACAGAAGACCAACATGTACATGGAGAAGGATTTTTAGTTAAAAAGAACACCAAGAACGCTGTACTGAGCTGCTACATTGTTTCTCGAAGGATTACAACCAGACACCTGCTAGCGAAACCATTCAACATCAGGGTAGTGCAAATATATGTTCCAACATCAGACTGTGATGATGATCCGATTGAAGAATTTTATTCCATGTTCAAAACAGTCATCACCAAGATTGACAAGAAAGACACCCTCGTCGTTCCAGGTGCTGGAATGCCAAGACTGGTGCAGGTGCCCCAAACCCGGAAGAACTTCTGCGGTTCCATCGTAATGAGACCACGTATGATAGAGGACTACACCTGCAACAGTTTCTCGGTGACAGTGACATTGTTCTTGCCAACACTCTTGGTAAGCATAAAAACATCCCAACGATGGACATGGCACCCCCGAGATGATTAATATCACAGCCAGATACAACTTATCATGCTGAGGAATGGGGCTAAAACAGACATTTCCAGGAGCTCATGTTGGTAGTGATCACATTGCTGTCATGATGAATTTTAAAATGTGTTTGAAGAACGAGAGGAGAGTGACAAAACCGCCGTCAAACTGTGCAAGCCACACAGGATTCGTGAGATGAGAAAACGTTCTAATACTCTGCTCAGAAGTCATAGCTACAGCAAAATCACTGAAATGTGGAAATACTGTAGGTAACGACAACATCCATGCAGAACTCCTCAAACAGGGCAGAGGGGCAGGAGCTGACATCCTAACCACTATCTGCAATAAATCCGGCACACAGGAGAGTAATCTGCACCATGGACTCAATCACTGATTACACCCTTCCCCCCAGAAGAAAATCTCTAACACTGACAGAACTACCGCAAAATAAGGCTGATCAGCCGTGCGAGCAAAGTAATGCTTCAAATCATTCTGAACAGAGAGCAACCACAAAAATTGCAGGAGAACATTGCAGAAAACATCTCGAGCACCAGAGGGAGTTCTCATAGACCTCAAGACAACGTCTGAAGAAGTCTTGCAGGAGGCATCATGGGCCAAATGAAGAAATTAAACATCGGGCAGAGACTAATCAACATCACCCAGCAACTGTTCTCCAGAGCGAACAGTGCAGTGCTTAAACAGAGCGCTACTGAAGAATGGTTCCATACTTCAGTTGGAGTTCGTCGAGGCTACCTTCTATTTTCCTCACTTTTCAACACAATTCCTGGAACGCAGCACAAATCATGCACTTGAAGATAATGTCATCACAGTCAGCCTTAGATGAAGAACCTTACAAACCTTCGATTTGATGCTGACATCGATGGCCTGGTAGACAGTGTACAAGAACTCACCAAGCTTATTGAACGACTGAATGAAACATTAATAAGATATGGTATGGAAATTAGCGCCGAAAAGCTAAGTTAATGGCAAGCCATATCAACGCCATCAATACTAATTTAACTATCCACAGCTAGAAGCTAGAATCTGTTCAGCAATCCATTTGGCTGAGATCTCTCATTATCAGTGAGCGATCAAGCCAAGAAATCCTCTCAAGGGCAGCGAAGACAACCACAGCATTGTCCAGATTGAAAGCTGTATGGAAGGACAATGACATGTCCTTGAAACAAGATCAGCTCCAGCGTGCACTGTATATTCTGCCTTCCTGTACACATGCGAGACAGCGAATCTGGCAGGAAGCCAAGTAAATCAGATGTTATTGCAAGATACTTAACACTAGATACACCGATCACATCACTAAGCAACAAGTGCGTCAAACCACCAGGCAGCACATAGTACCTAAAGGAGAATTACTGACATTAGTCAAGAAAACTGTATTGGTATGACCGTGTAACAAAACCCAGTGGCCTTGCTTAAACAGTTTTCAAAAGATCTGTTGAACAAGGAGACAAAGGGGAAGATAGAAACACACACAACACACAAACGCACGCACGCACGCACGCACGCACGCACGCACGCACGCACGCACACACACACACACACACACACACACACACACACACACACACACACACACACACACAACACCACACAACATACACTGACAAAATTGAGGAGTGTGCAGGAAGACATTTGCAGAGACCACATCTTGACACACAGCCGACAGAACTGGAGGAACTGTGTCTACATTTCGTTGCCCCAGTGACTCCCAAGGAGTTAAGGGAAAAGAAGGAGGAAGATAATGGATCCGGATCATGGGACGGATCCAGAATCCGTTCGACCTTGCCAATAGTTTTTACTCTTCTAATCAACCGTCTAGGGTTTCCTGTTCGACATAATTATACGATTTTATGAATAGATGAAGATGACAGTTGTGTTAACAAGTCAAGAGAAAAAAATCCTGCATGCATACAGAAAAAACATCACAAAGAGTTCCAATTGAAAATCTTGACAAGCATAGGGAAAACAACATCGGAAGAAATAACAAGCAAAAGTCATATCAACCACTTGAAAAAAAGACATCAAAACGAGTATGAACGAGTCCTGTTAATCAGAGTAAAACGGCATCAGAAAGTATAACAAACGAAGTCTTGTCATCCAGAGTATAAAGGCATCAGAAGAATGAGAAACGAAAGTTTCATCAATCACAGGAAAAAGCCATTAGGAAGAATGATAAACAAAAATCTTACCAAACACAGAAACAGGCAACAGAAGCAATAACAAACAGAAAACTTGTCAACCCAAGGGAACAGCTATTTCGGGGACCGATCAAGGAAACAAATATTGAAGAACTCTACCTCACGACTGTCGTGGTACGGAAGTACGCAAATTAATGATCGGCGTGCGTGCGCGCGTTTTCCAAAGTTCCCCCACCCAGATTGGGCACGTAACGTCACTTCACATCCTGCTTCCTACACACGATGCGCGGGTAAATTATTTGACACCCCCAAATAAGAATTAAATAAGCAAACCAATACACTTACAGATACACATATTACAAAATAAGATTGAAGATTAATCTACAAATAAACAGACCATGAAGAGTGCAACATAAAGCTAATTTAATACACAATAAACAAAGTCAAATGTTCTCATATAGGTGGATTTTTTCTTCAGATATCACAGTTGATTTTTCTTCAGATATCACAGGTGTGCATTGCTATTTTGACCACAAAACACAGCTTTGCTCCCCCAGCCACAAAAACCAAGACATCAAAAGAAATCCGAGTCTCAATCTAGAAATCTCAATGATTAACAACAGTGAACGCCAAATGATCCATGCTCTGTTGTGCATTTTAAATTGTCACACTGGTTTCTCTCTCTCTCTCTCTCTCTCTCTCTCTCTCTCTCTCTCTCTCTCTTAAACAGTAGCTACCTTCCTCAGGCATTTCCCCCAATGAAAGTGTACAGTGTACAGTGGTATTGTTGTGTCCTGATGTACAGTACACAGAAATGAAGTAATAAAGACGTGCACAGTACTGTGTTCGTACCAGTGTGTGTGTGTGTGTGTGTGTGTGTGTGTGTGTGTGTGTGGTGGTGTGGGTGTGTGTGCGCGCGCGCTGTGTGTGTGTTGTGTGTGTGGTGTGGTGGCGTGGTGAGTGTGTGTGTGCGCGCGCGCACGTGTCCGTGCGTGCGTGGTGCGCGCTGCGTGTGTGTGTGTGTGTGTGTGTGTGTGCGTGCGTGCGTGCGTGCCGTGCGTGCGTGCGTGCGTGTGTGTGTGTGTGTGTGTGTGTGTGTGTGTGTGTGTGTGTGTGTGTGTGGTGGTGGTGTGCGTGGTGTGTGGTGTGTGGTGTGTGTGTGGATGTGTGTTATTTCAGAGGAAATCATTGTACGTGACATTATTCGCACGCATCAGCGTATGTATGAGGCTGCTGAAAAAGAGGAACATGTGGTAAAGGTTTTCGAACTTTCAGTTTGAGTCGTCCGAGAATTCATTACGGTTTCAGCTTTCTTGGGGAAAAAAAATCCAACCTGCTCAGCGTCACGTATGTGTTTAGCTTGCAAAGGGGCTGCAAGCTTCCCAAATCACCTCTTGACAGGAAGAATATACTGGACTGCTTGCTTGTGTCTTTTGATATATGCTTGTTACAGCACACCCTTATCCCTTGGTACATCCTCAAAGTCCCATTTGTGATGTACATTTTTCGTCTTTAACAAATCCTCCACCAGCCATTCTATGATATATCTTAACTGACAAATCCTGAACTGGCCATTCAAGAGCACGCCATCATCTTTTGACACACCTCAACTAACCATTCTAAAGTACATTGTATCCTTTGACAAATCATCAGCTGACCTTTCTATAGCATGCTATCATTCTTTGACAAGTCCTGAGCTCGCCTTTTCGTTGTACATGATCATCGTTTCTAATAAAGATTTCATTAGCCATTCTATAGCACAACCTTCCATTTACCAAAACCTCAACCATCCACTGTAGAGCACACCACCCCATTTAACAAAACCTCAACCATCGATTGTATAGCACACCACCCCATTTAACAAAACCTCAACCATCCATTGTATAGCACACCACCACATTTAACAAAACCTCAACCATCCATTGTATAGCACACCACCCCCTTTTAACAAAACCTCAACCATTCATTGTATAGCACACCACCCCATTTAACAGAACAACCATCCATTGTATAGCAACTACCCCATTTAACAAAACCTCATGCACCCATTCTATAGCATACTATCCCCTTTGACAAATCGTTAGCTATCCATTCTATAGCATACTAGCCCTTTTGACAAATCCTCATCCACCCATTTTATGGCATGCTATCCCCTTTGACAAATCGTCAGCTATCCATTCTATAGCATACTATCCCCTTTGACAAATCCTCATCCACCCATTCTATACCATACTATCCCCTTTGACAAATCGTTAGCTATCCATTCTATAGCATACTAGCCCCTTTGACAAATCCTCATCCACCCATTCTATGGCATGCTATCCCCTTTGACAAATCGTCAGCTATCCATTCTATAGCATACTAGCCCCTTTGACAAATCCTCATCACCCATTCTATACCATACTATCCCCTTTGACAAATCGTTAGCTATCCATTCTATAGCATTCTAGCCCCTTTGACAAATCCTCATCCACCCATTCTATGGCATGCTATCCCCTTTGACAAATCGTTAGCTATCCATTCTATAGCATACTATCCCCTTTGACAAATCCTCATCCACCCATTCTATACCATACTATCCCCTTTGACAAATCGTTAGCTATCCATTCTATAGCATACTAGCTCCTTTGACAAATCTCATCCACCCATTCTATAGCAATACTCTTGACAATCGCTACTATCCATTCTATCATATAGCTCTTTGCAATCCTCATCACCCATTCATAGCATACTATCCCTTTGACAAATCCTACTCATCCATTCTATAGCATGCTATAGTCCTTTGACAAATCCTCAACCACCCATTCATAGTATGCTATCCCCTTGACAAATCCTCATCCACCATTCTATAGCATACTATCCCCTTGACAAATCCTTAACCACCCATTCTATAGCATGCTATCCCTCTGACAAATCTCACCACCCATTCTATCAGCACTATCCCCTTTGGAAATCCCTCAATAACCGCCATCTTCTAACATCATGCTGCCAATACCCCTATCTACAATTCCTCCCAACCGCCATTCTACACATATCATCCTGCTGCATAACACGTTCTTGAATATCACGCTGAATAACCGCCGTATCTTCTACCCATATCATCCTGCTGCCACAATCGCCGAAAAGCACGTTCAGATAACAAGATTCGTGTTTACACATGACACTGATCCTGTCAAGTTTCATCCCTTCGTAGATAATCACGACTTTGAAACGCCACCAACAATCGACAGCAACTGACAACACAAAGGACGATAATAGTAATAAATAACAATCTGAATCGCTGGCGGGAAGAGTATTGATCATTATCTGCTTCTTTGTCCGTTGTGAAGCAGAGACAGATCCCATAGTTTTATCCGTGGAACAACGCAATGATAACAGATGAGACGCCAGTGACGGCGACAGGGAGGAAGGAATCATCCCAGTGCTGATCCGGAATGCCATCGCGTGAGGCTGCAAAACGTTCACCTCGTTCCCAACTTAAAAAACAACAACAACAAAACACCCGGTTGTTAAGGCGCTTCTCTTTGTCAAACAGAAACACTTTGCACTTGTCAGCTTGGATTCTGAACGACGTTTGGCGTACATTGAAGTTGACTCATGTTTTTGGTTCTGAGGGACAAATGACCACAATCGACATGATGAAAGCTCTGCCAGTGATTACATATCTCGATCCATGCAGGACCATTTTTTTCTTTTCCGTCTTTCTTTCCTTATCTTCTTTCTTTTTATTCTTTTTTTCCAGTTTGCTTTGGCTGCTCTTTGAGACTTCCTCAATAGCAAGTTCTCAAACATATTGATAAACGTTACTTCATGTATAAATTGTATGCGCGCAAATATATACGTTATAGGCCTTGACGAGTCACTCACCAGTTCACAATCCGATTTCGTAGTTTGTCCTCTCTCTCCTCCTTCACCATCACACACACACACACACACACACACACACACACACACACACACACACACACATGCATGCATGCATGCACGCACCTACAGACACACACACACACTCGTGTGTACACACTTACATACACACGCACGCTCACGTGTAAGCAACACAGTACAACACAACACACGCACGCACACACACGTACACATTCATTCACTCACACACACACACACACACTGCACACACACATGCGCGCACACGCGCACGCAGGCACACACAAACACACACTCACGTACAGCTGTAAATCTCATGCACCACATGTAATCCCGCACATATACAAAGACAGACACGGAGAGAGAGAGAGAGAGAGTCACTCACTCACTCATTCACGCGTACGCACGCACACAAACATTCATGCAAGTTATGTGTTTAGACGTGTATACACACAAGATATATATATTATATATATATATATATATATATATATATATATATATAGAGAGAGAGAGAGAGAGAGAGAGAGATTAATGTAGTTAAAATACCCAAAATGATTTTGATGACAGCGCAACGCGCTCGAAACAAATTTGTAGATTTTGTTTTTAAAAACCTATTTTAACAAATGTTGCTCCCCAAGGGGTCGAGCACTATCAAAATCATTTTGGGAATTTTAACTACATTAATCTTAATCGCTCCTCACGTTGAGCACTGTGACCTAAAAGATTTTAAAATGGAAGATGACAGCGCAAACCGCTCGAAACAAATTTGTAGATTTTGTTTTTAAAAACCTATTTTAACAATATATATATATATATATATATATATATATATATATATATATATATATATATATCAATGTGATTAAAATACCCAAAATATATATTGAATTATAAACAAAGCTTGCTCTTATGTCTTAGATTGAAGAAATAGGGGAGATACGCATTCATATCTGCAGTGGTAGATGATTCTGCCTAACTAACAGTATGTGCTTGAGTGGGGAAAAATAAAATAAATGCTTCTCAAAATGAGCCTTCAGCAAGCTTATATTCTCCAAGGGGAGACATCCTCCAATAGGGAGGGAAACTCACTAACATATAACTCCTGGTCATATACCGATATTCGAAACTTGGTTGTTTCTCCTCAGTGACCGCGGAAAGTGGTAATTTGACTCCTCTGCCTTTTCAGTTTTAAGAAGAATGCAATCCCAGAAAAGGCTGGTGTGCAATACCGTAGTATGTTTGTTGAGTTTTCAAAAAACCAACCAAAGGTGCAATCTAAGAAGCAAAAGAAAATCATGAAAGAGCAAAACAAGCTACATTTTCTTGTGAAAAGTAGAAAATATAAAAAAGATATCCTCTAAGACACAAGTGCTGAGGGCACCTTTGGTTGGTTTTTTGAAAACTTTGGAATTTATTAGTTTGTTGTATTTTAGTCCCTTGCGGATTCATTCCAAGAACTGCCCTCAGCACTTGTGTCTTAGAGGATATCTTTTTATATTTTCTACTTTTCACAAGCAAATGTAGCTTGGTTTGCTCTTTCATGATTTTCTTTTGCTTCTTAGATGGCACCTTTGGTTGGTTTTTTGAAAACTCAACAAACATGCTACGTATTGCACACCAGCCTTTTCTGGGATTGCATTCTTCTTAAAACTGAAAAGGCAGAGAAGTCAAATTACCACTTTCCGCGGTCACTGAGGAGAAACAACCAAGTTTCGAAATATCGGTATATGACCAGGAGTTATATGTTAGTGAGTTTCCCTCCCTATTGGAGGATGTCTCCCCCTTGGAGAATGTAAGCTTGCTGAAGGCTCATTTTGAGAAGCATTTATTTTATTTTTCCCATTCACCCACTCAAGCACATACTGTTAGTTAGGCAGAATCATCTACCACTGCAGATATGAATGCGTATCTCCCCCTATTTCTTCAATCTAAGACATAAGAGCAAGCTTTGTTTATAATTCAATATTTCTTGCAGTCATTGCAACACCAAGCTGCTCTGTAAGTTGCTGGAACGGTGCTCGGTACTTATCCTTGGAATTTATTAGTTTGTTGTATATATATATATTTGTTAAAAATATTATTAAAATGAAGTCCTAAAGTTCATCTACAAGCTTGTTTCAAGATATGTCTCTCTCCTCAGATGACTTTTTTGTGGCACGCCAACGGTCTTTTATGGCGTGCGGGACCTGATCTTGTCTCTGTGGTGCGGGTTTCGTTTGCTGCACGTGGGGCCTGTGTGTGTGTGTGTGTGTGTGTGTGTGTGTGTGTGTGTGTGTGTGTGTGTGTGTGTGTTGTGTGTGGTTGGTTTTTTGTTTTTGTTTTTGTTAGGGCCTGTTCAGGTGGAATGTGCTAGCAAAGATTTCCACTTGTGCCTGCAATTATTCACTATTTCTACTTTTGTGTTCAGAGTTGCTAAGTATGGTTTGCATAATATTAACCATTTTTCTGTGGAACATAGGTTGCATTTTTGGAAATATTGTTGTATGGTGTTGCTCTTTTTATGATTTTTCCATGATATGCTGTAGTCTATTTCTTTATCTTTGAGTTTCCAAATGTATTTACTCAGTTCTGTTTGATTTTTGTATTTTTCATTTTTGAAAGACTGTTTATGGTTCGCGTATCTCGTTTTGAAAGTGTTTTCAGTAATCCCTATGTATGTTTCTTTTTCATTTTCTGATGTTACCGTAGCTTGGTATACAATATTGCTGTGAAGACATTTGTTGCTTAGGGGGCACTGTTCTTTTTTGGTGCAGTTGCAAGATGTCCTTTCACCACCCTTCTCTTTTGTGTTGCTTTTCATTTTGTTAGATGAGTCAATTATGTTTTTGAGGTTGGGCATACATGAGTATGATAGTTTAATGGTGTTTTGTTGAATATTTTGGACAGTTTGTGTTCTTTTGGAAATGATGTTGCCAAGATTTTAAAGAATTCTTTTCCTACATTTGTTTTTACTTGTCCATCATATGGTGGGTTGTACCATATGATCTTCCTTTTTCTGCTTTTCTTATTTCTGTTCGTGTTATTGTCTGGGCTATATTGTAGTTTGTAACTGTAACCACTTTTTTGTAATGCTTCTTGGTATTCTGTTGCTGCATTATTGAATGCATTTTCATTGCATGATAGGTTGGATAGTCTCTTGTTTATACCGTTGGGTATTGTTTTTAGTATAGATGGTGGGTGGTTGCTTTTGACGTTTACATAGATTGGTATGTCATTGGTTTTTTGTATGGTTTGTACACATTGTCATTGAGATCTAGTGTTATGTCTAGGTAATTCACTACTTTTTTATTTGCTTCTATTGTGATTTTAAAATTGTTGTTTTTGAAGATTTTACATAATTCTTTTTTCTTGTTTTCAATAGTTCTTGGATTATTGTTTAATGCAGCAAGGCCGTCATCTCTGTACAAACCGACCTGTTTTCCAAGTTGTTTTTGGATGTTGGATAGCATGAAAAGTCCGACTAGTTCACATGTTTCGGCACCATCATACGATCCCATGGTTACATCAAATGTGGAGTTTTTGCTCGTTTTTTTAAAATCCAAGTTTCATTTCTGCTGTGGAGTAGGGTTTTCTTGGTGTGGAAAATAATCTCCATTTCTGACTCTGTTATATTTGTGTATTTGTTGGCAAATATCAAAGCTTTGGTGAGTAGTTCTTCATCTATGGACGGTAGAAATCTACTATGTCGAATGTGATAAACACTGTATTTCTCTATTTTTGAGTTCCTTAAACCATTGGATGACTTCATAGCTGTTTTTCCAAAGGTTGTATTCTGTGTTTGATTTTACATCTTCTATAGCCTTTTCCAAAATTCTCTTGCTTATCTGGCCCAATTCGGATTTGGATGGGTTTATTAGTCTACATGTTGGGTTGTTTTGGAAGTTGGGTTTGTGGTCTGCGTTATGAAGGCTTCTTTTGTTGCTGTTGCCTCTACCCTGTCGCTTAACTCCATGCAGTGTGCAAGCTCTTTTTCTTTTTTGCGGATGTTGTTGTATGTGGTTTTATCAGCTTTCTTGTAATTTTTCTGAGTGTTTTTGTTCAGGAGTTGGGAGTATTCGTTTAATTCCATTTTGTAAAAATTGCTAGTTTTATCAGCTTTTACGAATATCTTTTTATCATTTTGAATTTGTTTTATTTCATTTGCTAGTGATGTTTGAAAGTTGTTATTTGGTTTCTTGAATTTTATGTTGGCTATCAGTCCCTTCATTTTGTCTTCAAAAGGTTTCATTTCATCTATTGTCGGAGTGATCGCCATGATTTGAAGCCATATGTGTTTTGTCTTCATTTTTTGGGATTTGGTTTAGGAAGAAGAAGCCTTCCATTCATGGCGTAAAATTTCTCGGTTTTTTGTTTCTATCATTTTTTTTGTGTAGGTTTTGGGTTTGAAAAGGGTATTTTTTTTTGTAATTCCTAAAGTTGTTTTTTCCCCTTTTTGATTTTGTCAGGTCACAGTGCTCAAGTGAGGAGCAATTACTAAAAGTCAAGCTTGTAGATAAAATTTTGCACTTTATTTAAAATATTTTTAAAAATGTTGCCCCCCAAAGGGGGTTGGATTTTTTCTTTTTTTTAAGGACGTTTTATATGTTTATGTTATTTTTAAATATATATTATTATAAATAATTATATATATATTTTAATATAAAATATAATATATATAAAATTGGAACAATTAGAAAAGGGGGGGAAAAAAAGTGTAGGCTAACAATTTCAGTATTATAAATGTTGAGAAGATTTGAGTTAAAAAAAATAAAGAAAAAGAAAAAAGGGGGGGGGGGGGGGGGGGGGGGGGGGGGGGAATATTTTTACAAAAATTTATGAGAGCCCTTCCAGCTGCCTGGGGAAAAAAATTTTAAAACCCCTCAAAGGACATTTTTTTGTTTTTCCTGCCTACCCCTTTCGCCCCTGGGCGGATCATCGGGAGACACGGTGATTGTGTCTGTGCTTTTTGGTGTAAATGAGACACACCACGTCCATAATTCTGTGGTTTTCCCAAACCAAGGGTTCAAAATGAACCCAACCCCCCAAGCAGCCAGCGAAGGGTAAAAAAATGGAAAAAAACAAAGTTGGAGAGGAAACAGTTGTAAAAAGCTAAAAGCTTTATTCAAACAGATAAAATGTAGGGACAATTTTTAAAATTTATAAAAGAAGCCTTTTTTGCTCTAAAACTAAAGGGGGGAAGCGAAAATGGGGAAGGATTTGGAAGGGGTGCATCAAGAAAGAAGTAAAACAACAAACAAAAAAAACAACACAGACACACCAGACAAACACACACACACACCACCCACACACACACACAACACCAAACACACAAACCACAACAAGCAGCCGAATTACTGACTTTGTCGGGACAAAAAGGATAAAGCCAAAAAAATTTCTCTGTGGTTTTTGGGGGGGACGGGGTTTTGGGGACCCCTTGTCAAGTCACACGACTACTTTCGCCAAAACAGTCTCGGTTCTCCACAGACTTGCTTGACTTAGGTACGTCTTTTATTAAATTGCGTCCATGGTTTCCAATCACTAAAAAAAAGGAAAACCCTTCTTTTGACAAAAAACCGGGCAAAAATTAAAAGATTTGGACAATGGTGACGGCGAGAAAAGAAGTAAAAACGGGCGTGGAAGATGTCAAGGTATCAAAGACAGTGTTGCGAATCCTGTATAGCAGTCGTTTTTAAAAAAGTCTTTTCGGTGTCAACGTTTTTTTTCCCATGATATACAGGTACACACAACCCCCCTTCTTTCCCCACTTTCTCACATCCCTGTCTATTCCAAATGGAGCCCCAAAGCCAACGGTCGGTAACACCTTATTTTGTCATTTTGCCCCCATTGACGATTATAAACCCAAAGCGCAGTGAGTTTGAGAAGCATTGGATGTTGACTGGAGCTTCAAAAACACAAACGGCAAGCATCTGGTTTTGGTTGGAATTTTCCCATTCGGCATTCCTACACAGACTTTAAATAAACATGTGTGAAAGCAAAAAATCGCCCAAGGCTTATGACGAGATGGGAGCCCTGGAGGGGGGGGGGGGGGGGGGGGGGGGGGCAATTTTTCTATACTTGTTTTACTCTAGTTAAAATTTTGGGAATTTTCCAGAGAAAGAAAAAATTGATGAGGGTTTTTTTTTTTTTTTTTTATAATGAAGCAAATCCGAAGAAAGGGGTTTAAGGTAGCTATACCAAAATAGGGAGACAGTTTCGGTGCAGAATTATGTTAGACCATAATCCGTTTTCCCCCCTTCCAGCATCTATTTTTACAAAGTACTTTTTGGGGGAAAAACATAGGACCAAAGCCGAAATTTAGGAAAAAGTTTATTAAAAAAGTGTTTGCTTTGTGAATTTTTTTGTGATTCATGGGGTTTAGTCAATTATTTTGTTAACATATATAATGAAAATTCTTGTTTTGTTTTCTAGCTGTTGTCTTTAAAATCGCGAAAAAAAAAAAATAAAAGTGTTGTGCGATTTGTGGGCCCATGGTGTTTTCCAGCACACAAAACCCTATTTTGTTTACTTTTTATGTGAAACAAAGGGGCACATTCAAAAAATTTTTATCTCCTTTTTATTTTCGCTTAACTCCATGGGGAGCCCCCAAAACTGGACACCAACTTTTGTGCGAAGGCTTTAGTTTGCAGAGTTTTCCCTTTCACGTGCAGATTTTCTGTCCTCGTTTTTTTTTCGCCCCTAAAATTTTCTGTCTTTTGCGACGGTTAAATGAAGGGATGTTTTGCAGGCCGTGGATCTTGTTGATTAAACGGCCCCCTACACTCGCAGCTTTTTTTCCTTATCGGGTATCAGTAGTCTTTTGCATTCGGATGTTCTGTTGATTATTTCCTTTTGAATGATAAGTATGCTTTTGTCATTGCAAGGATGTGTGAAAGGGGTTTGTGGAAAAGTTGTTTGTGTTTTAAAATTGAAAGTCAGCGGTTTGGGGATTTAAGAAAAAAGATCATGTGATTCATGGCGTTGTTCCATGGTAGTGGCCCGGGTGAGTACGTTGGGAGCGTGGCGCGTTATTTAAAATTGCTAGAAAATTTTATAACACGCTCTACGCCGCCGGGGGATCGCATGGGCGTTTTTTTTACGGCGAATGAAAACCGATGCAAGGCTGACGCATGTTTAGGATTTTTGTATTAAAGTTTAACTAGAAGAAGTGAAATCTTTTGGGGAAAAAATTTAAAAAAAAAAAAATTTGTATTCAAAATAAAAAAAAAGAAAAAAAACCAGTGTGGTTACACTTAAAATTTCTTTTTAAAAAAAAGGGGAAAAAAAAGGAAAATAAAATTAAATAAAAACTTACATGAAAAGGTTATGTTTACATCTTCCGTTTAAATGAGTCTCCTTGTTATTGTAGAATGCACGTGGTTTTGAGTGGTTTTAAGGTCCGTCTCACGCCCGGGCCCCGGTGGGAGGATTGAAAGGGGGGAAGGCCGGCCCGACCCAGCCCGGGACGGGGGGCGGACCCTTTTCCTGCAGACCTTTCCTCACGGAGGAGGATTTATGGGATGAAGAATGTCTTTGGCGCATTCTCCAAAATTGAGAAGAATGCCCCTTTGGGGCATTTCCCCATGTGGATGAAGAAAAAACTCGTGCATTCCCCCAATGTATTAAAATCTAGCCCCCTTTTGTGAAATTTGGTTTGATTTTTTTCCCGGTTGAGGTTATAAAACAAGGTTTTGATATAGAACGGTGATGAGGGTAGTGACTGACCCATGTTTTTTGAAAAATGTCTTGAAGGGGAAACAGTACCGGGGTTCCTCCTTGGGGGGAGGAGGTGTTTTGATTTGTTTGGTTTCCCCCTTGGTGCGAGGGGGGTTTGTTTGGTTTATTTTTTGTGCCTTCCCCTTGGAGAGGTGGGAAAGTTTTATTTGAGATTGTTTGTAAATTAATTTGTTTTTCCGTAGGAGGAGGGGAAGGAAAAAAAAACAACTTTTTGGGGTTGTGAAAAAATTTGACGCGCCTTGGGTGAAAGGGGTGATGCGCGCGTTTGAAGTTTGCTTTGGCGGGGGTGCGTGCGTGGTGGCACGACTCCGGGGAACATGCACTATGTTTTTTAAATTGAGATCATTTATTTCCATGGCTGGATTTTTTTGTCCAATTTGCTATGACGTGTATGTTGTTTAATGCGAAGTGTTTCAATGGAGAGCGTACCCTTCCCGGCGGTTTTTTTGTCAGGGGCAGTGCTGGGATTATCTCTGCCCCGCCTTTAAAGGATTTCGGTTTTGGTATCCATTGCTAGATGGATCCCAGGTTGTGAACCACTGCACAGTCTTACTTTTTTTGTCCATGGACTTACTAGTATTGAAGTGGTGTTGTGGCCGGTATCAGCTTGGGTTTTGAAGGTGATTTCCACACATGTCTTGTTTGGGTTTGTCCCGTCTCTGACAAATTGGTGAGTTTTGTTGACTGCCTGATAGGCCATCGATGTCATCCGCAAGTGAAGATTCGTGGTGGTTCTTTCCGAGTGCTGATTTGCTGACATGATCGCAAAGTGCATTACTCATGATGAATTCTATCAATATATTGAAAAGTATGGCAGACAGAAGGTAACCTTGACGAACTCAACTGATGTATGGAACCACTTTCCAACAGCATCCTGAATAGGTCTGCATTAGTCACTGAAGGGCACAGTCGCTTGTGGTGCTGATTAGCTTTTGCCCGGTGTTAAATTTCTTCATTGTAATCCTCAGCGCTTTTTGCTAAACTCTGGTCATACGCCCTCTTGGAGTCTAAACAGTGGTAAGACCCCCTTTGGTGTTGAAGATCATTTCGCACAGGATACTGCTTAAGTTGTTCTATGGTCTTTTGGGCTTTGCGGGTCTTCCCGTTTTTTTCCCCTTAAGGGTGTCTGTTTGGGGCAGAAATGTATTCAAAAGATTTAAAACATTGCTTTGGTCTGGTGATAAAAATTCATGTGTGGTGGTTTAACATGCTGGGTTCTCTTTTTGGGAAAGGGAGTGAGACTGGAAATTGAGCACGGTGGGGAAACCCCCAACATGGCAGAGTCTGTTGCGGATAGACATTAGGTATTGATGACTGTTTCCCGTGTTTAAAGAGTTCAACAGGGTTTTGGGTCGTGGTGCAGTTTCCCATGTTTCAGAAATTTCATTGAAAAGTACGTTTTTTTGGTTTTGGGAGAATACCCCATTCAATGAATGTTTTTAGCACACTTTGTTTCTTTGTAATGGTTCTTGCGAAGAGTTCTAGAATATCTAGCATTTTTATGATGTCTTTCCTGTGTAGTCATTTGCCGACTTTGTTCTAAATGATGTGATTTTAGTTTGTTTTGATTGGCCAAGTCTTTAAAAACGAAAAGGTTTTTGTGTTGATGTTGCAGGATTTTGTACCGTCCTCAATTTTTTTGATCCTTGTCTTTTTTTTTTTGTTGGTTAGATCCCCCTCCTTTCAACGCTAATTTCCCCCTGGTTTTTGGTCGGTTTAGGTTTGGTTGGCCGTAAATTAGGATTTCTTGTGTTAAGGGTTTTTGTTTCCATCTGCTTATTCCCAAAACCCCTTTTTTATCGGCCCTCGTTTATTGAAATTTATGGGATGGGGTTTCCCCGTCTTTGCAGCGTAAAGTGGGCGAGTTGTCTCCTTTTCGTTGGAACTGTTCACCGAATAAAACTTTTTTCGTGTTATGAAAGAAGACTTTATGATAGTATGAAAAAAAACCCATTTTAAAATAATTTCAGGTGATTTCCCGCAAAAGGAAACGTTCGTATTCCCATTTGATGCCCGCTTGCCGGAGAATAATTTCCGACTGTTAAATTTTGGCCAGATTTTTTTTTTTTGGTGTTGGTGTTTGTGTTTTAAAGGGATGATTTGTAGTTTGTGTTTACGCGTATGATTTGATAGTTTTTGTTTACGCGTTGCATTTGTATTTGTGTTTACAGCGATGCTTTGTAGTTTGTGTTTACAGCGTATGCTTTGTAGTTTGTGTTTACAGCGTATGCATTTGTAGTTTGTGTTTTTCCAAAAAACAAATTTCTCCCTCGATCCAAAAAAAATTAGCAATTTGTAGGTAGGGGTTTTGTTTTTTGGTCATTACTGTCGAATTTTCAACGGTTGCGTCAAAGTGCATTACTTACTGTTTCCCTTTAATCCACCTTTTTCACTTCTCTTCTCTCTCTCTCTCCTCTCTCTTTTTGAGCACGCTTTTTTTTCCCCCACACAAAACACACAAACACAACACCACAGAGAGAGAGAGAGAGAGGAGAGGGAGAGAGGGCGAGAAGAGAAAAAGAGAAGAGAAGAGGAGGGAGAGAGGGGAGAGAGGAGAGAGGGGAGAGCACCAAAAAACCTTTCACAGGATTTCGCTGTCGATTTTTTTTTCCAGAGAAATGTGCTATTTTTAGAAAGTAAAAATTTACGACAAGCTGTAGCACTGTTTCATTATTGATGGCTTTTTATTTCAAAAAAAAACGCATGATTGAGGCAACGGGATGTGACATGATGGAAAATGGTTGTGTGTGTGTTGTGTGTGTGTGTGTTGTGTTGTGTGGTGTGTTTGTGGAGTTTGTTAGTGTGTTTTCTGACCCCAAAACGTTTTCTTTTTGAAATGGTTAGAAATCGAAAAAAGTTTGTTTGGTCATTGTTGTTGTTGTTGTTGTTTTCTTCGTGATTATGAACCCATTTATTTTTTCTCCGATGAACCCAACTACTTTTCGCAGAGATCCCGGAATCTTTTTTTTTTCTCTATGTAGCAGAGCATCTAAGCATTTCATTTGTAAAATGAACATAAACTTTTCACAATAACAATTCCCCAGAACTGAACTTTTGAAATGTTAAAACAATATTTTTTTAAAAGTCGTCGCAGAGCATTCTACGTTGGCTTGAATGAAGAATTTTATTGTCAAGTCACATGTATGAACTTTGCATTCTTTCCATAAATTGTACGTTCTTTAAATGAATTTCACATTTCAAGGTATCTTGCTTGTTGATTGTGAACGTGTGCCTTTCGTTTGTATCTCCGTGATGTGAGTGTGTGTGTGTGTGTGTGTGTGTGTGTGTGTGTGCATGCGTGTGTGTGTGTGTGTGTTTTAAGGACAGCAAAGTGAATGACGGTTGAAGGAGAGTAGAAGCAAGCCTGAAAGTGATAAAATTGTGCAGAGATTGGTGAATGGCTCACACGAAGAAAACGCCACGCATCTTTCTTTTTTTCTCTTCGTGCATTCTCCGTGTCACCTCATTCCCGATGTAATGATTGTCCTTGTCACTTTGACTTTCGTTGAACGATTCTACTCTCGTATCATTAATAGCTGACAAGACGCATACATTGACAGAATCTTGGAAAATCTTCGATTTGAAAGGATTTGTTACCCTATTGGCAATAGTAAAAAAAAAAACCACATATATTTCAGTTCTTTATGTTATGATACGTTCATCATCTATTCGTTCACTCATTTGTTTATGTAGCCATTTATTTTTTCCAGGATTTAGAATGAATACGGTAATATTTCCTTTATTCAATTTTATCTATTTACTGGTTTAATATCTTTCAACGGCTTTGACGTATACGCTGCTTTAGTTCAAATTAAGTTCATTTATTTCTTTGTCTAAGCCATAACACCCTCTTAGTTTTCATCGTCTTCTTCCCCCCCCCCCCCCCCCCCCCCCCCCCCCCCCCCTTCTCTTTCCATCTTCCTGCCCACTTTCTCTCGCAAACATGATGCCATCCTGCGTTTACTCATTCAATAACATTCATTAACTCCGTGATTTATTCCCAGGTGTCGTCTTAATGCGTTATATTGATCCGTCGTTTATTGACTTTTGCTTTCTTTCACAAATGTTGACATCTATTTCACATCCATGTAGGCATGTTTTGTCGTGAAGAGACTGAAAGTGGAGAATAAAAGTGAAGAACAAGAACAAGAAGGAGCAGGAGGAAGCAGGACAAGGCTGATTTATGAGGACAGTGATAACAAGAAGAGTAAAGAAGCACAGTGGAAATGTGGGGAAGTATAAGCGAAAAAAAAACAACAACAAACAAACACGCAAAGATCTTCTACAACTGGCAGAAGAATTACATACGATGATGATTGTGGGAAAATGTGCTCTCTAAAACGTGTTCGAAGAACTTGAGTGCTCGCTGTAAACAGATCAAACATAAACTTGAGCTGGTTATTTTCCGATGACATCACGAAAAATGAAAAAGTGAGATTTTGTTTCCTTGTTGAAGGCCCTTCTCTGAAGAAGTTGATTAAAATCACACACACACACACACACACCACACACACACACACACACACACACACACACACACACACACACCACATCACACTTGGTTGTAGTGATCTATGACACGATAGGAAGAAAACCGTCAGAAAGTCGCACACAGCCTGACATGATTTCATCTGGCAACAGTGGCACCGAAGATCGGTAAATGAAACGAAAGCCTCTTCAATTAGTCATCTGAATCCGCAGGCAAATATTCAACTGATTGACAAACGGAAGAAGAGAAAGAAGCTAAACAGCAGCAGCAGCAGGAGGGACGAAAAGAACAACGAGCACAACAACAACGATGACGACAACATCCACACAAAAAAGAAGAAACAAAACAAAACAAAACAAAACAAAAACAAAAAAAACAACAACAAAAAAAGAAAGAAAGAAAGAAAGGGGAGAAAAAACCACATTCGATCATCAAATTGGTTTTTAAATGTGATTTTGAAACTGTTGGCTCATGGCAATAAACAAATAAAACATGCCACTAAAGAGACGTGAACGAGTAATAAGACAGGTTTATGGCCCGCTTGCACGATGCGGTTTACGCAACACACGCATCGGCAGCGAGTTTTCATCCCCACATTCGAGAGGTTACAGAGCGGACGGCCATATATTCTGCTGATATTGATCTGGTAGTGATTGCCGTTTGGAATTCCGGAGGTATTTAAATGGCTTCATCTGCGACTGATCTCGAAAAAGGGAAAAGGAAACACATTACAATGTTTTCTGCTTTTTTTTTTCTCATGAAAGACTGAAGGTATCGGGAAAACTAGACACATATTTGCTGAACTCCTGAATATAGAGGTTCGTAAATTTGATTGGATGAGATCTTGTGATGGGGGTGGGTGGCTGGTTGAGTGGGATGCTGTGTGTGTGTGTGTGTGTGTGTGTGTGTGTGTGTGTGTGTGTGTGTGTGTGTGTGTGTGTGTGTATCCTTCTTCTTCTTCCTTAGCTTTGAAACATGATTTTCCTGAGAGGTTCTGAAAGATATCCCAAGCTATTGCTTTCTCTTAAACTGCTTGAATCACTAACTGAAAGAGCATCAAATACTCCGTGGTGGGAGTGCAGCTGCCTGAATGTCCTGGTTAGGGAAATCGGCCCAACACACGTAGTCTGTCCTAAAGGAAATGAACTCCGAGCCTTGACGTCGACATTTGAGTGGACATATACTTGATCGGGACCAAAGCGTCTCACTCGGTCGTGTTCACAATGACACGACAAACACGACGACGACGCTGACAAGACACCGACAATGAGGCAGACAGATGCAGTCAAACTTTTAAAAAAGGACATCAGTTACAGTTCAACTGAATAATTTTATGGTCACAACAGATTTTCCTGTGAGAAATTCGGGCACAACCAGTATTTTCTTCTTTTGTTTGGTTTGCTGTTTGTGTCTGTGTTCATGGATGTCTTTGTGAACGTCTTCAAGTGGATTTTACAGAACTTTGCCATGGACGAACCCTCGTGTTGCATGGGCTCTCTAACGTGAGCTAAATGTATGCTGCAGACAAAACGTCGAATTAGTGTCTTATCCAAAAGGAACTACCACTTCGACCATCACTAAGAGCATAGGCGAATAGATGACCTCAAAATTCATCTTGTATGAGAATGAAGCCACGGACCTTGGGTTCTCTGGTTTTCTACAAAATACACCAGTAAATCAACATCAGCTTGGAATAATAAAAATGCAGTAAACTTAACTTGATGAAATAATTCTACCATCCATTAGGCGGTGTTTCAGATCCATTTCTTCCCTTTTCTAGAAATCTACAGAGTAATCATACTTCCAGCAGGAATTTTTAGGGATGCAGATTAAACCGGAATAATTATTCATGTTTTAAATGTGCCGGAGGTTTCGCTTGCTTTGCCATCATGGACATTCTTACTCTCAAACAGCTGTGATTTTGTCACAAGGTGGAAGCTTTTAAAGGGAGCGCACTCTCATACTTCGTGTGTGATTGTGACCTCTGTTAGTTTTGCAACACACCCGTATTAAATTCATAGGAAAAAAAAGAGAAGAATTTAACCGTTGCTTTTATTTATTCACTCTCTGCTGCAAATCAAAAGTTGATTTATGAATCACATTCAAAGTATGGTGTTTTTGTCACATAAAGGTGCACACTGTGAAAACAATATTATCATGAAAAACTATATACTTCATGAGATATTTGGCCATTATCACGTGAAAATAAATACTTCACATGATAACAACCTGTTCTCGCTGATAAATCGTATATGCGTGATATATTAGTAGTTTTCACAATAAATCAGCAAATTCATCATTTGTGATTTTTTTCTACGCCTGAAAAGAGAAATAATTGCCACATGTGGCGTGATAGTCGCTCTCTTAAAAGCTAATACTTTTTTTTTCTTTCTCAAATCGGTTTGTAATTGTGACCCCTGTTATTTCCGTAACACACTCGTATCAAACAAATGATTTTAAAAAATACAAGTATTTAGTCGATGATTTTTATTCGTTTATTTATGTGCTTTCTGCTTTAGATATAAAGTCAATACATGAATCACATGCCAATACGGCGTATTGGTGACAATGAAGATGAACACTGTCGACAGATCGTTCCAGTGACCGTTTTGAAACAGACATGTAGTAAACAACAAATTCAAACAGCTCTGTGCATGTCTTGCTACCCTTGCATTGAACATGATTATAAGTTACATCATGTTCTTACTGAAATACAGCTGTATTAAATGTCATGGTCGTGGCGATTGGTTCATTTCGAGTTCCTTTCTTGCCTACTCCATGCACAAACTTAACAACATTTCACGGAAATGCCGTTCTAAATAATTTCAAGTTGAAAGCAGATTACAATATTGGTAATGATTTACGTATATGTACTGCTGTTTCTGTCATTGTTTATTAGTTCACAGCTTGCTGACCCATTATTCGATCACAGCTTGCTGACCCATTATTAAATCACAGCTTGCTGAGCCATCATTAAATCACAATCTTGCTGACCCATCATTAGATCACAGCTTGCTGACCCATCATTAAATCACAGCTTGCTGACCCATTATTAGATCACAGCTTGCTGACCCATTATTAGATCACAGCTTGCTGACCCATCATTAGATCACAGCTTGCTGACCCATTATCAGATCACAGCTTGCTGACCCATCATTAGATCACAGCTTGCTGACCATTATTAGATCACAGCTTGCTGACCCATCATTAGATCACAGCTTGCTGACCCATTATCAGATCACAGCTTGCTGACCCATCATTAGATCACAGCTTGCTGACCCATCACTAAATCACAGCTTGCTGACCCATTATTAGATCACAGCTTGCTGACCCATTACTAGATCACAGCTTGCTGACCCATTATCAGATCACAGCCTGCTGACCCATTTTTAGATCATAGCTGGCTGACCCATTATTAGATCACAGCTTGCTGACCCATCATTAAATCACAGCTTGCTGACCCATTATCAGATCACAGCTTGCTGACCATTATAAGATCACAGCTTGCTGAGCCATTATCAGATACAGCTTGCTGACCCATTATCAGATCACAGCTTGCTGAGCCATTATCAGATCACAGCTTGCTGACCCATTATTAGATCACAGCTTGCTGACCCATTATGAGATCACAGCTTGCTGAGCCATTATTAAATAACAGCTTGCTGAGCCATTATTAGATCACAGCTTGCTGACCCATTATTAGATCACAGCTAGCTGACCCATTATTAGATCACATCTTGCTGACCCATTATTAGATCACAGCTTGCTGACCCATTATTAGATCACAGCTTGCTGAGCCATTATGATTTCCTGTTATTGATGACAGAACAGACAAAACAGAACAGTGCACACTCTCAGGGTCGACAGACCTTATTTTTGATCAAGGGAGATTCGTCCTTGACCCAAGCAATAATATGTATTTCCGCGCTTTGCATTTTCAACATAGATTCCATCGTTTCGCAGTTTGTCTTCTTTGCACTTTGGTATCGTCATGAGCTTAAGACCAGATCACTGATGCTATTGTTTTCATTTATTTGACTGTTTTGGGGCTGGTTTACGATTTTTAGTAGCTGTAAAAAGTGTCACTGCATCATTAAAAAAAATGGTAATCTGTATTTTGGACCTACAAGTTGTAGGTTTCTAACGTTATCTTAAGCTTCCTTTTTGCCTAGCTGCTAGCCAACTCCCATTAAATTTTGCCTTTTTTTTCGCACATGACTAAAAAAAAGTCAAGCAAATTCAGAATGGTCACAGTTTACTAAAGAAAGAGACTGTTTGTATGCAGGAGAAAATTCTAAGGAAAATGAAACCTGAGTGCCTGTGTGTGTGTGTGTGTGTGTGTGTGTGTGTGTGTGTGTGTGTGTGTGTGTGTGTGTGCGTGCGTGCGTGCGTGCGTGCGTGCGTGCGTGCGTGCGTGCGTGTGTGTGTGTGTGTGTGTGTGTGTGTGTGTGTGTGTGTGTGTGTGTGTGTGTGCACGCGCGCACGCAACATGACGGGTATGAAGAGAAACTGTGACTCCACGGTTTAGTATTTCAACTACAGTAGGGCGAAGAAAATTTATCTCAGCCTGCCATTGATATATTTCTTTACCTCAATAACTAAATGGTTTTGGAACTGAAATACTGAATTTGCCAGTTATACCTATACTTGGGATTTCATTTCACTTAGTGTTCATAAATCACGGATGGGAGTATCCCAGTCGTCAACACACACACACACACACACACACACACACACACACACACACACACAACACACACACACTGGTTTCCTGTCTTGTCTGTTTGATTTTGAAAAAAAAGAAGAAAAGTTGTCAATCATCTATTTCTAACATCCATTAAAACAAATCTATTCAAGGCTGAATCTTGAATACAAACAAAGTAAGTCCATCTTTCTGTCCTTGTTCATTTCTTTGTGCCGCTGAAGGAGTGACGGAGTAGCGATATGCTGACCGTGACAGGAAACGAGACACATTTAGATTCTCATCTCAATCATGGGAACCCAGATGGCTATTTTCTGTTTCCGTCAACAAATTATTTTCAGTGTTAATTTAATGTATTGTATAGGTTGTTTTTTTTTTCATGCAACTTGTTGCTGGACAGATCGCTTTATTTTTTTTCTGCTGTGACGTTTGTGACAACTGGATTGCTTGTCACAACTTTCTCATCTAAAAGCAACATTCACGGAAGATATTTTCTTCAAAAACTGTTTTAGATCTTATGAGCACGAAAGCATACTATTGTAATCATTTTTTTTTCAATGTGTAACAAAACACTGCTTGTACAGAAAATACAACCTAAGATTACAGAAATGCACACTATCAAAATTATTCTGAAAGTTTTGTTTGTCTATGTGTCTTTATTTCCGCAGTTCAGGAATAAATAACGAAATAGTTCGCCTTGCATATTGTTTCTAGGGACTTCAGAATAGTGCCTTTGTGTTGTCGTGTCCTAACTGTTAAAAACAAACAAACAACGAAAGAAACAAAAAAAAAAACACCTTCTCAATTATCTAACACAACCAGATAAACAAACAATTTTTTTTTCTTCATAATGTAATCAACAACAAGCTGGCTTATGGTATGACAAAAGGCATGTCTCTGGAGTGAGTTCACTTTAGGGTGTCTGAGTTACAGAGATAGCAGATGTTCTTTTCAAAACAAACCCATATCCTTCATAATTATACATGGTGAATAGCATGTGTTCAGCGCTAGTGTTCGATGGTAGATAAGCTTCAGCAGCAGAGAAAATGACGAAGGTCTGTGACTCATAATCATGTTTACGTATCACATGTGAGATGTTATGCATATTAGAGAGAGAGAGAGAGAGAGAGAGAGAGAGAGAGAGAGAGAGAGAGAGTATATTGAAATAAAACCGAGACTCCTGTATTCCTTTTTTGACATACGCTCGTCTCAGTCGTGCATCTCTCTCTATGGGCCTACAAGATTTCTGGTGGAAGTGCGGTGTAACTGCGGTGCTGTTTGACTCCCTCCAATCCTCGCACAGCTGGCTCTAACCACTGTGACAGGTCCCAAAGCCGACAGAGACCAGCCACACCTCCGATACCCACAGTGCCAGGGACTGGTTCATAAGCCCTCACTATCAGCTAACCGGGGCTAGCAAACAAAAATGTCTTACTCGAGGCAGCTTAAATCAAATCTAGTGGATCCATAGACTGTCTTGGGGGTGGGGAGGTGGAGGGTGGGGGTGGGGAGGGGGGTGACCTGGTCGGTGGGAAGAAACTGGAATAATGCAACGGAAGGACGCTCAGCCGGCAACCCTGAGGAACGACCCACATGACTGGGCACTCCTCACGACGAAGAGTACCAACAGGACCTCAAGACTACATCAGGCACTTCAGGAGAGCAACTTCATTTCAGCCCAATATATCCCCCCTCCTCCCCCCCCCCCCCCACACACACACCTTCCCGCCCTACTCCACTCTCGCTTCCACCACACCGCCTCTCCATTACGACTCCTTGCAGGGTTTGGATTGTGAGCAACCTGACCTTCATTAAGAGCTTTAGCCACTTCTTTTTTCTTCTCCCTTGTACTCTTTGGGGAGTCCGTAGGGCGCAGCACTGAAGACCTGTTCACCAGGTTCCTCCAGTACCGCGGGTCGCGTGCCAAGGCCCGGGACTCTGCAGGTGGTGTCTCTGCCCCTCTGTAAATACAATGTTGTCCGTCCATCTGTTCTCTTCTGTCTTGCTCGACGTCCACCTCCACCTCCAGTTCCCCGGCGGATGAGCCGCAGGCTGACGGACTGTAAATCTCACCATCACTGATTCATACCCTCAGGTGCATACCGCCATTCGGCGTGCGGCCATTGCTGAAAGCTTACCTCCCGGAAGTTGGATCACTGATGACTGGCAAGGTGTTTTTCCGCCATTCAACGATGCTCATCCGTGAGGGAATCTTCTTACCTGGGCAGACGAGCAGCTAAATGGACACAAGCCGGGCTGAGCCGTACTTGATGCGTGCCTTGCCGCCACAAATCGACAGGACACCTGACGCTGTGTAAGATTGTCGTCCCCAAACATGTGAAACCTCGCAGAAACGTCCCGGTGATCGGTTTCGAAGCAGGTTATGCAATTTAAGTGGCTTTGTTACACACTAAGGTCTTTTTTTTCCTTTTAAATCTAATGTAAAAGAAAATCAGCACACACAAAAAAATGCTTACCCGGAAATTTTTGTTAGAATAGCATATATATAAATATACTATATATATATATAATGTATATTATATAAGATTTATAGTGTGAATGTGTGGTTGTGTGTGTGTGTGTATGTGTGTGTTTGTATATGTATGTATTTATACATACACTAACACACATATATACATACCTTTCTCCATGATCCTATTCCTACTCTGCTCATCCTTCCACTTCTACTGTTTACACTTGAAAAGGTATGTCGTCGACATATCTTTAAAACAGTTTGCAGCTGTGGCTTACTATGGACACACTGTAGTACACACACTTTTCAGTAGTTTGACTTAAAAATCACTACACTGGCGGTGATTCATGTGAAACTGCGTGTACATCAAAGGAACTTGAAGATGTTTACTACTGCCCGGACTGTTCTCTCTCTCTCTCTCTCCTTCTCTCTCTCACTCTCTCCTCTCTTTCTGTGAGCTGCGTGTGTTGTGATATTTGTCGTGTGGCTAGTGGCGCCGCGCGCGCGCGTGTTGTGTGTACTGCGTTGGATTACGGGGAAAAAACCGACAGGAACGAAGTATTTAATAGAGTTCCCCAAATTTCTTTTTTGGTGCCTCTGAGTGGATGTCGAGTGATTTGACTCGGGTGGGTAACCGCGCCCCCCCTTTCCTGCTCACCAATGGCTTTGAGGCTCTGGATTATTAAACAAACAAGACTCTGTTGAACAAAGTGGCATGTTTGACCACACAAGCCCTCCCTCCCTCCCTCCCCCAACCTTCTTTCCAAATGACGTGTAAGAAACATAATCAAAGCCGTTTCATCACGTTTTCTATGTATGGAAGGTCACAGTTCATGTCCACATAGTCCATCCATCTTCCGGTGTCAGCGGAGATAATTAAACACCACAAAATCGCCCTGTTTCTCATTATCACCTCATCACTGTGCAGATTTCGAGCTGCTCTTGTAACACAACAGTGCAGTCCTATCTTTCAATAATCCCCAACTTTCTCTGCCTAGGGAAGAGAACACACCCTGTTAGACCGAATTCATCCGCTGTTATTTATTACATCTTTTGATACTTAATAGATTTTGTTGTGTTTTATACGTAACAGACTTTTATACTAAATCAGGCCAGAACCTTCAAAACTTGGCACTTCATTTAGTCATTTTTGGAATCATTTCGTTTTCCGCTGCTTCGGCGAATATCTTTTCCAAGCTATGTCAAAGTTCAAGAGGAGAAAGCTGGTTGACTCTGAGCTACGGTGATGTTGGAATTTGTCAGTTCGATGATGTGCGTGTACTGCACAGTTCGAGATGACTTGCCATCAACTGAAATTGCCATTTCAGGACGTCCATGATCCTTCCTACTGGATAACCTTCCGGTGCTCAGGAAGTAATCATTGAAACAACACACACACACACACACACACACACACACACACACACACACACACACACACACACACACAACAACAACAACAACAACAACAACAACAACACACACACACACTTGTGGAGAGGAAACCAGCTGGCTGTGAAGCACAGGTCCAGGCAGTAAAGCTCTGGATGAATAAGGAAGAGGATGAGAATCTGGCCTCGCTGTCCCACTGCACCGTGAGGACGAGCGCCTTTCCACACTTGCCGCTTCCTGTGCTAAACATCCACAACCAACTGCTTCTTAACACTTTTTTGTTACCGTCAGGCTGGTCTAAATTTGCGACATGTACAACTCGCCTCAGCATGTGCCGACGCCGTCTTAGGACAGAGTCCGACAGAGAGTGAAGCAAAGTGACAAAATAGCTGTTCCAGCCACTGGTGACTGCGGCCAGTAACAACACTGACGCGGCGAAACGTTCCTTCTTGTGTAATTCTCGAAGACTTACGACGCACTCTCAATGGCGATTCGGAGGTATGCACTCCGTGTGAACCAGATAAACACAGGAATTCTGTCCTGTTGTTTCCAGTCCACTGCGTAGCTGACCAAAGATGGAGGCGTTACTTATTCATGTAGATATGTTTTTAATTAGATATGTTTTTATATACAAGCGTCCTGTTGGGTAGTGGTTGAAACAAAAGGCACACGGCTGCTTTCAGTCACTGACGTACGTTTTACTGTTTATGTCCATCTACAAACACTAGTGGGCCAGCTCAAATGTAACAGATACCTCGCCGCACCATTAGTTTCAACGTTGTCAGGTCTCGGGACCAAGACAGATGCTGCCGAGAGAGAAGGCCGACCATTTCATTTTAGCTTTTCTCGACAGTTTCACTCTTCCGTTCAACTTCATAAGTATTGTTTCATTCCTTAAGATTGCTTTCTTCCAGCTGTTCACATTCAGAGAAGTTTGCCACTTAAGAACTACAATCCCCGGTTTCTGTTCTCTCCACAAACCGCTGGCTTTAACACTGAAGGATGCCTTGAATATCCAAGTCCATGTCTTTATGGTCTGGTGATTGATTCTAACAGAGGCTGAAGCACGACATTCTGACGATATGTCTGTCACGGACAAAAATAGAAAACCGAACTCGTGGTTAGTCGCCAGCCAGTTTGTTTGGACATAAGCTCCAACTCAAATATCCTGGGCGCCAGGTAGACGGCCTCATGCGTCGGTCGACGCCTTCAAGCATCGCCTCAGCCAATTTGGGCACAGCGAGGAGACTAATCCTAATCCTCTACGGAGACGGTACGGTCCAGCCAGACGGACTAAGTAGCTTGACCGACGCCTCGATGTCTGCCCAGACGGATCTCAACGCCTGGGCCAGACTGATCTAGCCAATTTGTAGGACCAGTGTCCACAATTAAGTCGACGTCGCCGGAAAGGGGGAGGGGGAAGGTATTGTGTAGTGGGGGTGAGATCTAGCTAATTAATTAAATGACCCAATGACCACTACAGAGAGTAAGGCGTGTAGGCGTGACTGTCATGATTTGAATATCCAATGGAATTAGAGGGAGGTAACTTCGGGTACGAGGCGGTAAAAATACTGACCAATGGTACTCGCCCTTTGACAGATGGGTTTTAGGATAAGATAGGAATGCGTGAGTGAAAGAGAAAAGAACGAACAGACAGACAGAGAGAGGAAGAGGTTCTGGGTGTAAGCTCTGCAGGAGCGAAGAGCAGAGAGATGAGGGGAGGAGAGAAGAGAACCAAGTGGAGGCATTAGCACCAGATAAAGTCTGCAGAGGGAGGACTAAGAAGAGATGTTGAGTGAGAGAGAGAGTTGCTAACTGATGAAGAGAAAAAGAAAGAAAAGGAAAAGAAAAGAAAAGCAACCATGTCCATTTGATAGAGCAGACTAGAAGAGAGAGAGAGAGAGTGCAATGCGTTAATGCAGGAAGAAAGAAAGGAGAACAGATCGATGTCTAATAGTCACTGTTCCACCTGAACCGGGGTTCGACCTCATACCTGGCAGCGCCACTTTCAGCAGCAGTCCAACCTGACCAACGCCAGCGGTCTAACCTGACCAGTGCCAGCAGTCCAACCTGACCAGTGCCAGCAGTCTAACCTGACCAGTGCCAGCAGTTGTGTTGTGCTTGTGAAAGTGACAGTGAAAAGAAACAAAGAAAAAAAAGAAGAAAAGACAGTGATTCGTGAATAGTATAAGAAGATCACCTGGCCAGGTAAAGTAGAAATCTATTTATACCCGGGTTAGTTAATGATGATTTAGACAAATGGTTTTGTGAAGTTCAAGGAAAGAGAGAATGTTTTATTTTGTTTGACTCCATATGCATTGATGTTTGGTTCTATGATCATGTGTAGTAAAGTTATAGACTTTACTAGTGGTTTGATGTGACGAATGCATGATATATGAATGAGATTGTAAGCAAGCTGTGAGTGTGTTTGGGCTGTGCGCTAGTCCTTCCTCCACTGACATACCCCGAGGTTGACAATTTATTGGCGAGCCTGCCAGGATATTCTGGCCCATTTATTATAATTGTTCAACTTCTCAGAGAGGAAGCTGGGTGGGATTCAAGTATTGTAATCCTAAGACAAGGTAGTGTCTTACTGTATGTCCCCAAGATAGTTAAATACTAGGCTTGGCATTGCTTCCAAGATAGTTAATACTAGGCTTGGCATTTCAGCCCCAGAGTACTTATTTCGCACAGATTGCCTATAATTCGCTCTCATAGTTGGGTCAGGCGCTGGGCGTCTTATAAAAACTAACTAGTTGTCCCAAGCTAATATTATCATTCATAGATTGTGCTATTGCGTCACTCGTGTCGGTAACCACCAGTTTGGCTGTCGCAGTAGTAAAATCTTGTTAAAAAAAAAAGAAAAAAAGAAGAGAGATATAATGGCGGAAGAAAAGAACACCCCTATTGAACAACTTGTGAGCGTCGCTCGTGATTTAGGCTACTCGGGAGAAGAGTTGCGAGCATTCGTTGAAACACAACAAAAGATGGAACGAGATGAGCGAGCGGAAAGACGACGTGTCGCATTAGAAATAGCAGAGCAGGAAAAAGCTAAAGAAACGCAGGAAACAGAAAGATTGAGGATTCAATTAGAGTTAGAGAGAATGAAAATACAAAGGGAGACCACCGATGATGGCAGCTCAGTTTCCAGTGACCCTGTGCGCAGTTATGCCCCTCGACCAAAGTTGCCAAAATTCTCTGAAGGAACAGATTCGATTGATGCATACATCAGTCGTTTTGAAACGTTTGCTACTAGTCAGGGTTGGCCTTCAGAAGAATGGGCAGTCATTTTGTCAGCGCTATTGACGGGTAAGGCATTACAGATTTTCACTGCGTTACCAGCAGACCAACAATCCGATTTTGGTGCTGTGAAGGAGTCGTTGATGAAGGGATTTGACCTCACAGAGGAGGGATTCAGAAAGAAATTTCGATCAGCTAGACTACAAGCAGGTGAAACGTGCACTCAGTTTGATGCACGTTTAGATCACTATTTTGAGAAGTGGTTAGAGTTGAGTGGTACGAGAAAGGAGTTCACTGAATTGAAAGAGCTGGTTATGAAAGAACAGATTTTGTCAGGTTGCAGTCCAGAGTTAACTATACATTTGAAAGAGAGACAGCCAGAGACAGCAGGAGAGTTGCTGAAGTTAGCAGAGGTGTATAGAGAGGCACGTTTGGGCACTAAGGTGCAGGAGAAACAGGTGCCAGGCACAGGTGAGAAGAGTGCAAGAAGACTAGAGGAGTTTTCTGCAAAGTCTGCAAACCCAGTGGTGGGGCAGAAAGGAGGACAAAGGGACAATAGGTGTTTCATTTGTCACAAGAAGGGACATGTGGCGAGGGATTGTCGCATGAGGTTCCAGAAGGCAGCAGCCTTGCAAGAGGTGGATAAGGGTCGCCAGGGGAAACGACCTGCAGTGGAACCAAAAGGGATCCAATCTGAAGAGGGTGGAGTGCGGCCTATGGCTAGCACTGGACAGCAGTCAGTGTCAGGGATGGAGGGCACTAGGCTGAGTGGTTCGTTACCAGTGGAAGAAGGGTGGATTGGCCAGCAGAGGGTGAAAGTGTTACGAGACACTGGTTGTTCATGTGGTGTAGTAAGAACAACGCTGGTCGAGAAAGGGGATTTGACAGGGCAAATCCAGACCTGTACTCTAATCGATGGCACTGTGAGGGAGTTCCCAGTTGCTAAGATAGAAGTACGTACCCCTTACTTCTCAGGCGAGTTGTCTGCGCTGGTGATGGAGAAACCCCTTTATGATTTGATCATTGGAAATATTCCAGGTGCAAGGGATCCAGGGGATCCTGAGTTGTTGACTGCTACAGGGGCAGCAGTTCAAACACGGAGCAAGAAGGAGGGAAAGGTTGATAAACTGTTAGTTGTTCCAGCAAGGAAGTCAGGCATAGATGTGTCGCCTGATGAGTTTAGGGCAGCGCAGGAACAAGACCCTTCACTCGTGAAGTCTTGGGAGTTGGCAAGAGGTGGAGAGAAACAGGTGGTTAGAGGAGGTGAGACAGAATTTCTGGTGAAAGGCGGGTTGTTGTACCGAGTGTTTACCAAGGGGAAGACAGGCAAGGTAACAACTCAGTTAGAGGTACCAGCATGTTATCGTGACACTGTCATGTCAGTGGGTCACGAGTCGCTCATGGCGGGTCATCTCGGCACCGGCAAAACAGCCGACCGAATCTTTGATGATTTTCACTGGCCAGGAGCAATGGCGGACATAAAGCGTTTCTGCATGTCATGTGACGTGTGTCAAAGGTCAGCTACAAGAGGTGTGAAGAGGAAGGCGCCTCTTAAACATCCCCCTATAATTGACACACCGTTCAGGAGAGTGGCTGTTGATCGATTGGCCCAATCGCGCCCTGTTCCAAAGGTGGGCACAGGCATGAGACATGTAAGGTTGCAAGGGAAAGTTTGCAGGAGGTTAGGGTCGTTCAGAAGAAGCAATATGACAGGAAGTGAGGAAGCAATCCCTCAAGGCGGGAGATCAAGTCCTGTTACTGCTTCCCACGGATCACAACAAGCTGCTGATGCATTGGAAAGGACCATTCACCATCATTGAAAAGGTAGATCAGGACTACCGAATTGATGTGAATGGGAAACCAAAACTTTTCCGTGCGAATTTTCTCCGCAAATATTATTCAGCGTGAGACTCAGCACAAAGGCGCAGCTGAAAAACAGCAGAGTGCTGCGTTGGGCAATGGCATTGCAGCCCTACAGGTATCGAGTCCAGTACATCCCAGGTCGACAGAATGTCGGAGCTGACTATTTAAGCCGTGTAGTCTAGCAAGCTGCAACTCAGAGGAAGTCAGTCATATCCGGGGTGCTTTGTTGATAATATGTGTTGATTACAGTTATGTTGAGTGGATATGGGTTCATTCCCAGTTGGCTATGGTTCATATTTTCTGTGTGAGACTTGTTCATATTTTCTTTGTGAGACTTGTTCATGTGAATGTAGTTATGCTTGGAGCATACAGTCGCTTGTGTAGTGACGCATTATTTGCAATGAGTGAGGATGGAGATTCCTCAGTGAAGTGTCATGGATCGTGATCATATTATATTGTGCTCTTCAAAGTAGTTGTGAAGAGGAGAGATGGCAAATCCGCAGGTAGGGGAATTGCATAGGTGCGCACAGAAGTTGTTATAAAATGAGTTGAAATAACGCAAAAGCGCACGTCAATGATAACTCATTGGAGTGGTATTCACTAATGATATATTTTATAAATTATAAACCGTTTGTTGTAAAGTATTTTCCAAACTTTGTACGTGTAGCTGTGGTATCAGCAAATTCGGTTGTTGTCTTTTTTGTATCGTTGTTTTGAGACAATGCGGAGCATAGTCTTTTGCAAGGGGGAAATTGTCACGGACAAAAATAGAAAACCGAACTCGTGGTTAGTCGCCAGCCAGTTTGTTTGGACATAAGCTCCAACTCAATATCCTGGGCGCCAGGTAGACGGCCTCATGCGTCGGGCCGACGCCTTCAAGCATCGCCTCAGCCAATTTGGGCACAGCGAGGAGACTAATCCTAATCCTCTACGGAGACGGTACGGTCCAGCCAGACGGACTAAGTAGCTTGACCAACGCCTCGATGTCTGCCCAGACGGATCTCAACGCCTGGGCCAGACTGATCTAGCCAATTTGTAGGACCAGTGTCCACAATTAAGTCGACGTCGCCGGAAAGGGGGGAGGGGGAAGGTATTGTGTAGTGGGGGTGAGATCTAGCTAATTAATTAAATGACCCAATGACCACTACAGAGAGTAAGGCGTGTAGGCGTGACTGTCATGATTTGAATATCCAATGGAATTAGAGGGAGGTAACTTCGGGTACGAGGCGGTAAAAATACTGACCAATGGTACTCGCCCTTTGACAGATGGGTTTTAGGATAAGATAGGAATGCGTGAGTGAAAGAGAAAAGAACGAACAGACAGACAGAGAGAGGAAGAGGTTCTGGGTGTAAGCTCTGCAGGAGAGAAGAGCAGAGAGATGAGGGGAGGAGAGAAGAGAACCAAGTGGAGGCATTAGCACCAGATAAAGTCTGCAGAGGGAGGACTAAGAAGAGATGTTGAGTGAGAGAGAGAGTTGCTAACTGATGAAGAGAAAAAGAAAGAAAAGGAAAAGAAAAGAAAAGCAACCATGTCCATTTGATAGAGCAGACTAGAAGAGAGAGAGAGAGAGTGCAATGCGTTAATGCAGGAAGAAAGAAAGGAGAACAGATCGATGTCTAATAGTCACTGTTCCACCTGAACCGGGGTTCGACCTCATACCTGGCAGCGCCACTTTCAGCAGCAGTCCAACCTGACCAACGCCAGCGGTCTAACCTGACCAGTGCCAGCAGTCCAACCTGACCAGTGCCAGCAGTCTAACCTGACCAGTGCCAGCAGTTGTGTTGTGCTTGTGAAAGTGACAGTGAAAAGAAACAAAGAAAAAAAAAAAGAAAAGACAGTGATTCGTGAATAGTATAAGATCACCTGGCCAGGTAAAGTAGAAATCTATTTATACCCGGGTTAGTTAATGATGATTTAGACAAATGGTTTTGTGAAGTTCAAGGAAAGAGAGAATGTTTTATTTTGTTTGACTCCATATGCATTGATGTTTGGTTCTATGATCATGTGTAGTAAAGTTATAGACTTTACTAGTGGTTTGATGTGACGAATGCATGATATATGAATGAGATTGTAAGCAAGCTGTGAGTGTGTTTGGGCTGTGCGCTAGTCCTTCCTCCACTGACATACCCCGAGGTTGACAATGTCACAAACTGTCATCGACCTGTGTCATAATCTCTGCCAGTGCAGATTATCTATTTTCCTGTAAGCCTACACTTTTGTCTTTTACCACATTCTTTTTTTTTACTTCGACACTGTCGGTTGTACTCTTTACACAATCATATGGTTCACCCTCAGAAATTTCAACATCTAGCACACCCACAGTTCCTGATCCAGTGTAAACGTAGTATACTTCTGGTGTCCTTTTTCAGCTGATTTTGCGTTAATAATATTCCAGACCTAAACTGATAACGACCGGACATTTTTTTTCCCCACATCGACGATTAGAAGCCTAAAAGTGACTTGCTGTTTGTAAGCGGCCAACTCACTACCAAAATTGAGATGTTTGATCAATGAAAGCATTGCTATTTTAGGTCAAGATTTTCGTTCTTTCACACGTATTACTCTCTCTCTCTCTCTCTCTCTCTTCTCTCTCTCTCTCTCTCTCTCTTTTAGCGGGTGAATAAGGTCAGTGTTTGTGACTGCGTGCGTGCGTGCGTGCGCACGCGAGTGTCTGTGTGCGTGTGTATGTGTTGCTGTTTGTTTGACCGAGCATCCTTGGATGACATTATGTATCCGTGTGTATGAATAATTAGGGAGTGTGTGTGTGTGTGTGTGTGTGTGTGTGTGTGTGTGTGTGTGTGTGTTTTGGAAGGTGAGGAGTATAAATGTTGATATCAGAAAGGGTCGGAAGAAAGGAGGAGGGGAAGGCGTGCCCATATCTCTGTGGATTCTTTAACAAATAGTGAAACTTCGATGCCGTGAACAGAATCAAGCGTCCAGAGACGTAGAAATGACATAGTGGACTGGTACACCCCATCCTGGTTTTGTTGTTGTTTTGTTGATCGAATGGATTTTGAATACGGGAAGCCACCGATAAGTGGTAAGCCAGGGCCTCGGGCGGAATGTTCTGACAGAGAGTCGGTGATTTCCCAGGAGAGTTAAAACAGGGCTCCCAGAGAGAGAAGTTATTCCCTGGAAGAGAGTTAGAACTGGCCGACCAGAGAGGGGGGCGATTCACCGGGAGAGAGATAAAACTTGGTGGGCAGAGAAAGAAAATGATCCCCATGGAGAAAGATAAAACCCGGTGTCCAAGGGAGAGAAGAGATACCCCGCTGACAGATCAAACCGGGTGAGCAGAGAAATAGCTCTTTGCGGCATGGAGACAGAGTTCTGGAGCACGATGAATCCAGCGTCAAAGGTCAAAGGTCTACAGAACTGTGGATCAGTGGCAGTCCAAAGACTTCCGAACAAAAACCAGGTCCTCGGAACTATTTGCGATTCAAAGTTGTCCAGGGAGAAATCAAAGGTATATCAGAACTGAAGGTGAATTAAAAGTTTTGGGATCAAGGGTATTCAAATCAGGGGTAATAGTAGTAATAGGAGCCGGAATAGCTTAGCTGGTAGAGTACTGGATTCATGACCCCGGTCATCTTGGGATTACGGGTTCAAATCTCCGGCGGGCCGTTTCAATACAGGGAGATTTTTCCCCCTCGGAGTTCTGACTCCATTTCCAAAAAATGACACTATGACCCGCGTTTTCGTGTGTGAACGCACGGGTAACATCGCAAAATCCCATTAGCAAGTCTCGGAAGAGAAGCCAGTTTAGCTATTGGTGTTAATGACAAGTTACACATCGTACGCACCCTGCAGGAAAATCGAAAAGACTGAATGACACGGGAAACAAATGAATGAAGCGCTAGCACGCAGCTCTTCAGTCAGCACTACACAGGTAGGCAGCCTATTATGTAAAGGAGCGCGAAGATTTTAAAGCGCTTAGAGCTTGGTCTCTAACCGAGGACAGGCGCTACATCAGTACTCGATAATAATAATAATAATGTTAATAATAATAATAATAATAATAATAATAATAATAATAATATGACAATAAGATGATTAATAATTATAGTAATAATAATATAAATAACAATAATGATGATAATAATAGTATTAGCTATAATGACGATGATAGTACTACTACTAAATCTATCAAAGTGTGTATCAATAATAAGACTGATGATGATGATGATGATGATGATGATGATATGGTATCAACGAGGCGTAATAAGTAATGAGAATAACGAATCACAGATTTTTAAAACCTGGGTTGAATCACAGTAATTCGAGGATAGTAGTAAACGACAAGTTTTTATCACCAGGATGAATCAAACTTTTTCAGGACAGTAATAAATAAAAAGTCTTTGAACTTGATTTGGAAAGGCTATCAATCTCTCGACTTACAGTAACTTGAGTGTTCAAAATCCAGTTTAAGAAATATTATCGGAAGACTTAAGCTGTCATTTAAGAAGTATTACAAAGATGTACTCGCAAATGATAAAACAAACGAGAATGGTCTACATGCATCAGAAACACACTGTTGTAAAAACATTTCTTCATCTTTCGACATACCACCAGTGTCATTAAATGAAGTTTAAAACCGTTTAATGCTCTTAAAACAGTCATGGACTAGAGATTTGAATGGAACATTATGGTAGGATACTATGAATCGCTTAATTCGCTGATGTTGACACACCTATGTGTTTATTATTTGTGTATTTTATAAATACAACTTTATCTTGAAATCCAAACAAACCAAACTTATACCTATGTATTGAACAGAGGATCCTGCCAGTCCATCAAACACCACATCTAACTAATTATCCCTTTTGTCGAAATCACATGAAAGACATGTTAAAGCATATCTAAATTCTAAACTAAAATTTCATGATCCGATTAGTGAAATTCAAATAGGTTTTTGAGAAAATCATTCTTGCCATCCTCTCTCTTGTGCCGCTTATTGACAACAACGACCTTGCTGGAATTCTTCATGTAGATTTTGCAAAAGAAGTGACTTTATCAACCATTCCCCACCAGGAAAAAAAGCTTCTGTATTCAAAGTATTGAACGAAGCCTTACAATTAATTACCTCTTTTCTAACTGATCGTCAGCAGCATGTTTAAATCAATTTCAAACAGTCAAAGTCGCTCCTTTAAAATCAGGTGTTCCTCAAGGATCAGTATTAGGACCCCTCTTCTTTTCAATGTATATGAATAACTTACCAATCCATGCACAGTGTCGCTGTGAAATGTTTGGTGATATCGACTTCATTACTATCGCACGTAGTGTTCCTACTGAAGTGGTAGGTAGCCTAACCTGCTGATGAATATTTACAGATGGATCACATGGACAGAACGAACCAGATGTCCCTCAATGATAGTGAAGGAAAATGACTGCCACAACCGGACAGAAGCGGCAGAAAAGGAGTTCCTCATTCGCACCGTTCTATGTCCAAGAAAGAAGAATCGGAGGCTATATTGCGTAAAGTCTTGGGAGATCTTACTGACAATGACTCGTCTTCGTCTCACCACAATGGCCACCATGGAAAATTTATTTCTTAAACAAGGTATTAATTTGCAAAACTTAAGAATATTCCAAAATTTCATCCTAGAGAGATATTCTTTCATGCTCATACACTTTCTTACAATTATGCATCCACTTCAAAGTTTAATGCCAGCGAAACTAATCTGAAACGAATACGTCGTTCACATAAAAAGGCCATTGCATGAAATCCAGTACCTTTACAACGAACGATTATTAAGTTTTGAAGATTATTTCATCTAAAGACAGACTCTACTTCAACAAGTGCTTGTGCATGTACAATGTAGTGAGTGGGTGGGCTCCGAGGAAAATCGTGGACAGGTCTGTTGTCGATGAAAATACATACGCATAAAATTTGTTTCTCTCTCCAAATTCCGAAGCAATCTGTATAAATCACGTTTTATGTATTCTGGAGGGATCGCCTTACTGTTTCAAATCATGTCCCTATCTACAAAAACAGTAATAAAACATCTGACGGAAGCACACACAACGAGTAATCGTCACTTCCATTGATAATAATCCTCTCTCTCTCTGTCTCTCTCTCTCTCTCTCTCTCTGTGTCTCTGTCTGTCTGTCTGTCTTGTCTGTCTCTCTCTGTCTCTCCTTGTGTGTGAGTCCATCTGTGTTTTTCTCTCTATCTACATTCTTCTTCTCTCTCTCACACACTCTCTCTTTCTTTCTTTCTCTTCCTCTCTCTCCCTTTCTTTCTCTCTCCTCCCCCTATCATTCTGTCTCTGTCTCTCTTTCTCTCACGCTGTCTGTCTCTCTGTTTATCTCTCTGTGTATTGGCGTTCTAATTCAATTTGAAACTGATGGTCCAACAATAGTTTCATAGCGTTATATTTGATTATAGGCGTTATGCGCACATTCATTTTATGGCAGAATTGAAATAATTTTGAAAATGTTGTTGGTTGTAATTTTCCTTGCTTTTTTCTCTTTTGTGAGGGCAGGGTATAAAAAAAAGCTATAATACATACTTTAACCCTCAATAAAGAGAAGCTTGACTTAATTTGACTTGATTACACACACACACACACACACACACACACACACACACCACACACACACACACACACACACATACACGGATATCCATGTTTAAACAAACCAAAAATACCACGAAATACACACATAGCATGACGTCCTCAAAGGTAGTTTGTCGTAAATGAGATAAATCGGTTCCACGTTCCTTTTACATTCAAAACAAATTCACATTTGTATAATTCTTTCCTTCCTTTACCCACCAACTATTCCTGCCTGAAGAAGACACAAAATCAATACACCACAACGTTCAGTTTTTGTTTGTTTGGTTGTTTTTTGTTCTCCTCTCTCCGAGTTTCTTCCAGCCCATTGTACCTCATACCCCCAAGGCCCCGTTTCCCGGTTAATAGCATTAAGTTACTCACAACGTTTTTTTCCCAGCCAAGAAAGGATGTACACCATTTTTTCATGTTCTAGAAACAAGGCAACGGAAGGCCAGAGCAATGTAACTTTCCAGCTAAGAGAAAACGTTGCTATTTCTAGTAAGAACATTAACCGCAGCAATAACATCACAATTAGCCCACAATCAAACCACATTCATTGCTTTACTTAAGCCCTAGATTCCTTACTTGTGGAAAATCAGATGTTCATTTTTTTTCATTGCTCGCAGACATACTAACTGGTGCAAAAAGCTACTTAAAAAAGCATAAATCCTCGGAAAATAATGCTACAGGCTGAAAACGAATTAGAGAAGATTGCACCATAAAATCTAAGAGATCCAGATTCAGACGGTTTGTTTCTGAAGCTCTAAACAAAGAGGTTATACAAAAAATACGAGAGTCCGTGCACGCATACTGATCATGCGTTGTACAAATGTTCTGGATCTTCAACGCCATGTACAGGTGAAGAACAAATTCGTTTACAAATGTCGATTTCCTGAGGAAAAATAAGATCTCAGAGATAAGCTTTTTGGGAAAAAAAAAGTCTGATAATGCTTGACAAACAACTACAAAGTGGACATTTACCCTCTGCTTAGTCCAGACACAAAGGACAAATGGACAAAGATAGCTCATGAATTTTATTACTGCGTGTGAAATTTGGCCTGCAGTTCGCATTTAGATTGCGTGACAAAGTTTAATACCACACATTTTCTTTTTTCCCTTTGACAATTCAAAGCATGTTATCTGCAAAACTCTTCCCTCTTCGAGAAGTCCCGGCGCCCTTTCATTCCATTTTGCAAAGGAGAAAACTTCCGCTTGCTTTGAAGCATTTTTGTGGAGTGTCAAAAACGAAACTTTTCCCCTTGTGTTTGAGTTTAGCACATGGAATCTGCACAGGAAAGCGTGGAGGAAAGAAGAAGTAAATGAGACGTAAAGTGTCCGAATGACTGATTCGGCACGTAAGTTCGGCGGTTAAAAGGCCTGAGACAATACTTACGAATGAAGGGAATCCCATTTTTGTCGGGCGAGGGCGAAGATTTCATGCGCAAAAATCATTACGCAGTCACGTCGTGTGTGTCTGAACGCTTTATGAGTGCAGGGACACGTATGTGAGAATAAATGTCAACTGAAACATTCCTTAAAACAAAAACACTGACATGAAAGAAAATCTTAAATGAGGAATTTTAAGTGTTTTTTCTTTCTTTCTGTTCTTTTCTTCAAATTGCCGAGTCATCGACAAGGGGCCACTTCAGCGCTATTATATTCATATCCCGAGAAAGTCGCACGCTGATACGCCTAATAAAGAAATAACGTTCTGATCAAGAAACAAACAACAGCTAACGACGAGGTAACCGGTGACATTTTAAAGGCGGTGGGTAAGGCTTGGTTGTGCTGACAGCGCCCGACATTCCGCTTAAATTATCACCGTTTGGTTAAAAAGAAATGTGGAAATCAATGAAAAACATTAAGATGTCATAGGCCTACTGATTGAGAGCGCAGCGCGGAAACACGTAGGTGTATGTGACAAAGAGATTTTTCGGATCAAGGATAAACGACCTGGATCTAAAATTGGGTCTAATGATTCTGTTAACAGAGTTTATAACAGTGCCTGTCCATCGGTCGCAACAGCAAAAAAACAAACAAAAAAAAACAAAAAAAAAAAACAAAACAAAAAAAAACAAGAGGGGAGGGTTGGGGGGGGGGGGGGGGGGACGACGCTAGATCAGGACATTGTGATTCACGAACAACGACAGGAAGCGTAGTATATTACGAATAAATCATTCCGAATGCTGTGATGTGCTTTTAGCTTCAATACACATGGACAAGTATTCCCAAACATGCTGACGGAGAAGTCAAAACTGGGGCAAGAAAATGGAAACCATTAGTCGCCATCATTAGGCCTACATGTATGTAGGGCCTAAGACGCCTGCATTTTGTTAACATTACAAAGCGGCCTACATTTTGTTCTGCGCAAATATATAAAAGAACGCTTACAGCTATTTCATTCTTGCTTTTAATGAAAATAAAAGTTTAAAAGTAATGTCACAAATCCAGAAAGGTTGCTAAGTTATTTTTGAATTGACGATCAAAGGCACACACACACACACACACACGCACACACACACACACACACACACACACACACACAGATAACACACACACACACACACACACACACACACACACACACACACAGATAACACACACACACACACACACACACACACACACACACACACACACACACACACACACACTTTGTCTCTCCTTTCCAGCCCCTCTAGTCTTAAACACAAGCGAACGAAAGGACAAGCGTATGAACGGAAGAAGACAGTACAAAAGAAAGAAAGGAAAAAGAAAAGAGGTACCGGAAAGAGACATCTCCGAAGGGCGAAACAGTGGGAAGCAAGGAGCGGGGGGGGGGGGGGGGGGGGGGGGGGGGGGCGGCTGAGTGGTGTGGTGTGGGGGGGGGGGGGGGGGGGGGGGGAGGGGGGGAGCAGGAAGGGGGAAGAACTGTGTTGGGATTCTGGTATTGAAAATGTGGTGCAAGAGATGGGGTTGGGGTGGGGAATAATACGGAGAGTAAAAAGGATGTTGGGAAGATGGGGACGGGAGAACGGGCTAACAAGTGCTATGGGACATAACCCCAGTTTCCAAGACCTCCAAGAAGCGATAGAATTTCACGTGAACCTGCTGGAGCTTCCAACACAGGGGATGAAGTCTGGCTCGGCGGAGGGGGTGGGTGGGAGAAAGAAGCGGGAATTGTGGGAGGAAGGGGGAAGCGGAGAAGGGATTTGACTGAAGAGTAAAAATGTCTCGGCCGCAAAGAGAATTTGTAACAGAGGCAGTCAAACCTGTATAGGTATGATAGATTGATCGGTGTCTAGACATTGTCCTTGACATAAAAAGGGAGGGGGAAGAGGGAGGGGGCAGCAAGACAAAAATAACGTCTCCAGATTACCTCCGCCTCTCCCGAGGTCCCCATCCCCCCCCCCCCTCCCCTCCGACACATGGCCACCGAGAGACATAGTTGTTTCACAGGGAAAAAAAGACCAAATACAAGGCAATATTTAATGGATTCAGGCGTAGGTCAAAACATGAAAACATTAAGTTGTAAGTTGAAGTACCGGGCCGCTTCGGGCCAGACGTCGACAAAACCAAACCAACAACAACAACAACAACAACAAATAAAGGGGGGGGGGGGGGGGGGGGGGGGTCCAACATGTAATAGGGAAGGAAACGAGTGTGAGTGAAAATTCTCATGTTATGAACATTATTAAAAGGTGGGTTGGGAGGTGAGAAGAAGGGATGAAATGACCGATGTGGAAATAATATCAAATACTTCACTGACAGCACGGAGAATCATTAGAGTTCCGGATTTTGAACAGAACGGTTCGCTTTTGCCTGAACAGAGACGACTTTAGGCTCCTGGATGACAGCTCCCTGTGGGCCCAGTCTTCAGCTGTTGTGACAGCCCCCCCCCCCACCCCCCCGCCGCTACTTAACAAACAACATCCCCATCATTTTGTGCTGTTTTGCATGGGCCGGGTGAAATACCAAGGTCAATGAAGGATAGAAGATGAGGGGGAAAAAGAGAACAATACAAAGAAATGAATGATCCATCGTGAGCCATCAGTAATCAAAACACAAAGGAACATGTTTAAGCCTATGCTTCAAGATCCAAAATAAATGGAAATCAAATTACTTGGACCAAACCTGTAGCATAACAAAAGATACCGTTCGTATGAGGCAAGTGTCAAAGTATACCGACTGCAGGAGGAGGGCAAAGTATACCGACTGCAGGAGGAGGCAAGCATACGACTGCAGGAGGAGGGCAAAGTATACCGACTGCAGGAGGAGGGCAATGCATACCGACTGCAGGAGGAGGCAAAGTATACCGACTGCAGGAGGAGGGCAAAGTATACCGACTGCAGGAGGAGGGCAAAGTATACCGACTGCAGGAGGAGGGCAAAGATACCGACTGCAGGAGGAGGGCAAAGTATACCGACTGCAGGAGGAGGGCAAAGATACCGACTGCAGGAGGAGGGCAAAGTATACCGACTGCAGGAGGAGGGCAAAGCATACCGACTGCAGGAGGAGGGCAAAGTATACCGACTGCAGGAGGAGGGCAAAGTATACCGACTGCAGGAGGAGGGCAAAGCATACCGACTGCAGGAGGAGGCAAAGTATACCGACTGCAGGAGGAGGGCAAAGTATACCGACTGCAGGAGGAGGGCAAAGCATACCGACTGCAGGAGGAGGGCAAAGTATACCGACTGCAGGAGGAGGGCAAAGTATACGACTGCAGGAGGAGGGCAAAGCATACGACTGCAGGAGGAGGGCAAAGTATACCGACTGCAGGGGAGGGCAAAGTATACAGACAAAAGCTGAAGTGGCAGACGAGTTTTTCAACATTTGTTTTCATGAAAGGCGAGGGTCGAAAGCTAAGTCTAAAGCGCCAGAGAGAGAGAGAGAGAGAGAGAGAGAGAGAGGAAGCTTACGTGAACAATGCGACAAAGGAGAAGAAAAATAGCGGTCACAAGCGGCCACAATCAAAGGACGTAACTTTCAAATAATATCAATTGAAACGCGAACCAGCCCCAAGTTCTGCCAACGCTGTTATCTGTGTTGTCTCCTTGTGATGCCTCTTCTTTAGCATGACACACAGCCAGACACAGACCGCCGAGTTCTGTCTGACGGCCTGCCTTCAAACACTCCCTGCCCACTCCCTTCCTTCCCCGCCCTCCCATACATCATAGACATATACAGTTTACCTATCGTGTTTCTCTCAGTGACAGCTTTGGATTTTTAGTTTTTTTGTTTTTCTTTTGCCCCCCCCCCCCCCCTCGCTCACATCAGTAGCATTAATCTAATCTAATCTAATCTAAGAGAGGAGAGAGAGAGAGAGAGAGAGAGAGAGAGAGAGAGAGTGTGTGTGTGTGTGTGTGTGTGTGTGTGAGAGAGAGTTTTTACATGCCGCTTTCGAGAACCATAGCTGTTCAGTTTCTTAACATACGCCTTGGACGACCCATAACGGTTAATTTATCAAGTCCTCTTTCTCAGGTTGGCTACCGCACTACTAGAACACTTTGGAGTAATATAACTATTTTATTCTTCAACAAACCCAAATCTTTTTTATATGCTGTTTGAAAGGTCGGTTTTTTTTACCTCTTGCCGTTAATACGTTGTGTCCCGATATTTTCAAACGCGACCGTGAATTTGTGGGAGGGGATCCTATTCGTGCCGTTCTCTTTCTTTCACCATCTTCAGCAGTGTGTCTCTTTTCCAGGGAGGGAAGGACATGCTTGGGGGGGGGGGGGGGCAGGCAGTCTTCTCACAGCTTTTCCAGGGAGGGAGGGAATGCTGGGGGAACAGGCAGTCTTCTCACAGCTTTTCCAGGGAGGGAGGGACATGCTGGGGGAAACAGGCAGTCTTCACAGCTTTCCGGGGAGGGAGGGAGGGACATGCTGGGGGAAACAGGCAGTCTTCTCACAGCTTTTCCAGGGGGAGGGAGGGACATGCGGGGGGAAACATGCAGTCTTCTCACAGCTTTTCCAGGGGGAGGGAGGGACATGCTGGGGGAAACAGGCAGTCTTCTCACAGCTTTTCCAGGGAGGGAGGGAGGGACATGCTGGGGGAAACAGGCAGTCTTCTCACAGCTTTTCCAGGGAGGGAGGGAGGGACATGCTGGGGAAACAGGCAGTCTTCTCACAGCTTTTCCAGGGAGGGAGGAGGGACATGCTGGGGGAAACAGGCAGTCTTCTCCAGCATTTCCGCGGAGGAGAGGGAGGGACATGCTGGGGGAAACAGGCAGTCTTCTCACAGCTTTTCCAGGGGAGGGACATACTGGGGGAAACAGGCAGTCTTCTCACAGCTTTTCCAGGGAGGGACATGCTGGGGGAAACAGGCAGTCTTCTTACAGCTTTCCAGGGACGGAGGGAGGGACATGCTGGGGGAAACAGGCAGTCTTCTCACAGCTTTTCCAGGGAGGGAGGAGGGACATGCTGGCGGAAACAGGCAGTCTTCTCACAGCTTTTCCCGGCGAGGGGGAAGGGACATGCTGGGGGAAACAGGCAGTCTTCTCACAGCTTTTCCCGGGAGGGAGGGAGGGACATGCTGGGGGAAACAGGCAGTCTTCTCACAGCTTTTCCCGGGGAGGGAGGGAGGGACATGCTGGGGGAAACAGGCAGTCTTCTCACAGCTTTCCCAGGGAGGGAGGGACATGCTGGGGGAAACAGGCAGTCTTCTCACAGCTTTTCCCGGGGAGGGAGGGAGGGACATGCTGGGGGAAACAGGCAGTCTTCTCACAGCTTTTCCAGGGAGGGAGGGAGAGACATGCTCGGGGAAACAGGCAGTCTTTCACAGCTTTCCCAGGGAGGAGGGACGGACATGCTGGGGGAAACAGGCAGTCTTCTCACAGCATTTCCAGGGAGGGAGGAGGGACATGCTGGGGGAAACAGGCAGTCTTCTGACAGCTTTTCCGGGGAGGGAGGGAGGGACATGCTGCGGGAAACAGTCAGTCTTCTCACAGCTTTTCCCGTGGAGGGAGGGACATGCTGGGGGAAACAGGCAGTCTTCTCACAGCTTTTCTCGCGCAGGGAGGGAGGGACATGCTGGGGGAAACAGGCAGTCTTCTCACAGCTTTTCCCGGGGAGGGAGGGAGGGACATGCTGGGGGAAACAGGCAGTCTTCTCACAGCTTTCACAGGGAGGGAGGGACATGCTGGGGGAAAACAGGCAGTCTTCTCACAGCTTTACCCGCGGAGAGAGGGAGGGACATGCTGGGGGAAACAGGCAGTCTTCTCACAGCTTTTCCAGGGAGGGACATACTGGGCGAAACAGGCAGTCTTTTTACAGCTTTCCAGGGACGGAGGGAGGGACATGCTGGAGGAAACAGGCAGTCTTCTCACAGCTTTTCCAGGGAGGGACGGAGGGACATGCTGGGGGAAACAGGCAGTCTTCTCACAGCTTTTCCGGGGAGGGAGGGAGGGACATGCTGGGGGAAACAGGCAGTCTTCTCACAGCTTTTCCGGGGAGGGAGGGAGGATGGGACATGCTGGGGGAAACAGGCAGTCTTCTCACAGCTTTCCCAGGGAGGGAGGGAGGGACATGCTGGGGGAAACAGGCAGTCTTCTCACAGCTTTCCAGGGAGGGAGGGAGGGACATGCTGGGGGAAACAGGCAGTCTTCTCACAGCTTTCCCAGGGAGTGAGGGAGGGACATGCTGGGGGAAACAGACAGTCTTCTCACAGCTTTTCCCGGGGAGGGAGGACATGCTGGGGAAACAGGCAGTCTTCTCACAGCTTTTCCAGGGAGGGAGAGACATGCTGGGGGAAACAGGCAGTCTTCTCACAGCTTTCCCGGGGAGGGAGGAGGACATGCTGGGGGAAACAGGCAGTCTTCTCACAGCTTTTCCGGGGAGGGAGGGAGGGACATGCTGGGGGAAACAGGCAGTCTTCTCACAGCTTTCCAGGGAGGGAGGGAGGGACATGCTGGGGGAAACAGGCAGTCATCTCACAGCTTTTCCCGGGGAGGGAGGAGGGAGGGAGGGACATGCTGGGGGAAACAGGCAGTCTTCTCACAGCTTTTCCCGGGGAGGGAGGGAGGGACATGCTGGGGGAAACAGGAAGTCTTCTCACAGCTTTCGCAGGGAGGGAGGGAGGGACATGCTAGGGGAAAACAGGCAGTCTTCTCACAGCTTTCCCAGGGAGGGAGGGAGGGAGGGACATGCTGGGGGAAACAGGCAGTCTTCTCACAGCTTTCCCAGGGAGGGAGGGAGGGAGGGAGGGACATGCTGGGGGAAACAGGAGTCTTCTCACAGCTTTTCCCGAGGGAGGGAGGGAGGGACATGCTGGGGGAAACAGGCAGTCTTCTGACAGCTTTTCCCAGGGAGGGAGGGAGGGACATGCTGGGGGAAACAGGCAGTCTTCTCACAGCTTTTCCAGGGAGGGAGGGACATGCTGGGGGAAACAGGCAGTCTTCTCACAGCTTTCCCAGGGAGGGAGGGAGGATGGGACATGCTGGGGGAAACAGGTAGTCTTCTCACAGCTTTTTCCAGGGAGGGAGGGATGTACATGCTGGGGGAAACAGGCAGTTTTCTCACAGCTTTTCCAGGGAGGGAGGGATGGAGGGATGGAGGGAGGGAGACATGCTGGGGGAAACAGGCAGTCTTCGCACAGCTTACCCAGGGAGGGAGGGAGGTGGGACATGCTGGGGGACACAGGCAGTCTTCTCACAGCTTTCCCAGGGGAGATGGAGGGAGGGAGGGACATGCTGGGGGAAACAGGCAGTCTTCTCACAGCTTTCCCAGGGAGGGAGGGAGGATGGGACATGCTGGGGGAAACAGGCAGTCTTCTCACAGCTTTCCCAGGGAGGGAGGGAGGGTGGGACATGCTGGGGGAAACAGGCAGTCTTCTTACATCTTTCCCAGGGAGGGAGGGAGGGATATGCTGGGGGAAACAGGCAGACTTCTCACAGCTTTCCCAGGAAGGGAGGGAGGGACATGCTGGGGGAAACAGGCAGTCTTCTCACAGCTTTCCCAGGGAGGGAGGGAGGGACATGCTGGGGGAAACAGGCAGTCTTCTCACAGCTTTCCCAGGGAGGAAGGGACATGCTGGGGGAAACAGGCAGTCTTCTCACAGCTTTCCCAGGGAGGGAGGGAGGGTGGGACATGCTGGGGGAAACAGGCAGTCTTCTCACAGCTTTCCCAGGGAGGGAGGGAGGGACATGCTGGGGGAAACAGGCAGACGTCTCACAGCTTTCCCAGGGAGGGAGGGAGGGACATGCTGGGGGAAACAGGCAGACTTCTCACAGCTTTCCCAGGGAGGGAGGGAAGGACATGCTGGGGGAAACAGGCAGTCTTCTCACAGCTTTTCCCGGGGAGGGAGGGAGGGACATGCTGGGGGAAACAGGCAGTCTTCTCACAGCTTTCCCAGGGAGGGAGGGAGGGACATGCTGGGGGAAACAGGCAGACTTCTCACAGCTTTCCCAGGGAGGGAGGGAGGGACATGCTGGGGGAAACAGGCAGTCTTCTCACAGCTTTCCCAGGGAGGGAGGGAGGGACATGCTGGGGGAAACAGGCAGTCTTCTCACAGCTTTCCCAGGGAGGGAGGGGGGATCATGCTGGGGGAAACAGGCAGACTTCTCACAGCTTTCCCAGGGAGGGAGGGAGGGACATGCTGGGGGAAACAGGCAGACTTCTCACAGCTTTTCCAGGGATGGAGGGAGGGACATGCTGGGGGAAACAGGCAGTCTTCTCACAGCTTTCCCAGGGAGGGAGGGAGGGTGGGACATGCTGGGGGAAAGAGGCAGACTTCTCACAGATTTCCCAGGGAGGGAGGGAGGGACATGCTGGGGGAAACAGGCAGACGTCTCACAGCTTTCCCAGGGAGGGGGGGAGGGACATGCTGGGGGAAACAGGCAGACTTCCCACAGAGGGAGGGAGGGACATGCTGGGGGAAACAGGCAGACTTCTCACAGCTTTCCCAGGGAGGGAGGGAGGGACATGCTGTGGGAAACAGGCAGTCTTCTCACAGCTTTCCCAGGGAGGGAGGGAGGGAGGGACATGCTGGGGGAAACAGGCAGACTTCTCACAGCTTTCCCAGGGAGGGAGGGAGGAAGGACATGCTGGGGGAAACAGGCAATCTTCTCATAGCTTTCCCAGGGAGGGAGGGAGGGAGGGACATGCTGGGGGAAACAGGCAGCCTTCTCACAGCTTTCCCAGGGAGGGAGGGAGGGAGGGACATGCTGGGGGAAACAGGCAGTCTTCTCACAGTTTTCAATCAGCTTCTCTCCGAGACCATCCCCTCAGCCAGCAGCCACCCCCCCCTCCCCCCCGCACCCCATTTTGTTTTGCCATAACTGTCCCTTCTTACCCTCACTCCCCCCCTCCCCCCAGCCAGGGATGACATCCCAGTTAATCACCGGCAATCCCTTTGCCCAAGTTTACTACAGCAACAGTAACACCAGGATCAACAGCGGCGCGAGCAGTAGGATCAATAATAATAGCACCAGCAGCAGCAACACCAGTAGCAACAACAAAATGAACAGCAGTAGCAGCAACAGCAACAGCAGCAGTGTCGGCTCGTGTTCTGCAATTATCGCACATTATCATGCACAGCCGGAGATGAATGTCCGAGGCAGTTATGTTCAAACCGCAGACATCACTTTTTCTTTTCTTTGTTTTTGTTTTTGATAGCGCACGCGTGTATGTATGTATGTATGTATGTGTGTATGTGGGCGTTACTAAGAGATCTGTTTTATGGAGATGTTTACAGACATGTGTTTATGTGCGTTGTTTATCGGGAGGTTTTAAGACGTTTATGGCAGACGGCATGGATCGTATATCTGATTTTATGAATATGCACGATCGTATATCTGGCTTTACGAATATGCACAAAAAAGGAGGAAAACGGATATGCTAAAAGAAGAATCAATTTGTTCTTCGAGAAAAAGAAAGGAGGGAGAGGATCCAAAATAGAAGAGAAGAAGAAGAAGAAGAAGAGAAGAAGAAGAGAAAAAGAAAGAAGAAGGAGAAGGAGAAGAAGAAAAAGGAGAAGAAGAAGATGAGACGAGACGAAGACGAATATCAGAAGGAGAAGAAGAAAAGGAAATAGAAGAAAGAGGAGGAGGAGAGTAGGAGGAGAAAGAGGTGGAGGAGAAAAAGAAGGAGAAGGAGGAGGCGGAAAAGTGAGGAAAAATTTAGTGTAACAACTTTGCATCCCGTATCCTTCCCATCAGCAAGATCCCAAATCCTGTTTCCTCCCCATGCGCAGGATCCCAGATCCTCTATCCTCCCCATGCGCAGGATCCCAGATCCTCTATCCTGTCCATGCGCAGGATACATCCTCCTCTCAGCGCAGGATACCGATCTCATCCTCCCTGGGCGCAGGATCCCAGATCCTCTATCCTTTCCATGCGCAGGATACCAGATCCTCTATCCCTCTGCGCAGGATCCCAGATCCTCTATCCTCCCATGCGCAGGATCCCAGATCCTCTATCCTCCCCATGCGCAGGATCCCAGATCCTCTATCCTCCCCGTGCGCTGGATCCCAGATCCTGTATCCTCCACATGCGCAGGATCCCAGATCCTGTATCCTCCCCATGTGCAAGATCCCAGATCTTGTATCCTCCTCATGCGCAGGATCCCAGATACTGTATCCTTCCCATGAGCAAGATTCCAGATCCTGGATTCTCTCCGTGAGCAGGATCCCAGATCCTGTGTTCTCCCTATGAGCAAGATTCTAGATCCTGTATCCTCTCCATGAGCAGGATCCCAGATCTTGTATTCTCCCCCGTGAGCAAGATTCCAGATCATGTATCCTCCACACGAGCAGATCCTGAATCCTCCGCACGAGCAAGATCTCAGACCCTAGATTAACCCCAGGATAATACCCCAAATCCTGGATTAGCCCCACAAGCATCTCAGATCCTGAACTCGCCCCGAACAGCAATATCCTGGATCCTCGTACCACCCCATGATCAAGTTCCGCACCACGGAGCCACACTACAATTTGCTGGAGACTTTGCCGGCGGCCGCATTCCATTTCTCCACCAAGTTTCGTTAACAATCAGTTCGGCAGTTTTCGGCTGATCCAGTGGAGCGGATCATGTGT